>CM056558.1:3751084-4336084 GCA_029721515.1 Synanceia verrucosa
ATTTTTATCACCACATTTGCACAACGCTGCGACGACACCACTCTGTCTGCTTGCTGCGGCGCACCATCCCCTTCCACCGCAACATGAAATGACGGCTTTGCAGAATGGGTGAAAATAAAAAATGCTTCTGATGTTTCACCTCTGCCTAACATTTTCTTTTTCAGGGTAGCTTTACAACTTCACATTTAACAGCAGGCCATGCAGGATGCATGCTGTAGGGATGTTCAGTAGCTATCCCTGTCCACTCTCTCCTGTTAATGGTTATAAAGACACCTCACAGGCTTTGACACGCCTGCGTGATGGTGACCTAACGCAGCTAACAGTGTTAACATTTATTAGAGTTGATGCTTTTAACCAGATTTACAGTAGTGAGTGTTTTTAAATTTTAAACAGCAGCCCTTCGTTCCTCACCAGGCTGAAACAAAGGTGGCTCAACTTGATATTTCTATATGATCATCGGCAAAATATTCCAATTTTCACTGCTACCTGTCAGCCAGTGGAAATAATATTCTGTGTCCTGTTTTCTGCCGTGACCTCCCTGCCCCTTTGTATCTTCTCTTTCCCTTTAAAGCTGACAGTTCACTCTCATTTAGACCTCCATTATGCATTCCTGCTCAAGTTTACAAGACACATTGACAACAGAGCATGTACCGACTCCCTCTCTCTCCTCCCCCACCTCTGTCTCCCTCTTTCTTTGAAGTATTGGAAGTGTCTTCCCCATTACTCAGCCCTTGCCTTTTCTCCCCCCTCCCATCTCATCCCTCACTCCCTCTCTTCATCTCTCTGAAGTAGTAAATGAAGGCAGAGGTCATCCCTCCTCTCTGCCTCCTCTCCTGCTAAATTGGCTGCTCGTAGAATCTGCAGATAGCCGCGAGCGTTTAAGCCCCCTGCTCTGGAGCGCCAGCCGACACACTTCCTGCTCATTTGTGGCATTTCTGTCTCTTCGACTGCAGGCTTGTTTACCCACAGAGAACAAGAGGGAAACCCTCATTATAAACTTTGCCAAGGTCATCGCAGTCGCCACACCAATCTGCCTTCTCCAACATGCGCACACAATTTTATTCAATCGAGTGGTGATCCTCAAATTATTAAAATCACTGAAGAAATAATACATCAATTTCTGTCTTGGCTATAATGTATTCAGTTGAGTCGCACAGTTTTCCAAATCTTAATCCCAGTCATTCAGACAAACCGAACACTAAAACCCGGAGCTAGCCGTCTTTGTTTTAGTTCGACTGGTGGAAGGGCTGTGAAGGTGTAGCTGTTTTTTTTTTCTAGTGAGCTGCCATTTTCCCCATCATCCCCACCCCCCATCCCCACTCCCCAAACACCCCCACAACCCTAAACTTGTGAAGTGAGTGTATGATGCTGACGGCAGGCCGTCCCTCCCTCCCTGTGCTCCGCTCCATAGGGGTCGACAGAGACACAGTGGCGTCAGGCAGAGCTCCCACAGCTCCAGGGCTGGGCAGAGAAAGGATTGCTGACACAGCCAAAGATGGTAAGGAGACGACTGCTGCCGAATGGATGGCCCAGCCATTTTACACACCCATGAAGTGATATGATCTGATATTGTACTGTGTTTACATAAATACTACTGTACTGGTTGGTGATGCTGCTGACTGAGACAGTTGAGCAGAGACTGATGGAGGAAGGAGCGGGGTTGCAAAGGTGGAGAAGCTTTATTCAGCTTCTCACATGCTCATCCACTGTAGATATATGAGGAAAATGGATATGTTCTGTAATACTGTCTCTTAATAAATACATTATAAAAAAATCTAATAAAATAATCAAATTAAAAAAAAAATAAAATAACCCTGTCAGTTTTTGTGAAGCTGTCTGGATCAGAAAACATGATTCAACAAACCAATCAGATTTGTTTCCACTTCTTGTCACATGCAGGATCATTAGAATATGTGACCCACAGCTTGTGAACTACAGTACCTTTACAAAGGTGCGCCACATTTTTGTAGCCACAGCCAGATGAACACACATGTATTCAGACAGAACGAGAGGAATAATGTGTTTTTTGAACATTAAAGCATGAAAAAAACGATCTTGTATGAACCCTGAAAAAGAGCATGTGAAGATATTTATGGCCAACGAGGAACAACCGTGTTCTGTTTACCCTTCCCACCATGTTTCTCACAAGCCAATCAGAGCAGACTGGGCTTTTTTTGAAGGCTTGTTTTAAAGAGCTAGGCGCTACAGTGGATAGTTTCAGGCAGACATGATGAGAAACAATAATTATTTTTTGGCATTAAATAAACATGTTATGAATGAACCTGAAAAGGAGTATGATATGTTTCCTTGCAGACTTTTTTGTCTCCTTTTGTCCTGTATCGAGCACTCATTAAAAATCCCAAATGAATGTGCCTCTCATGCACTTTGCTTCATAGCAACTGTAGCCTCAGTATTGAGGATGACCATCGTGTAGCTTTCAGCCTGCAACAGTAAGCATGTATTAGAAATTTTACACCCTATCTACACGTCTATCATGTGTTTGCACCAGCTGCATGCTGTATACATGTGTATATATACAGCATGCAGCTGGTGGAAGCCACTGTTGGAAGCCTGTGACAACATGTGAGTATGAGAAGCTGCATCTCCAGGCTGAGATCTTGAGAGGGCTGTGTTGTACCAAGGTAGCAGGATGTGCAGAGCTCTGTCCACAGCACTGGGCCTCTCAGCAGGAGAGCAGGGGCAGCCAGAGCGTTCACAACCAACATGAAGTGGACTGCTGAGCCGCACAAATGCTGGTGGGCAGGGACAAGGAGAGGAATATAATTGGCCACTGGGACTCGGCAGGTCCCTGTTAATTAGAGGCAGCCATTTTGGTGGAAAAACTCCTCAGAAAACGTCCCATGGAGTTGAAAGTCTTTCTGACAGAATGGAGCCCAGCGGGGAATGTAAACAGATTTAATAAGGCCCTCTCCAATCAACCCTGTTATGGCTAGATACTGCTCTAGCCATAACAGCCGCTCTCCCCCTCCGTCTTCCTCAGCTCAGCTCTGTGTCTGTGTTGTGGCAGAGCGCTGAGCGAGTAGGAAAGGATACTGTCAAAAGAACAATTTGCATGCAGCTCTCATCTTGAGAGCTTTTAGACATCTCCCTGTCTGTTTGGTTTCTGCTGTGGGCTTGGCTCATTGTTCTCTCTGTCTATGGAAGTGGATGTGTGTTTCACTATGGCCTCTTCCACTCACTGCCTATGTCACAGAGTGTGCATGCATGTGTGTGTGTGTAAAATGAGAGGATGAAAGCAGATTAAAGACTGACATTTTGTCGTGCCGTGCCAAAAGAGAAGAAGAACACGAGATAATAAGAAATGCAGGTCCTAAAGCCAGAGAACAGATGGGTGCTGACATCCCATGACACTGTTGAGTGTCGGGGTCGGCAACACTGGAGAAAACAGCTAGATTTTGGAAGTGTCCAATAAAAAGGTGTTGCCAAATATTTCCCAAGGAAAGCAGCTATCAGCACTAGCTCTATAAGTGGCTAAGCTAACCTAGCTTTAGATAAAGACCACAGGCTTTTGTTGCTGTTCTGATAATCTCATTAAAGTCAAACAGCATTTGACTTGTCTTTCTCATCTCTTTAATGGTGGGGACATCATTATTTTAACATATTTCATACTGGTATTAGTATTGCGTGCCATTTGTTTGGTAGCGGCAGAGTGATTAACATGCCTGCTGCTCATTTATCATCATCCCTGCTCACCAGGTAGATAGATGAAAGCTCAGTGATTAAAGTCGAGCAGAGCATGCATCGTAAACATCTCAAACGGTTTTGAAACCTATTTCTGTACAAACTGGGAAATTTTTAAATTCTGCTTTGAGATATATTATTAGAACACAGGTCCAGGCTTTTGATAATCCAGAAATAGAGCGAAATGCGACTTGTTCCGTTTCTCCTTTGCTAAAACCAGCCCTGCTTCCGAGTGCAGCCTGTCTGCTCGAGGATGGATAAAAATAGATGGAGAGCTGAATGGTTGAACAGGGCAGAGTGAGAGATCCGAGTGATGATTTTAAAAAGGAAATTAAATATTTGCATCCTAATTCAGGTTTCAGTTTGGTCATTAAAGTGCTCGTGGCATCATGATGGGAACGTGTGCTCAATTAATGGATGGACTACATATGATGCAGGGATCACAGGATTTAAGATACTTACCTGTCAACAGTCAGTTTACAGTCTCTGGTCTGGCTGAGCAGGAGTTAAGGCAGAAGCTCTCTATATGTTTGCAACAGCACCTGTCTTCTTCTTTGTGCATTTAGTGTTTAGATTTAGTCACTCTGCTCTTTCTGTTTGACACTCCCCTCACACACTCACACATGTGCAACAAAAGCCATCAATTTAATAAAACAAAAGTTTTTTTATGCAAATGTATGAATAATTTCACTCCACACTGCTTTTGTCAGAATAATGTTCACTTAGAATAAACTTTTTTTATTAAATATGTATCAGAGTGGTCTGGTAGAAAAGCAAAGTGCAGCCCTCCTCCTCCGACTTTTGAATCTCACTCTTTTTTTTTTTTTTTTTTTTGCTGTTTTTTCTCGTGCTAACACCAGGCTCACAGTTCCTTTTTGAACACTTTGATGCAAAACCAGATTGGAAACACAAACTTGCCTCTCTGTCGCAGCAGCAGCAGCAGTCAACCAGCCCGGCTGAAAGCTGACCCTGATGTTTCCCCCCTCTCAAAAAACTCAGTGGCTATCAGAGAACCATTTAGAGACATCTCTTACTGTCCTCATGAACCTGTGTGTCTAGTGTCTGGTGTATTTCTTCATGTCTACTTCTGTGTGTTCACTACATGTTTAGTTTGTGATTCCATATTAGGCAATGCTTTGACTGAATGTTGCTGATGCATCCTGATACAGACATTGTGATATTGGAGGCAATTTTCCACCAAATTTTAATTATTTGGTGACAGCATGACTACCAACAAATAAGCCTGAACACTGTTGCTAGATTGCTTTTCAAAATAATGCATTTACTCTGCCCTAAAATACAGAAATCAAAAGTTATTAATGAAATACCTGAAAAGTGTACAGATGCACATCCTCCACTGATTTGCACACAATAACCCAAATCTGGCAAACTCTCTGACGACTGACAAACTTCTATCAAATCACCCTGTATATCATCATATCACCCACACAATATAAAAAAAATACATTCAGTAAATGTATCCCAAACTGGGAGAAATTTCATTGTTCACACTACTGCTATAATATCTGAATCCCTCCCAGGTAGAGTGACACAAAGTAATTGCATAGCAATTCCAAAACAGTGATATACTGTATGTGCAAAACTCATTTAAAAGCTTTCAAATGTCTGGGAATGGACCTTTAAAAGCCCTCTTTCGCCAGGACTGTTGATTTGACTTAATGCAACAAAAGCCATGCTTTTTAGAAAATGAATTTTGAAAATAACCACTTTGTCTTGCATGCCTTGCTTACATATTCAATGTTTCCAAATTTGCTAAATGCAGCACAGAAGCCTTTGCTAATGAATGCTATGCTCTCTCCTTCTTCCTCCCTGCACTTTCACTCTATGGCTTCTCTCCTCCTCCTCCTCCTCTTCACCCTGCTCCAGATCATCAGTAACATGGAGGCTCCAGTGACAAATGGCCCCAGCGGTGGCGGCACCACAGCCAACGGGCCGACCACCAACAGCCGTGGCTGCCCCTCGCCCATGCAGACTGGCCCGTCGAACGACGACAGCAAGACAAACCTCATCGTCAACTACCTGCCCCAGAACATGACCCAGGAAGAGTTCCGCAGCCTGTTTGGTAGCATCGGCGAGATCGAGTCCTGCAAGCTGGTTCGTGACAAGATTACAGGTATCAGAATGCAGATGGCTTATTGTTGCTTGTGTTTCCTTAAATATTTCTTTTCATGAAAGTAACCTGCTTGCCCTTTGCATCATTTGTGTCCAAAAGACAGTGAAAAATCTGTGGGATTTCTTAGGCCAGCATGCAGTTTATTGACATAAAAACCTCTAAAATCACCTCAAGCAGCTTACAAGAACAATATGATGCACTAATGAGTAGAAGCAGGTAGAAATTAGGATTTAATTTAGTATACTGTTTGATGATTTGGTCGTCCCCCAAGGCAGTTCCTCCAAAGGAAAGAGGAAAGGGAAACACAAGGTGAGCATCTATCCTGAGCTGCAGAGCTGGAAGGGATTTTAAAGGGGATACAGCACCTAAATTAATTTAATTTCCAACATGTAACTTCTATGATACAAAAATCCAGTCAGTGTTAGTGAACTTGAGTTAATCTCTCTCAAATCCAGAAACCAGAGAAGTCCCAAACTTGTGATGTCATCAGTATAAAGTGTGGACCTTGTGTTTTCTTTTTACACCAGAATGAACTTTATTTAGATTTGATTTTTTTTTAATATTTGCCTCTATAGTTAATGAAAGTAGACTGGTAAGATAAGGAAGTAGTTGCTTGTGTCAGAAGGCAGGTGTAGATGTTACTACATGTCATGAATGAAATGAAAAATCAAGTTAACTGTGTACACATCCAACCCTGCACTGATTCAAGTGGCTGAAAGGAGTCATTGCTGGTGTTGTCTTCTCCATCTCTGCCCTCCATATGCGTCCGAGCCATGTGAGTCAGCAGTGCGGCAGAGTGCCACATGTTCTCCAGAGGTGTTTAAATTAAGCAGCACTTCGTGGCGCTAATCATGGCTGTAATCTGGGCACAGTGGCTGTGTGGGTGGCCGTACAGCAGATGGATCGGGTGGGGTGGGGGTGGAGGGTTGCGGCTCTGTGATAATGCTCCATAATGGCTTTCATTTTAGATCCTACTTACTGACACTCTTCTCCTGATAATCTCATTAAAGAGCACCAGGCTGGCAGGCAGCGTAGATCACCAAGCCGTTCTCAGAGCGCAGACGAGAGGAGTAAACACACACACACACACACACACACACACACAGAAATATACGCAAACACCAATTAAGATTTCCTGAAACAGATGAAGTACAACCAAAAGGCCGATGGCGCTGACAGAAATGGCCACTAGCCCAGCCAGTCCTGCCTCCTTCCTGCTTTCAAACATATTCTGTGGCAACACCGTTCCTCTCCAGGACCATCTTCCTCTTCCTCTGTAATGGGCCACAAAATGGAGCCTGAGAGTCAGACACACCAGGATAATGGAGGAGACTGTGTACTAAAATAACACTGGGATACCACATGCTATCATCATCACCATCACCATGTCCTCTCTCCTCCCGATTTTCCCCTCAAGTGTGATTTGCCAAGCAGCAAGTTGATATTTGGAGGGAGTTTAAATAAAAACGAACAGAAGTGCTGTAAACCTGCTCGGGCCCTAAATGGGGAACGTGAGAGAGAGGTAGAGATGTTTCTTCACTCACTTCTCAACCATTTAGGGGACTTCTCTGCTCTGCACTACAAGATCTCTCTGATGACTTAGCATCAAACGCAAAAAGTTATAAATAAATGCCGCCCTCCCTCCATCTCCCCCTCTGGCGTATGCCTGTTTTGCTCTCCCATGAGTGCAATTTCCTTGTGCGAACTTTTAGGTTAACAAAAGCACAGATCCGTTCTCCTACCAGGGAACGCCAAGAGGCTTTATACTTTAACAGTCATCCAAATCATGAGCTAAGCCAGGTTTGTGAGTGGGAGGGGTAAAGAGAGGGATGGTGGGTGCAGTGGTTAGCACTGTCACCTCAGAGCAAGAAGGTACCGGGTTCGATTCCCGGCCTCTCTGTGTGGAGTTTGCATGTTCTCCCTGTCTCTGCATGGGTTCGCTCCAGTTTCCTCCAACATGCATGGGGGATTCTCCCCCTCCCCCCCCCAACCTTTGGGAGGATAAGCGGTAGAAAATGGATGGATGTTCCTCGTCGGCCATAAATATCTTTACATTGATGTAGGAGCTACATCTATATTAAAGGGGACACATGCTTATTTTCAGGTTCATACCATATCTTGTTTTCATGCTTTAATGTTCAAAAACACATTATTCCTCTCATTCTCATTCAAACAGTCTTTGATTGGCTGGTGAGAAAACTGTGGTCCACCTTTATAAAGGTATTTCTCAAGCTGTGGGTGATATATTCTGATGATCCTGCATGTTACAGAGGAAAGGGAAACCAATCTGATTGGCTTGTTGAATCATGTTTTCTGATCCACACAGTGTGCTTTTCATAATATGCCCACTTTAATAATGAGACAAATTTCACTGGGTGAGGAGGAAAAGGATATTTTTGACTATGTTGAAATTTCAGAAAGTCTTGAGGACAGCTCTGTAGCTACACATAATTCATAGTGAAGGGAATATTTTGGCCTTCATATTCTAGCATGCAGTGTGAAGAGCATAAGGCTTGAAGAACAAAGTTTGAGACTTTCAAAAAATTTACTGACTAAAATGTTTAAAAAATGCTCTTAGATAATAGTTTCACCTATAAATTCACTGTCTGAAGCAGTCTTTTGGTGCAACATGTTGTACTTTTGTGGCACTTTTACTGTTTCAGATGCACTCGTTCATTCGTTGGCGTTTGCTCGCTTGTGTCTCACCGTATCAGTGTTAGCAGCTTAGCTGACACGTGAGCGTTTGCTGATAAGGTGTGAGCATCCGAGCCTCTCAGAGGTGCAGCAGCACAGACAGACAGCTCCTCAGCTTCCTGTGGACTGTCAGCTCCAATGACGGCAGCGTGGCGTGAGGCTCGGGTGGGAACGGGCAGGCGTGGATGCTCCAGCTCTGTCTGTCAGCCAGGCTGACTTCAGCTAGTATAAAAGCCACCTCTGGATGCCTTTCTCGCTCTCTCCATGCCTGCCTGCCTGCCTGCCTGCACAGCTAGCTCTGCCTGGTGTGCAGCTGGGACATGCAGGTTAATCTTTTATTTAAAGCGAGCTTACACGCACCTTGCTGCAGCCCACACACTCTTACGCTGAAGCTCCAGGCTTCCACCTATGCATTGTCTGTCTGTGCACTCGGAAAAAAGCTTCAACTATATGAATTAAGTGTGTATACTGCAGTGGCTTTTTCATTTGTCCTCTTGCATTCCAGGCAGACAGAATGCAACATGCACAAATTTTTTTGGCTTTGAAACACTGTGCACGCCTCGTTTATGCTTCCTTTCTAAACAGCAACGCGTCTATTTAAACTGCAACCTGCCAGTCTGAAAGCTGGAGCCATCTTGGCTTAACTCTTGTCATGAATGGGTAAATTAACTGTAGAGAGCCAAAAATGTTTTTGGTCAGCTGTAAATATTATATACACATATATTTCTGCTGTAAAGGTCTTTTGGAGTCAGACTGAAATGACCATTTGAAGAACTGGCACTTCTGCGTTGACTTCATTTCTCAGGTTGCTGCTTGATCAGCACTCATTAACATCTACACGTGCACGTCCGTGTGCACGCACACACGTAGAAATGCAATTGACTGATCCTTGTCGGTGAGTCATTTTTTGGGATTAGTTTTCTGCATCAGCTGCATTTCTGCTGGAGAAATGAATGCATAATGACACGGAAGAGAGGGAAATGGCTTTTTCTCGCTGAAAAAAATAATTGATGATTGCTTTGGGGAAGGGTGAGGGTGTAATGGACATCCATTTTTTTGTGTTCTCATCTTGTGCCAGTAATTACAGTAGTCAGCATAGACATAGACAGGACATTTTATATGCTTGTTGAATAAACAGGCCACCATGTTTACCAGCTGCTGTGCATTTGCACTGTTCTGACTGTCTGTGTTACCTTCAGCAAACTCTGCTTTTTATGCAGATGAAATAATGCTCATGCCTTCATCAAACCCTGTAAAGACATGGTCCCAAAGCACACCGACTGAAGCCTTCGGCGCACACTACTCTCATCACCTTCCATGTGTTGGTTTTATACACGGGATCTGGGGAGCTGATGCAAATCATAGTGACAATGTAGCAAGGCAAGCAGATGTTGGCTATGAAAAATAGATGGGCTGTGATGTCAGCTGTGGAGCAGTTCAAGCCAGAGCACCTCTGACAGACAGCAGCTTCAGCGCCATGTGAATGCCTGCTGCAAACCCACTTGTTACATAAGGACAGGTACACCTCATTTATATAGCGTAGGCACCAAAAACACCTCGAGTTTGCTGGATTCGGCTCTCTCCACACACACAAGCCTGCGGTTCACGCAGCACGCTTCCATCAGTTTCACTGTCATTCCATTTCTGTTATGGAACGCCAAGTGCACCCACAAGTATTGCAAACATAAAATATGCATCTAACCCTGATCTGCAAGGACAGATGGGCTTAGCTCGTGCACGAGGTCTGTCAGTCGAACGGGGAGCAGATCAAATATTCACCATATAAACCTCAGTTTACCCACATCTCTTTGTCGCTACTGAAATATACATTGAAGACACACTCAGGAGCAAAGCGGATTCTCTTTGTACTTCGGTTCACAAGACAAGGTGTTTCCGCAACATCGCTGGAGTGATGGGACTAAAACGTGCTATTACGCCTCCGTCTTATGATGAGACCAATTTACACCGTCCAAAACAACACAAACACGATGCTGTCCTCATACTTGCACACTCACTGAAATCATACCGAGCACGATCCAGCGTACTGTCTGTGTCTTACATACAGGCTCCATTTATCAGAACCTGGAATGGACTGAACGCTGGATATAGCGTGAACAAAGCTGACAGGGAAAGAGATGAGAAAAGAATTTGACATCTCCAAAGCCAGGTATTAAGAGAGCTGCCAGGCTCAGCAGTGCAGACACAAGCAGACAGACGCACATTAAAGTTTCAGAGTCCCGTCTCTCTTCTTACTGCACCCCCCCACTCCCTCTGCTTGGGACCCAGATTTGGGTGCCCTCAGAGCTTTACTCCTCCCTTCAGACTGTCTCCGTCCCCTCTCTTTCCACTCTGAGTGGCCTTTACATGGAACACAGAGGTCACGACAGTCCCCTGCGTCAGCCTCAGATCCAAAGGCTCAGTGTGCCTCAGGGCTGGTTCCTCGCCCTCTGACCCTCCACTCTGAGTGCTCTGCACCTGGGCAGCAAAGAGCCATGCGGTCCCAGTATGTGTGCTGCAGGGCCGGAGGGTGGGTGTCTGAGGGCTGGAGGGGGCTGCTCGCTCCGTGCTCTCAGAGGGAGTCCAAGCAGGTGCGGCAGAGTACACTGTGCAATCCTGACGTAACAGGGTTATCCAAGACTCAAAGGGGCTTCTCTGTCTGTCAGCTTGGCTTCTATTTCTCAGCTGCACAGCCAGCCAAGCGGCCCACACACTGCAGGCTGCAGCCCACTGGCCCCGAGGCTTAGGGAGCCACCATGAGGGGGTGGTTTACCTGTGTGTGTGTGTGTGTGTGTGTCTGAGCTTCTACGTGGGCAAGTGTGTGTGTTGGTGGAAGCAGGGCCTTGGGAACTGAGAGTGGGAGCCTCCTGACTGCAACAGTGGCTGCTACCTTGGCAACCCAGGAGGGAAAGATGTGCTGAATGAGTGAGTGGGAGAGGTATCTACAGTAGATGCATGTGTGCGGGGGATGTGGCTCTGTTTATGAATTCAAACAGTTATTTAAACAGGCTCAGTACACGCCACATGACGCTAGAACTGTACCGATAGTAGTCTTTTCGGTTGTCTTTGTGTATTCTCCCCTCTCTCCTTTTTCTGTCGAGTTGACCCTCTGTGAGGTAAGTGAAGTGGATTTTGACATGGTGACAGGGCACCTTTTCAAATGTTGGTCCAGCAAAAAATAGCATTACCTTAAGTTACAGCAGCAGAAAAAACACCAGAGGATGGAAGCAGTGAGTGTGACACATTTATTTTGACAAATTGAAAGGGTTTTTTTGGTCCCCTCAGCCTCGTCTCAAAATGTTGCTAAATTCAAGACTGACCGAACGGATTTGCCTCTTTATGGGGAGAAGAGCCCGGTCCTCTCAAGGTGTGTTAGCGTCACTGACTCATCGCTCTGATGATCCCTGAGAGCTGCAACCCCCCTTCAGCCCTTTGATGCCTCTGTTCTCCCATGACTTATGAATGACAGTCAGACTCCACTGCTAGCAGGCTGCGGGACTGTAACTAGTAATAAGTAATAAGTAATAATAATGTTTTCAGCCCTTAAAGGTCCCTTTATGCTGCACGCACCAAACACAAAGCAAGATTTTTCTTTCTCTGAGTGAATATCTGGGATTGTTCCCATCACTGGTGTGACGTGTGTCAGAGAAGAGAAGGAGCTTAACTTCATGATACCAGCCATGTTTCATCAACCATGGCAGATAAAAATACTTTTGCTCAGGTTTTAGTCCCGGATAGTTCCACAAGCCAGCCATCAGAGACACATTATTCACTTTATCTAGCACAAATCGACTGAATTAATCTTGTTTTGCTACAGTAGTCTGAACCCAAGACAAACAGATTTTGCCCTGATTTAACTGCAACAGGAATAATGTTGCTGACATGTAATAATAATGCTATGCTTCGAATGTCCGCAAGACAAGGTTCCTGTGGTTCCTTAAAAAGACTTAAAATGTCTTAAATTAAAATCTGAGTAATTAAGATCTTAAATTGTCTTAAATTTACAATAAATTTGCTGTAGGTATTATATGTTTGGATAGTGTGTTTAATGCCAATAGATAAACACAGTATTCAGAGATTTACTGCAATTTTTCACATTATTTTGTTCACTTCTTTGTTTTTGAAAATTGTGAAATTAAAGTTGTAGAAAACAGTTGTTATGCCTTCAATTTATATTTGTTGTTATTTTCGGAGATTATTCAGTTATTGGATTTTTTTTCCTGCTAAATATCGATATTGGCGTCGGCCTCAAAAACTCCACATTGGTCAGGCCCAACAATAAAGTATCACAGAAACAAAGAAATTGTTATGACCTTTTTTGGGTCTTAAATTATATTTGTTATTTAAATTGTTAAAGACTTAAAAATGGTGAAAGAACCCTGCAAGAGGACAAGCAAACAACTCTTAAAATGCTTGTTTTCTGAATGGAGTTTGGCTCGATCAGGGCTAGGCTATGCTAACATTAGAGCTACTCCATCAGCACTCAGTATTGTCATAAATACGACCACGTTGTTGTTTACCATGGGCACTCTGGTTTATACATGCACATTATAGATTTTATTAGGTCTCTGTACAGTTACAAGGTGCTGTCACGGAGCTCGGGGCGCCCTTAGACAGTCATCATTTTCAGCATGTACAAAACATATTTGTGGGAAATCTGTAAACTACACAGAAACACAAGATAAATAAGTGACTAATCTGACAGAATTTGAACATGTTGGCAGTTTTATTTCCACTACAGAGATAAAACGTTTTTGACAACATAGAGTCAGCAGTTTAAATGAACTTTCTGATAAATAGTTGCACACATTCAGAGTATAGTATCAGGAACAACAGCTAGCGCAGAGGCACACAGTGAAATAGAGGCGTCTTGCAGCCGTGTGTTTCATTTGGTGGCTACCGCTCTGGATCAAAGAGTCTATAGTGCACCGTGTGAGCCTTGCCTGATGATAGCAGGAGATGAATATGCTTTCATGTCTGCAGTACAGGGCTCTTAGTCACATAATGCAACAAAAAAGGGACAAAATAATGACAGGCAATATGCAACTGGAGTCTCTTACTATGTGCACCTTACAGCTTATTGTTTGCCTGGCAGTGTCGCACATGATTATACTGTATGTCTGTGCATTCAGTTTAGCTGTACATACAACTATTTTTGCTTATATATGTACCTATATATGCTCAATCAATTTTCACTTGCGTGTTTGTGTGTGTGTGTGTGTGTGTGTGTGTTCATGGAAAAGGGGAAAAGAAAGGCGAAATTACATAGTGGGGCCAGCAGGCAGGACAACCGCTCCAAGTACACTCATTTTCTCATGTCACACATTGAGAAACCTGCTGCTCCTCAGGAAACAAATAATGGCTGAGTCATAACACCTCGCCAACACACCAAAGAGCTCCTCACTAGAAATAGCAGTGATTTTACCAGTGACAAACATGCCCACCCCCCTATACAATTTATGTCAGATTGAAGAAAAGCACTGCCAAAAGAGTGGAGGTGGGTCCAAATTAGCCCTCACTCCCATGTGGTTAGTGTGTTAGTGAAAGCGGACGTGGCACTTGGTGATAAAGCAGTGTGGAGCTCCAGTACCTAAACCTATTCAACATGCAGTAAGAGCTTCAGATATGATATCATGAGCAAACCCTAGATTTTTAGATTTGAATATGTCACATAATGGGGACATTCCTTATAGCACAACCGCTGCTATTACTAAATTTACATAATTTTTATTAAGAAGCCCCCCTTTGATTGCTGGAGCACTTCCTGAAGTTGGTTGTAGAATTCACACAACGGGCTCTGTAAGCAGCTGACGAATCAAAGGCAAATGAATATCTAACCTCATTAAAAGGCCATTATGAAGAGCAATGCATCATTTGGGTTCTTGGTTTTAATTGACAATTAAAATATATAAGTTAATGTATCCATTAAGCTAATTGATCAGCATGAGGCTGATTTTCTGTTAGCTACAACCCCATTAGAGGCTATTTATCATGCATTTTTAATAGCTTCTCTAGATTACTTCAGATGCAGTACTTTCTCAAGTTAGTTTTTCTGTAATTATAAAATACCAGTAGAGAGTCTCTTTCTAGGAAGTCTCTCTGTGGTTTTTAGTCCTGCTAAGGGATCTATTGCTGTGACACACATTTATGAGGGTTTCCTACATGAGTAAGAAATGTCCCCTAAATTTATTTTTGAACTCTGCAGCTTCTCTATAAACTTATGTAAAATGTGTATGACTATTATTGTTCAGTAGCAGGCCTATGACTTGACATTTTAACATACTACGTTTTTACTCTATGGTGACGACATGTTGTGTGATCAAGCGCCTGGAGCCGGCCTCATCCACCAGGTGAAGTTAAATGACGCAGAGGCATTTTAAACTGTGCTTAACTGTGGAGCGTTGAGCCGGAACAGGCACTGTGATGCGATGGTGTGATCCACCTGCAGGCAGCATGTGGGCCTGATCCTGCTGGGGAGCGCTGAGGTGGACAGGGCAGTTGTTGTGACAAGCTGAAGCCAAGCCACACAGCCTCTGCAGGTTACAGACGGAGAACCGCCTGCTTTCATCTGTTTGATTGTTCGCAATGTATGCTAAAGGAAGATGAAGGATGGAAATAGACTGCTTACGAAGATGGTTTAGGAACTAAAACCCCCCTCCCTCCACACACAGCCCATCTCATACTACACTGCTTATGTTTGTTTGTCCCTCTGTCATTGAGTGATTGCATGTTTATGCACGTGTGTGGGCACACGTGTACATCTGCATGGTGCGTTGGCGTCCCCCGCCCATCCGCCCTGCCAGGCAGTCTGCTGGTGTTCCCCTCCTGGAGCTTTCCTGATGCTGCAGGCAGATGTCTCCCCTCATCTCATCCCTCACCTGGGGACCGCTGCCAGCCAGCGAGCTTCGATCCCACCCTCTTTCCTCCAGCCTGGAGGCCCTCAGCTGTGCCAAAGACCGAGTGAAGGAGAGAGCGGGGGTGGGAAGATACCGCCAGTACCAGCCTAAGCTCCCCATGCATACCAGACACTAACTTGTAGCAGCTGCTGAGTGTTGCATTCATCAAGCCTGAAATGAAAGTAAATTTTCAGTTTTTGCACCACTGTAATCCATCGCTGACTCACATGTGCACACACACATATACAGACCCTCCCTTCACACCAGTGGCAGCTGCTGGTCTTTCAAAGAGAAGAAGCTCATTGTTGGCTTACATCATAAAATTCGATCTAACGAAACAGCAGCATGGTGGTGTAGTGGTTAGCACTGACCCCTCACAGCCCGGGGCCTTTCTGTGTGGAGTTTGCATGTTCTCCTCATGTCTGCGCGGGTTCTCTCTGGTACTCCGGCTTCCTCCCACCATCCAAAAACATGCATGGGGATTAGGTTAACAGGCTAATTTAAATTGTCCGTAGGTGTGAATGTGAGTGTGAGTGGTTGTCTGTCTCTGTGTGTCCTCTGATGAACTGGTGTCTATCCCAGGTGTCTTCCACCCTAAGACACCTGGGATAGGCTCCAGCCCCCCCCCATGAGGATAAGCGGTAGAAAATGGATGGATGGATCTAACGAAACAATGTTAAACTCAAACAAGGAAATCTTGAAATCATGTTAAACAGATAGAAGTATGTTTCATTTACAGTTTAAGAAATGAACAAGTAATTTCCCCAAGCAAATACCAACAAATGGGTTGCAGTTTGTCTTTCGACTTTGCTAGCAAAATCTGCGATGGGACTGAGCTGAGCTGTCAAGTGTACATCTCAAAATACCTGTCATCAAAACCGGATTCGGCCTTTTCGACTGATCCTTAATTTTTGACATTTTAGGGGAAGCTGAGCTTCCCTTGCAGTCTCAGGGAAATCGCCTCTGCTTCACATGGCGGCAGCGTCCATGCTGCTATTTTGGACCACTCCATGAGTGCTAAGTGTCTCAGTACCACTAAGCACCCGTCTCGATTACCCTGCATGAGTGCTCTTAGGCAGCACACTTCATCGGCAGCTAACCCTCTGCTAGCTGCACTTGTCGAACCTCACATTTCTTGCTGAAGACGAGGGAGAGAGGTGAGGAGGGTGAAGGGAAAGAGGGAGGTGAGGCTGGGAGAGGCAGCAGCCTCTCAGCTGTTGCATCCATCTGGAATTTCAGTGTGAATTGAATCCATGCACCTATAAGCTCTTACAGTTGAAATGTTTGCTAAAATATTTATTTCATCAGTGGACTGCATACTACTGGGTAATTTAGAGCACCATTTATGGCCCATCTCGGCTTACTGGCAAGATGAAACCCTTCAACCGATTCAATTAATTCCTGCAGCCGCTTTCTCTTCATTATTAGTGCTGCCTTTTGTGTGGACACTATTTAATACAGAAGAGAATCCACAAAGAATGATTTTGCGAGTGATATTTAAATTGCCAAACTTAACATCTGATGTCAGCGGAGAGTCAGAGAGGAGGAGGAGAGGGAGGAGTGCAGGGTTTAGTTAAAAATAGCAGTAGTCTCTCCAGGATGGCAGGTTTTTAATTAACAATAGAGAGCGTCTGATAATCCACAGTTAATCCAGAGGAGAAGAGGGAGGAGAGCAGAGACGGAGAGAAAATCATCAGCTGTTTGATGTTAGGACTACAAGTCCCTCCTGGCCCTTCCACTGCTCGCTGCTGAGCTGTGCTGCGCTGTGATATCCATAGCCCAAATGTATTTATTTTGTGCCGCAGCCGTGCTCCATATTTTGTGATTCACTTTGTCTCTGACTAACCGCTGTCTGTTCCCATTAGCATGAATATGCGCATGGCGCTGCTTAAACTGACTGGGATTCTCTTTGTGCTCGTGTGTGGCGTCAGTGGATGGAGGCTGTTTGTTGAAAAGTAGCCGACTGAAGGCCCTGATGGCTGGAGGCGTCCGCTGAAAGTGCTACGCCTGTTGAAAGGCTTGATCTGTCGGGGAAACACTGGGAGATGTCAGGCCTGCTTCACACTCAAAGGGAGGCTGCTATCTAAGACACTTTGAGCTTAGAGGGAAATGGGGGTGGTTCGCTCTCTTTTTGTACAGTTGGAAAGACAGTAACAAATGTTGTTTGTACGAACTGTGATACTTATTTGCTGGGGCCGGGATGAGTTTCACTCTCATTCAGAGAGTCTAATTTATGACATATTCAGGCATTCAGTCGCTGACACGTCTAGCTTGAACAATTTTAAATAAATGCATTAGTAAATTCCCTCAAGCTATGAGCTCACCAATAAGGAGAAGCGCTAAGATAGACACATTGCTTTCAATAAGGTTTTTATTAAGATGTGAAATATCAATTAGAGATGTTTTCGTTTTATTTGCCTTGGATTATCTCTCGTATGATCTCAAGTGTTAATTGAACAGAGTAGAGAGAAGGGTTTCCATGCAGAGCTGGAGTCATCCATCACATGTTGTGGCGTACACATCTGCAGGGCTGCAGCTTCACATGACACATTGTTGGCAAAAGTCACACCACATCTGTTTTGCTCTGGGCAGGAGTCACTGTGAGCTTGTCACTGGTGATAAAGAGATGCTGGAGAGGATTTTTGAGGAAAAGATGTGTGCTATCTAAGAGGATGCTCAATGAACCACACTGCCATATTACTGAGAAGTCTTACTGTGACTTTACTGACAACCAAGCAGCAACCTCTGGATGTGAGTGAAATAAAAGTAAATCCAATGCAGATGTGTCTTCTCTCTACCAGCCAGCAGGGGGCGACTCCTCTGGTTGTAAATCAGCCTAACAGAAAATCATTCTACTTCTCTCTGGATTTATTCCATCAGTAAACATTGTAAATATAAGTTTATCGTCTCAGTCTTTAGTTTCAGGTCTTCATGTTCATTTCGTAAATTATGGTCCCTTTTAGAGTCAAACAGACCATAAAGCAGAGGATGATTTAGGGTGAAGCTACCTGCTGATTCAGTTATACTCAGCTCCACCCTCTGGTGTCAGTACCAGTTGCAAAAAGACAAGATAGCGACGGCCAAAATGCAAAACTGAAGGCTTCAAAATGGCAGACCACAAACAAATATACAGAGTTTGTCTCATATACAGTCTATGTAGGCTACCACTGATTTTAAAAACATAATACAAGATGCCAAGTGTGGAGGAGAGACAGCAGAATAATTCATCAGAATGAAAGATTTACAAATATAAATCTACAGTGTGTTTATCCCTATGGATGATGAGTGTATATTAAGATATGTTCTTGCTGTCAGTGAACAAATTGAAGAAACAAAATAACTGAATGGAGAAAACATTTTTTTATTTTTCAGGACAGAGTCTGGGCTACGGCTTCGTCAACTACATCGATCCAAAGGACGCAGAGAAAGCCATCAACACGCTAAATGGACTCAGACTTCAGACCAAAACGATCAAGGTAACTGACATCAGATACACAACAACAGCAGCACATATTTGAAAAGCATTACTGCAAATGGATTGGATTGATTGATAGATAATAATTGATAAAATCGTTTGATTTGTTGTGGAGGTCATGATAAACTTAAATTATGGCTGCTTTCTTCTTTCTCAAAGCCCTCTTCAGACTGTGGTTAGTAAATGAGCTGGAGGGCATAATTGGATTAACATGCAAGAAAGACCATCTAAATCAAAGGGACACATTACAAAGAAACTGTGGCTGAAAAGCTAATTACTTTCTAAATGTCGAAATGTAAAGTTGCACATACTTATTGTCAGGGAGGACAGTAGCAGACATCCTCTACTGACATCCTGCCGGTATGCTGTTGCTTTTAAACTGGGCAGTAATCTGTTGCTCTGTGGTAATCCTCTGATTCTCGCTTTCTGCCATCTGATCTAATCTAATCTAATCTAATAGGATGGGATTATCTTGTGAATGGGGAATCTCTCTATTGCCCAGACAATGTACGCTGCCTGTTGGCTCAGCACAGCATCTTGGCTCTTAAGAGAGAGATGTAATCTATGTGGGTTTCTTCTGCATATGTTGATTTAGAGGACACACGTCTGTACGTTTGGGTTTGAGGTGGGATCTGTGCTGGTTTCATGTGCTTTTTTTTTCATGTGAGTATTTTCGGCCTGGACTGTATTGTCCCAGGTTTTTCTGTCTTACTGACGAATGTGGATCTGTTCCACGTCTTCCAACGACTCGTCACCTCGTCAGATTTCAAAGCAAGACGTCTTTTTCCATCCTGTCAGACAATTCTTAACAGTCTGTCAAAATAAAAACAAACACCTCTAGTAAATGACCTAAATGACGGTACCGACTTGCCCCATTAACATCACATCGAAGTCTGTGGGCAGCAGTCGTCTACAGCGCTCCCCCTCAGTACTGGACTGACTTAAAGACGAGAAAATGTTGAAGGTCACGTATGCAGCGTGGAGGTCTTTCTTAGGTCTTATTCAGCATAGTAGTGTGGTTCACAGATTTCCACTGACACTGTCACGACACGAGTTGCCTCAAGTACTTCCTGAGATAAAAGCAGTTTTCGTAATGACAGAAGACAACTCTGCGTCTCTGTCTGGCGCTATCGCTCGTTCACACTTCATTTCCTCCCTCCCACTACCCTCTTGTCTTGCTTTCTGTTTCCACAACAGACTGAAATTCCCTAAAGGTAACAAGGTAAATTAAAAGGCAGCACGGTAATTCTAAAATTACGCTTGGCGCTCTTTCATGTCACACCCTTCCCACTCTCTGCCTCACAACACTGTGAGCAAACGCTTGTCCCAGACATTCACATGCTTCCAGGCGATGCGCGTCTCCGTAGCGACTTTGAGTCGGTTACGCTGCTGCGGTTTCCTCCTCCATGACACCTCAGATTTTGTCAGCGATGGCTGCTTTCCCACTGAGGTGTGAGAGGGGAAGCAGCATGCCAAAGGTGAGAAGAGCTCACAGTGACATGCATGCACATAATCTCACACACTTTTTCGAAACTTTTCTGCACACACTCCCGTTTCACACACACCACACTTGTACACAATACCGCTCACAGCTTGAGGAGGTGTTGATGGATTAGACATCTGGAGTTGGCTGACAAGGAGAGAAAAGGAGGGAGAGCTGCACAGAGAAGAAAAGAGGGAGGCAAAAAAAAATCTGGAAGAGAGAGAAAGGTTTAGCGAGGCAGCGAGCAGGAAGGAAGCAGAAGGAAGAGATTCAAGCAGCGAAGAAGGAGAGAGGAAGAGAAAGACAGAGGAGCTGAGCAGAGAGGCCAAAGAGTGGAGACGTGAAAGAGAAGTGTTAGCATGAGCGAAGCCAGCTGCTCCCAATCCCATTCTCCCAGCATTCAGAGTGGAGGCAGGATTTCCATGCCGTTGCTCAAGGATACGACTGCACATCCACCGTATTTGCCTGACTTTAACCTTATTTGATGGCTTATGTCTCCACATGTCAGAGGTAATGAAAGCAGTGCAAGAGAAAGCTGCTCCAGTCAGCAGCAGTAGTAATGGGATTTACGCAACTTTTGCTTGAGCAAAAATCGGGTCTGCCCACGAGAGAACGTTTGACAGTGAAAGTTCCCCGGTGGAGAGCGACGCTGCACAGTGTGACCCGTTACCCAGCTCTCGCCATTTGCACCATCAGCAGAAGACATTAATACACAGTATACACTGTGTTTATGTGTGCATGGTAGTGGAGTAGGAGCAGGGTGTGTCATCAGCACAGCACACTGTACGTCAGGAAAGTGACACAGTAGGAAGCACTTTCCTCCCAGTTCTAGTATATGAAAAGGCAGCTTTATACCTGCTTAATAGAACTGTGGAATTCAGCCTGCAGGATTTGCAAGACTAAATGGCACTTAAAGGCTTTTGGTTACTTACTATTAAGCTCATTGCAAATTTGTTAATTAAATAGGCAACTGAAAAAAAACATCAGCAAACACAATGTATTAACTCCTAGCTTTTTTTTTTATTCATTTGCATTTAAGTCAGTGGAATCAATATGGTGAATGAAGAGACTTTTTGGGCAGACTCCTAATACTATTAATCTTGTTCCCCTGGCCATCTGAGCTGTCCTTTCAAAGTGAAACACCTGTGGTTTCGACTCGAGGGAACAAAGTTTCCTCTGTCTCCCCCGGCAAATGTCTCAAGTGTTATCTCTCCAGCGTTCTAAGCGGCTAAATCTTTTCCTGACGATGATAATCCCCACGGCGAGGTGTGCTCAGAAAACAGTCACATTTTCCTCCCTGCGGATCCAACGACCCGCACCCCTGCCCATCCACAACACGCACATACAAATCCTTTTGCTCTCATGCTTTAATCTTGTTTAGATTTAATTCTCCCAGGATATTAATGAGTAATAAAGCACTGGAGCCCTAATTTACTCATATGAGCCCTGAGACTCTGTGTCTTTCCCCTCAGGTGTCATACGCACGACCCAGCTCAGCCTCCATCCGTGACGCCAACCTGTATGTGAGCGGCCTGCCCAAGACTATGACTCAGAAGGAGCTGGAGCAGCTGTTCTCCCAGTACGGCCGCATCATCACCTCCCGCATCCTCGTCGACCAGGTCACAGGTATCCATGGGGCAGCGCCTCCTCTCTCTTAACACTTCCACACAGACACACAGAAGAGCACACAAGTACTGAACGTGTACATAGATACGCCCTCATATCCTCCAGCCATTCACAAGCACGCTCAGTCCACTTCATGTGAATATTTGACATATAGATGCAGACATAATATTCGGCCCAGTTTGTGCCTCTTAAAGGGGACATACAATAGCACCCTCATTTTCAGGTTCATTCATATATTTCCACTAGAACATGTTTAATGTTCGAAAAACTTTGGTTTTATCACTCTCTGAAACCGTGGCTGATATATACTGATGAGCTTGGAAGGCGAGCAACATCTAGACAGCTCACACAAAACTGACTGGGTTGACTTATTTCACAGTTTGAGCTTTGGAGACTCCAAGCACTGAAGAAGTTACAGCTAAAACCACTTGCCACAATTTTAAAAGAGTTTGTAGAATCCTTAAATACCATTATGCACATTTAAAATCAACAAATAGTACAGTACATTTCTTTCCACCCATTGCTCAGGTAGAAATATTTAAAGCTGGCAGCTGGGAGTGACAGAGTTCTCAGTGCTTGTTTCTGCTGAAACTCTAAAATTGAACATAGAAGTGTGAGTCTCTGTGTGGCATCACATCCACACTAAATGGGTACTGGTCCGTCTTTCACCTTTGCATGGAAGTAGAGTTGGTAAATGAGCATGTAATACATAAAAAAAAAGACAAACGTGTGTTGTGTGTTCAGGCATAGTGATACAGTGAAGGAAGGCAGGAGCACTGTAGTCCAGCGAGCACCGCCTGAGACTGAGTGACCTCGATAAGCGAGTTTCTCCTCAGCTGGCTCCACCGCCGTCGTAAAAACAGTGATTACATGAGAGACACAAGCTGCGTAATACACATGCTCAATTGCACATTCCAGTACATCCAAAACACAGGCATGAATCGCATCAGTCCATTGTGTTGCAGAAGAAGCCCTCCAGCGGCTCCCTTAGATCCATTTCAGGGGGTTGTGTGTGCGCCTACAGGCTGCAACCTGCTCCAGCGTTGTGCAATGTGTACTGATGAAGCAGCATGCTGTAAGCCACACTCATTTGCCTAAGCAGAATAAATCACTGCTGGCGAAGTGCACGCCTGTCTATACACACTGAACAGAGGAAAGGAGAGGAGGGGAAAGCAGAGGAAAGGAAAACAAAGGAGAGGAGAAAAGGGAGTGCAGACGGTGGCTGGGGGGTGCAGATGAGAAGAGGGAGGAAGTGAAGGGAGAAACATCCAGCACACATAGACGTAGATGACGTGGGCTCATCTCCTGCAGAGCCGTCTTTATTAGCACACCTGTCACGCCACCTTGCAGCTCAGACCCAGGGGACTCCCTGCAAAGCGAGGCTGCAGAAAACACCAGTGTTCCTCCACAGCCACGTCTCCGATGGTGTGCCGGTCACACATGTGGATGCATTCGTCAGAGTGAGTCATGGTGATTGTTTTTGACTGGCACCAGGTCAGATCTAAAGTGGAGGGCTCTCACGAGAACAAACGAAGATCTGCAGAGGTTCACTTCCACCGCTGGGGATAAAGTGAGCACTCAGATGAAAGGAAAATGCTCTTTTGTTTGTGGTGTTTCACGCAATCGTTCCTTTTCATATCCTGCAATTTAAATTAACTCTGACATTAACAGCAGCAAAATCAAATATTTATAATAATATACTCCACACTACTACGCTAGAATTTTGTATGTGTATTGAAATCATGCTTTCAAAAACTATACCATGACTTCATGTCAAATTATATGAATGCAAATTGCACATCCAACCCAACTGTTTGTGAAACTTTTTGTCTTCAACCAAGCTAACAGGAACTTTTTACGCTAAATAAACATTTCATGAACAACAGCTGTCATTACCATACCATGGAGATTTTTTAGACAGTGGATCAGCAGCAGGAGGTGTTTGAACACTGTGGTCACTGCTGTTCTCCCTGCCTACTGCACCATGCTTTCAGATTCTCTCTCACACACACACACACACACACATCAAAGATAATAACAAGAGATGTTCCTCAGGGTTTCCCCAGAGGGTGAAGGATCAGCAGCAAGAATGTTAATGATCAATTTGATGTTAGAGATGCTGGTGATTAAAAACATGGAGGACTTTAGAAGAGCCCTGAGAGTAGTATGCCGACATTATTGACTCATCTTTTTCTTCTCTCAGTTACTGTCGAGGCATTACGCACACAAGACACACACGCACACACACACACACACACTTGCTGCCATTAAGACAGAAGTGGGCTGCAAATTAAAAGTCTCCTGTGACTGCCAAAAATGTAAGTACAAAACGAGAGAGGAGAGGCAGAGACAGATGATGTCAGACGGGTGGTGGACTGTCCTCCTGGTAGTCCACCTAAGGACGTCTTGATGTCAGTATTGTCCTGCAGACCCAGTTGAAAAATGTCCCTTGAGAAGAAGACAGAGTAATTAAGTTTATTTTCTTGAATTGAGGGACATACTCCATGTTGTTCTAATCAGCAGGTGTTGTGCAAGTTACTGAAAAATTGTAACTAGTTACAGTTACTTCATTCAAAAATTAACAGTTACTTTAAAGATTACGTACATCAAAAAGTTATGCGTTACTGGTAAAAGTAACTTTTTAGTTAGTGCATTATGGTGTGTTCACTGGAAGTCAGAACTTGGAATGTAACGTTGGTCAGAACGTAAGCTCAAACTTTAGTTATTACCAACACTGCTAATCAGTGCATGACATCCAATTCAGTTAGTCTTTCTACTGAACGAGGCCCTGATCTGAGACACACCCAAACACAGCGAACTAGAGCAGGCTGAGTGATGCACAGGCAGAAATGCCACATGAAGCTGTTGAAGTAACGGATGTTCTGACTGTCAGCAGATGGCCACTGATCCCCAGTTCTTGCTCTGCTAAATTGGAACATGAAGTCTGTTCTCTGAATGACCTCCTCATCAACAGGATGCACCCTGCAGTCACTCTTCTGTTCAGAAAGACAAGAAGGAACTTTAAAAAACAGCACTGTTCACATCGGAGGCAGCAGAACAGAAACAGAGTCCCCAGAACTGCCAAATAGCCTCTGAGACTCCAGAGAGCGAACACATCATCTCTCTCTCTCTCTGTCAATTCCTTCTGAATGGATAAGCATAATAACCATATTTTGTCTCTTCATCAGTGCAAATGGTTCTGCTCTTCCTGTCTTTCTAGCCTTCATGGACGGCAGCCAGGCCATGATCTTGTGCTCAGATTTGAGGCTCGCCTCTGTTTGAAACAGATATGATGTCAGAGACAGCTCCGGATCAATAGCTGGCTATTCCTAGTTCTTCATCCGGACCTGTGTGTACGAGCACAGTCGATGCTTACCTGATCAATAGCTGCGAATACGATCAACTCTCATACAGTACTCGGCTCTGAACTGACACCAAATTGCTGCTCAGTGTGTGTGTAAGAATCGGCTGTGAAAAGGCTGATGCTGAGTTCCCTTCATGTGGGATGGAAGGTAGCAATGGGAACGATTCCCATGGCAACAAGACGTTCACGTCATCATACAACTCAAGATGGTGATTACCAGGGTTGCTAATAACAAGTGTGTTTTGCAAAGTGAATGAATAATTATCTGGCACTGAGCAGTTGCATGATAGACAAGTTGTTCCTGATCAAAACGGCATTAAATTAAGGTTCAGGTACCTTGAAATCTTTGAAAGCCATGTTTGAAAGATTCCTCGACACATTGATGGTTTTCATTGCTAAGTCGTATAGTGAGACCTCTCAGGAAGAAGGAAACATGACATCTTGTGAGAAGTTCAGAAGCACATGATGCACAGCTCAGTATTTTTTTTTTTTCTTAGTGTTATTAAAGAGTTTAGGAGTCCGGTCGTGTTTCATGTTTGATGCACATTTTATTTGGTCTAGTGATCAACTGTTGTGTGCAGTTATTGACTCTGTTGGAGGCTTTAAAAATACATCATGTTCCTGTGCAACAATAATGGCACTGCTGACAAACTTGCCTGAAGACGACTTGCTTTGTGACTCAACCCTGTAAAAGTATTTAAGTTAGTTTAGCCGAAACACGACATTTGGCAGATAACTTGGAAAGATAGCCAGACACACAGCTGCTATCCCTTATAATGTGGTATTATTAGAGGAGGAGAGATTTAAAAGTCACCCCAGGGAGTTATACCCTTTTCATGTGACTTCCTCAATGTACACAGTATTGCACATGAAGAGACTGCGCTTTTACTGGCAGCATATTAGACACAACAGCTTTTAAACGTCTGTGATGATTTCACCATGAAGGGAAAGCAGGTAGGCAGGAATGTGACCATTGGTTGTGACCATGTTATTGTTTATTTTAACTCATTGAGTGCCATCCCTTTTGTAAAACCAAAAGTGCCTTTTGCCAGTGTTTTTGGCCATTTTGAGTCATTTTTTAAGACCCACAGAATATTTTGTACCATGACTCTTTATGTCCCAACTACAGTTCTCAGAAGCCCCAAAATTACTTATAATCTGTGTGAGAGCACCCTCTTGTACCTGCTGCTGAAAAATACACGTTTATGGCATTCAAGGGTTCTATTATAAAAGTCGTAAATATACGTTCTTGGCACTTAAAGAGTTAATCAGGTTAATTCTGTTGCATTTCCTTTGCAAAATGACAAAAATCATCTGATATGCAACATTTTCTCAGCCAATGGTTCATAGGTTCATCTATCAATAGTTATTCCTCCCCATTTATTCATGTGTGTCCTCACGAAATTATCCTCCAGTGTTCTTCACAGCAAACAACTTAGGTTTAGTCAATAAACCTACTTTTTGGGGGTTAAAATAACACAGAAAGAGGTGTAACTTAGGTACAGAAATCATGTGGCAAATATGTGGATCGTACATGGACCACATATGGACTGCTTTTGTGGTTTGAGGTATAGGAATGACAAGGCATTACCTTTTGTAGGTATAGCTACAGGCACTGTACGAGACCAGCCTGGATGATGAATGAGAGATGTTGCCTCATCTGCATGGAGCTCCCGTCTCCTGTTTCCTCTCCTTCCACCTTTGTGCCATGCCTGCTGTGCTGAGTACACAAATACCAAAACAACATGCATTTCAAGGTCAGGCAAATGCTGCGTCTTACTGCTGCTTGCCGTCGTCTTTCCAGCGCCGTGAAAATAAAGCCCTAGAAGAAGCAACATGGCTCTACAGTTTGGTTTCTGCTTTTACTCGAACCGTTCATGTTTGCACTTATTTTCCCCCTCAAATGAATTACCCTTCCTCTGTACAGTTGGTATGTTCTCTCCTGTCTTGACATGAATAATGGATGTTCCTCTTCAGACTGACACGGCACTGAATCCCTGCTCTCTGCCTGCCCAGCAGTGGAGAACAGAACGGTCAAGGTAATACGAGCGGAGAGCTGCACCTCTAGGTGGGATAGATGCAGCCTTGACTCGTGCCATCGTCTCTCTACCTCCCTCCTCCCATACTCTTTAGAGTGCTTGTAGTAGACACATGCACACACAACCACATGCAGATATGCACATGGAAACATGCGCACACACTCACCAGACAGATGGTTGAAGCTGTGCTCTGACAGAGGCTAAAACACGGGGCACCTCCACTCTTCAAAGTCTCATCGTCTCTCCTCTTGCTGCTTTTTCAAACACCATCTGTACCCAGGCACACTAATGTTACTTAAAACAAGGACATTGCTTTTTTTCCCCTCCCCATAATAAGGTTTTTCTGCTTCTGCCATGTTGTTATAGTACTGGAAAGGCAAGTCTTGTCTTTTTACAGTTGGCACAATATAGCATCTGAAGTAACAGATAAAACAACTACCTGAAAAAAGCTTGATGTATGTGTGCGTCAGTGTATGGACCCTGCTTACAGCAACATAATGCTGTGTGAGAGAGAAAGTGTGTCTTTCAGTCCATCAGTCCGTCAGTCAGTCAGTGTTTGGGGAAATGATAGTGGGTTTTAGAGAAAAGACTCTTTGTTTGGGCGGGAGCAAACAAGAATAGCACAGCTTCCTTTCATCATCATCATCCTTTCACTGTCACCTCCTAACATTCTCCTCCATCACCTTCTCTCCTTTTGTCCTTTCCTTTCCTCACTCCTCTGTTCCTACTCTTTCACTTTCGCCTTTTCATTCCCACCTTGCGCCCGTCCCCCACCCCCGGTTCTTGCTCCATGTTTCCCCCTCCCCGGATTGAGGCAGCGTGTTATTAGTAAGGCAGCCAATGTGCCTGTCGCTGTGTGTTAGAGGGAGATAAGCACAGGTAGAGAGAGTTACATAAGCCGCTGTTGATTACTGTGGAGGAAAGGGAGAGCAGAAAAAGAGAGTGAGAAGAAGAGAGGTAGAGAGGCAGAAAGACAGATTGCTGTACCTTAGTAAGTACATTGTGCTCTAATGTTGCCTGTATGGCTGGCTGCTGGTTGATAAGTAGCTGAGGCTTGTGGGGCTGCTTGAAAAGGACAGTCATTAAGT
Source organism: Synanceia verrucosa (assembly GCA_029721515.1). Taxonomy (NCBI): domain Eukaryota; kingdom Metazoa; phylum Chordata; class Actinopteri; order Perciformes; family Synanceiidae; genus Synanceia; species Synanceia verrucosa. The sequence continues at coordinate 3,779,583 of CM056558.1, forward strand.
TGGACTCAACAGACTGGCAGCTTGCTTCATAGATTGCAAGTTTGTTTTTGGTAAAGTGTATGAATGGGAGAAAAATGACGGTTTACCACGTTCATGTGGCGTGACAGGGTGGTAATGAGTGTAGTGTGGATTCCTGGAGACTAGTTTAAAACTAGTTCATTAATTTCATCTGCAAGTCGTTTTTCTCCCGGATAATGTTTAAGGATAAGGCTGGTGATATTCCAGATCTGACCAAAACTGACAAGTCATTGATCCTACTGAGGAAGTGTCCATGTATTTAAAGCCTTAGGCAGCCTGCTGTGTTTCCATGTTGTCCAACCATTAAAAAATTAAGACACTGGCTGACATGAACACAGGACTTTATTTCCAGTCAGTCCACATACTCTGCCTCATGCATTTATTTAAATAGTGCCTCATGAATGAGTATTAGAGTAAAAAAACAACACTGCTAGGCTGTTTTAGGAAGCTACTTAAAGGACCATGGGGGCCACTATTGGCAGAAATGAAATGATAACCCTACAGGCAAATAATGATGAGGAAAAGAGTGACATGTTTTTACTGGATGGGAAAGAAAACAAAGGGATGCAAAGCATCGATCAGGACAGAGAAAAACATGGATGGTCAGATCAAATCAGCAGAAAGATCAGTGCTGATTGTTGCTGTTCATCTGTGCTCGCTCGCATCTTTTTCCACCATTAGATGTATTTCGGTGTAAAGCAGAAGTCTTCCTCAGCATGTGGCTGACGGCCGACCCCTCTGCGCTGCATCCGAGCCAAAGAGCATCCGTCCCGTTTCACCAGCTGAACTTGCAGGCGTCCTTGAGATCGGCTTATTTTCATTCCAGATTCAGGTCTTGAACGAGACTCTGCACTGGATAGACTGGTGTGTGGACACACACACACGCACGCACACACACACACTTTGTGTTACAAAATTATGGATGGTGGGGTCAACTGCCACCTCACCTCTCTCACCTCCTCACAGCGTTATTGTACAAACTCAAGGACAAGAGCGGCTTGGAGCACATTCAAACAATGGTACACACACACACACGCACACACACGCACACGCATGCACACACACACACACGCACACACACCTCATATATACACACATACAGTATATACACACACACTTTTCAGTGCAAATTATCACACACATCTCTGCTGCTCTTTTCACACTTCATTCTCAACAGCACCTTCAAGTTATCACTTGAGAGAGTGTGTGTGTGTGTGTGTGTGTGCGTGCGTGCTTCATCAGTATGCCAAGCATTTGTCCAGAGGCCCTCAAGCCAGAACCAGCTCAATGCCAAACAAGTGTGAGGATTAAAAGGACGAACACAGTCCTCTCTTCCCCCTCGCTCTCGTCTCAGCGGAGGAAGTGAATGAGCGGTGCTCTCCTCTTCCTTAACTACCGCTGAGGTGCCCTTGAGCAAGCCTTTTGGAGCCGCTAAGTGCCTTACAGCAGTAGACTGTTGTGAAATTGGGCAGATTCCAATTATCAAGGTGAAGCATGGCATCGGATGAATTTTAATGCTCGGTAACGTTACAAATCTAAATGGAAAAACACAATCACACTCAGAGCTCTCCCCAAAGACAAAGCAGTGACCCCCGTTTTACCTCGCACACAGCACACGCATGGCAACTTTAGTAATACCTGAAAGAAGCCGAAGGAACAGCAATGGTTATTGTTTTCACTGTGTCGATCCCATTAGAATTGTTATTTTTCTGCTTCTGACAAGCTAATTAAAATGTACAGGTACAGCGCTGGCACAGGAGGAAGTAAGGAAGGGGAAATAGTGAAAGGCTGTCAGGGGAGAAGGAGCCAGAAAGGTAAAAAAATGAGAGTAAAACTGAATAATCTACAGTGAATAGCACTTAATGAGATCATCCAAGAGATGGAAAGGAAATGTGTGTGTGGTCAATTCAGATTGCTCATTTGTGCCTGAGTTAACAGGAACGCTAAACAACAATCGGCCATTTTTTCCTGTTTCCACTCAAAAGTTGTTCACTACTGCAGGAGAATACTGATTACTGCTATTTACAGTAAATAAGGCCCATTTGCAGTGAAGGAAATGCTTCCAGTATCTGAAAGAGCCAAAGAAAGTGCTGCAAACTGTAGATCTGTGCATTAAATCATTTTTAAATCCACAGTAAATTCCCAAGACAAGAAGCTAAAAGTAATATGTTTGACCTGAAATTCCCTTAATTTTACGTCCACCACCAGACTTATAAAGGTTTATAAGACCATGTTTCATCGATGGCTGGCTTTCAAAGAGCAGTTTTTTATTTCGCAGCCTGGCTGGAAAATAAATAACCTTGTGCTGTCTGTGTCCTGGAGAGAGAAAAAAAAAGAGAACAAAAGGGGAAGTGAGGCGGTCAAGGTGCTCCTCCGAATAAGAATCCAGCAGGAAGTATGAAAAAGACATGGGGAGAGGGACGGCATGTACAAAAATGTGGAATAACAATAAGGAGGGTTTTCATGTGTGAGAAAGAGACTGCACACAATGATGCTCAAACACAAAATTCCCCTCTTTCTCGCTGCCTCTCTTTTATTCAGCCTCAGTCACACAGACATGCCTGTGTGCACACAGTATTATGTAAATAGTCTCTTCGGCAGAGCGCTGCTGTCACTGAGCGAGCGTCCTCTGGGCCATGGAGGCAGCCTCATTAAAACAAGGCACAGCATCCATTAATAGGTACCACATGCACACATGCATATGTACTGTAAATACAGTGGGAGACGCCAAAGACGCTCCGCCCATGAAGCACCTCTAAAATGTTGCTTTCAGGTGGCGTGGCAGTCAAAAAATATCTCCAAGGAAACGGCTCAGATGTCATTGAGAACAATGCAGGGAGAGAGAGAGCATGGTTGAGTGGAGCTAGCAGGAAGGAAGAATTGATTTAAACAGACCAGGGGCCAATGCCACAGTACAGTCCCTTACACTCTGTCTGCGGAGGGTCCACACCCGCTGGCCACTTCATTAGGAACACCTTGGACCACCTTCTGCTTTCAGAGCTGCCTTAATTTTTCTGCAGACCTTGGTTGTAACGAGTTGTCGTTGGTCATCTCCAACCGATCTGACTTCAGGCATCAACAAGACATTTTTGCCCAGAGAGCTCACTGGAGCTCACTGGATCATTTGTCTTTTTCTGACTCTTCTTTGTAAAGCCTTTGTAGAAACAATCATGCAAATTTCAAATCACCTTTCTTCCCCATTCTGACAAGCTTTCTCCAGACCTCCTGTAAATCACACATATGTGGACCACTGATGTCTTTAAACCCTGTAAAGTAAAAGGGGCCTGTGTTTGTTTCTGATCTGCTGGCCCCGCAGGTGGCTCCCGAGGTGTGGGCTTCATCCGCTTTGATAAGAGGATAGAAGCTGAGGAGGCCATCAAGGGACTAAATGGACAGAAGCCATCGGGTGCGGCTGAGCCCATCACGGTCAAGTTCGCCAACAACCCCAGCCAGAAGACCAGCCAAGCCCTTCTGTCACAACTCTACCAGTCCCCCAATCGCCGGTACCCAGGCCCCCTCCACCACCAGGCCCAGAGGTTCAGGTGAGTGCTGGGGTGGGGCGTGGAGATGGGTGGTGGAGGAGAGACAGCAGAGGGAGGGGGAGGGGAAGTCTACCCTGGGTGTATGTCTTTAAAGATCTGCAGCTAACACATGGGTTTCCCAACCTGTGACGTTTTTCACATATTTGGTGACCACCACCCAAATTCGAAAGTTACTGACTTGAACACAAATATGAGCAGCTTGAAATTTATCATACACAGTTGCAAAGTGGGAGGACATATTTCAAGTGCCCCTCACTCCAGAAGTAAAAGTCCCAGTAATTATCCATTTTCTCCATAAATAATGTTAAATGACTCACCCCCGATGATTGAAAGACTGAAACTGTCTGGTCAATGATCGTATGGGACTCCCAAAGATCATTCACTTGTGTGTTAAACTACTTCAAGTCAATGACTATAAGATAAACCTTTAGCACTATTACATTAAATGGGAGTGTTTTAAAGGTGCAGTCAGTGTGGTTTGTCCATGCTGGGCTACTGTAGAAACACGGCTCTGTGAACAGGTGATTGTACAGTAAAACAAACCCACTTATTAGTATTAGATTTCTTTTCTGCCAATAGATCCCCCTAAAATCTAAATAAATGGGGATCCAGAGAGGGAACCAGCAGCTGCTCCTACTTCCCAACTCGATCCCAGAAACACGATGGAACAAAATGAAACCCAAAGCGCCGTGTCGGCATAATAATATGTGGAATAAGAACGGGGTCACATCTGCCCAAAAGGTTGGGATTCTCCAGGTTCAACAGAATGTAATGTGTGTTTGTCAGCAGCCTTTTAGTTTAGTTTTTACATAATATGAATTCTGAAACATGTACGTGATTGATGGTGTGATTAACATTGGAAAAACGTTCGCTCTACCAGTTGGTTTGCTCATTAAATTACAGATTTCTATTCCTATCATATGTGGATATTTAAAGTCATCAGTCTCAAACTTTATAGCAATTATTCCTGGTTCAACTAACAATAAGAGAGTTTAATCAAGGAAGCGCATCTGTTCTAAACAACAGGCCTGATTTGGAAAACATTTGTACCAAATGCAATTTACAATGTTGGAACAGGGGATGTTACACCCACACATAGAGCGCATGAGTCATTATGTATCAACAGTGATGCAACTTTTCTCCTGTGAACATTTCAGCGTTCACAGGAACATCACATGAGCTGTGCACCTGGTGCAGGTGTCAGTGGATCAGGCCCTGTGAGCGCTCCGTGTGGGTCCACCCAGATCAGAGAGGAGCTGTTCATAAGAGACTGTGGGGTTCTGTCGTTCACAAATACACATTTCCCCTCATTTCATCATGCTGCCATCATGTCAACACTTCCCAGAACGTTCCCTGTGAGGCCTGGGCAAAAACATGCATTTGGATAAAAACTATTGTAAATGTTTGTCATTGTCTGTTTATCGCTCATATAAATCTACATTTGCCAGATTTACTGGACATAATCTGCTGTATTAAATAGTGCTTGAGCCTCTGCATTTGAAGCTGAAACTGCCTGTCTGTCAGAGAGACAGTCTTACAGCCAGTGAACAAAAGAGAAAATTAAAACAAGTAAAGCCAAAATTAATTCAAGGATTTGGTGTGCATGTAAAATAGACTTTAATTGTTTTGCCCAGGTCAGTAACCTGCACAAGAAGCTCCCACTTCACATGATATACAGTATCAGGCTGACATGCTGTATACATGACATCCTACCTGCTCATTTCTTTTCATTCACCAACGACACAAACAAGACTTTTTTTTTTTTTAAACATACTACAGCTAGAGACAGGCTTTCTCCTCAAGGTCATGTTACCTTTCACCTCAGCATAACACCAGACAGAAACAGGTGATTGTGTGATATAACGCTCCATCATCCAACCTGAAGACAACGTATCAGAATTGAAGAGGGAATATGTGCTTATACAATTTCCTCTCTCTTTCAGTAACACTAAGCCGCTCGTGCTGTTTACTCTCTATCAAAGTCAGAGCTTGGAAGGTATTTTTCTTGTGGAGCGGCTTCCCTGGTGTGACACCTGAGCGATGTAGCGTGGCTGTGTGTCTGTGATACGCCAAGCCAATTTACAGGCTCCACAGGAGAGCTGTCGCTTCTCATCACAACTCACAAGCACAGGACACTTCAGCACTGTGTCTGTGTGCTCTCTGCTCCCAAGCCCTCCACTAAAAACACCCAACACTTCAGAGTTACAACTGTGCTCCATGTGCACAGATTCCTTTTTTAATTAAGGACAGAGGAAAAGGAGATATTCAAGAAAGTATCCAGTTCACAGCTCTACATAAGTATATAAAATATGCAAGTAAAAATGTTCCGATTAAATGCAATGCACTGGAAATTACTCCTTCTTGTTTTACACACTTAACAAGTTTATGCTAAGATCCAAGTTAAAAAAAATAGGTCGATGATTGCATCCCTCCTGTGTGACTGAATGCCATGGCTTTCTATTTCCCTTCTCCAAGACGAGCAAACATAAGAAACTTAGGCACAATGCAGCAAAGCCCCAGATCCCAGCTCGCATCCGATCCTCTGTCGTTAACTAATGGTACTAATTAGCAAATTAGCCTTATTATATCCAGGGCAGGAGCCAGTTTTAATTGAACAGATTTTTTTTTTTAAAAAGAGAAGACAAAAACACCCATTCCTCCATTAACATGCATTGAGAGGGAGCACAAAAGCCCTATTGTTTATGTCGAGCTTGGAGAGGCAGCGTGAAAAGCTGGCAGAGTGTTTGCGTGGTGAGTGTGCATCAGTGTGCATGATTGAGAGAGAGAGAGGTAGTGATAGAGATAGAGAGAGGTAGCGATAGACAGAGATAGAGAGAGCAGCAGCAGGTTGTTTTGTTGTGGCCCAGCGGCCCGGCGGCCAGCAGATGTCTTCATGCTCCCAGGCCTGCAGCGCCTCTCCTCTGAGCATCCTCTCCAATTGACTCATTTACCCACAAAGCAGCTTGCTTGTTCCCTTCCCACGTAATGGGCTAATTACTGCTTTAATGACTCCGTGCATCTTTTCCTGCACCCTTTTTTCCCTTTGTTTTAGGGCCGTTTAGACTTGAAGAGATGAATGTTAAGAGAGAAAAGTGCAGACACACTTTGACACTCCAATGGACTGAAAAAGTCCATGTAAAATGGGGAAACGTTAACTCATATATTAACTCAATGTGGGTGTTTCATGTTGCAAGGACTATGACTTTATTTTACGACTTTCAAAATTAGTGTGATTAATCACGTTAATGCGCTAACTTGCATGACGGTAAGTCTGCTTGAACTGCCTGAAATGCTTTGCTGGCAGGTCATGAAGCAGAACGCCATTCAAAAAAAAAAAAAACAATAAAGGAAAAAAAAAAACAATAAAGGATATATATATATATATATACACACACACACACACACACACACACACTAAGGCTGTCAAAATTAACATGTCTCTGGCAACACATTTCGTGCAGTTTGCCCAAGTAGAGTTACCGTCACGCAAAGTAGTAGCCCTACTTTATTCAGACATTTAAATTAAATCAATGAGAAACTTAAAAGTAATAATAAAACACAGGTTATTACAGTGCTCTTCAGTCTTGATCCTCAGTACTCTCAGTTCTAATTTATAAGGTAATTAACCACAATTATCTGGCATCCCAGTGATTAATGTCCCCTATTAGAAGACTACCGATCTGTTTTCTCGCAATGTAAATTGAATTTTAAATCATCAATGTAAATAGTATTGTGATTATCAATATACAAGATATTTAATAAGAGCCTTCAAAACCAAATTGCTTGCTTAATAATAATAATGGGGATGTGTAAATAACAATGTAAATTTTAAATGGTCTAATAGTGGAATTGATTAAAACAATAACATTTTGTAGCAGTTGTGTTTGTAAGACAGCATGTTTGTTGACTGAAAGAGACCACGATTTCAGGCGAGTTAAAGTCAGAGAGTCGGTAGTGTTTTGAAGAGGAACGAGGCGTCACTGGCCAGCTGTTGCTCAATAAGCCGTGGCCCCTGTCCATTAGGCCAGAGGAGTTAATAAGACATGAGACAGGCCAGACCCAAGTGAGGAATGAAGGTCATTGAGTCACCAAGCAGACTGCATCCATCCAAGAGGGTCGACATCTCATGCAGCCCACAGGTTTCACAAACAACACACGCACACACACACACACACACACACACTGCAATGGCTGTCGCTCACGGTGCTGACATCATTATGAAATCAGCATATTTGCTTGAAACGCTTTCAGACAGAGGACACCCTCTGACTAACGCTCAGCCATTCCACCTGACCTGTTAGCACTTAACAGGTTGACCCCGACCACAAAGACGCACATTCACAATTTCATGGCTAATTTAATGCTCAGTTGTATTATTGTTGGTCCACCTCATAGAAAACATACAAATCATCATCACCTCTCTCGCTCACCACCATTCAAACGCCAAACCATTACACTGACAGAACTCTGGATCACTTCCTGTCATCTCTCAATTGAGTTAACACAAAAGACCATAGTTTACGAAAAGATGTTGTTATTTATCTCTAGCAGCATCAATTATACGGATACACACATGCAACCGCCATCCTGGTGTAGCCGTGTGTGATGCAATGCTTACACCCTGCTGTGACTGAGGTACTGAGCTGTGATCAGTTCACTGCTGTAGTAATGGACAACAGTTCAAACAAGTCACACCTGCAGTAAAGTGGATGTGCCTGTGACGCTCTGCTCTGGCGTTAGCTAGCGCAGGGCGACACTGCAGCCTATGAAGCAGCAGTGGCCGACCCTACTGATGCCACTGTAGCTTCATTCAGTGATGATAGCCTTTTCTGGTGGGGCTCCTCAGTGTAATGGGCCAACTATAGATGGGTTTGTTTGTTCTTGAGTGAGGAGGACCATGCAGTTCCTACAGGGACTTAACATTAGTTCCATTGAGTGAGTCGACCATCTGCCCACCATTAACCCCAGAACCCTCCTTCTCTTTACAGGCTGGACAATTTGCTTAATATGGCCTATGGCGTAAAGAGGTAATTAAAAACTTCACCCAATGCCAGATGTCCATGTTGACTCAATAATTTTTCAGTATCCTTTTTTTCTGTTCAGTTTTTCTTTTTAGTTCATGTTTCCTTGTATTTTTGCAGTCACTTTGCGTTTGACAATTCCTTCAAGGTCAACTGCATTTTTGGTTCTTTGCTTTGTTTGGGTTTCTTTTCTACGTAAGCTTGAGTTGGTTTTAAAAACACTACCAAACACTTAAGGTGTAATAACCAGAAAACAACCAGTCCTTGTTTTCAGTCGTGATGGATTTGCTTTGTTTTGATTATGACAAGTGCTGGTGTTGTTTGAATTATTTTGGGTTGTTTCTGTGTACTGAATGGATTTTGTTCTCTGGTGTAAAACTCCTCATTTCTAGGTGTGTTTTTTCTATTGGATTCAGGTTCTCCTGCCTCGTCACTCAGCTAGTATCAGTATCTCTCTTTAAAGGGCAGTGTGTCGGATTTGGCGGCATCTTGTGGTGAGATTGAAGATTGCAACCAGCTGAATTCCCCTCTGATAACTCCTCCCCTTCTAGGACTGCAGTAATGCGAGCCGTGAAGTGCAAACTCGTGGTAACGCTGTTCGATACCCTCAGAAGCAGACCATACCATAATAACTAGGCCTGTAATGGTACATGTACTGAACTGAGCCGTTCAGTTCGGCACTGAGATTCTATGGCTACGTTCAGACTGCAGCCTGAAGTGACCCAAATGCAATTTTTGTGCCCCTATGCGACCTGTATCTGATCTTTTAATTACAGTCTGAATGATACAGATCCGATTATTTCAAATGCAACCCAGGCCACTTGGAAAAGTGATCCTAAAACCGATACATATCCAATCTTTTGACATGCAACTTAAGTCTGAACGGCATCCGACCTACACGTCATCAACAGGCCACAAACATCACTATTCTGAGCTGAAGTAGGCGGAAGCGGGAAGAAAAACAACAACCATAGCGGACAACAATGCGGAGAGTAGTTGATGGAGGGAAAGTGAGGTTAGATCACATATAAGTCGCATTTCACTGGAAATGTGAACGACCTCACAAAAGGACTGGATTTCAGAAAAGAAAATCTGAATTGAGCATTAAGCCCTGCAGTCTGAATGTAGCCTATGTGCCACAATCAAATTAACTCAGAAAGTGCCTTGTGCCAGTGTTTTTTGCCCATTTTCAGTGATATTTCTAGACCCACAGAATATTTTGTACTATGTCTCTGAAAACACTGAATAGCTCGAATGAAGAGACTCTCTGTTTCATCATGAAAAAGTTTGTTTTTACCTTGTTCCATTCTTGTTTTATCAGAGGTAGAGTAGAGGACACTTCTACCCGAAATGTCACTTTTCCTCCAGAATCAGTCTGTTTTGCTCTCTAATCTCGATCGTCTCAACTTCCTGCTTTGATCTCTGTGGCGTGCAATGTCTCCTTATGCTTCGACTACATCTCCCAGAAGCCCCAAAATTACTCACAGGCTGCGGGAGACCGCAAAAAACAAACAAAAAAAAAAAAAACACTTTGACGGCAAAATATTTTAATGGCACTGAAAGAGTTAACAATACTAAATAATAAAAAATCCACATAATTTAGCAAAACATAATTTTATATAATTGTAAATAAATTCAGCCATAAAGGGGATGTGACTAAAAACATTTATGATGTCAACCTGGAATGGAGAGATTGAAGAAGTAATACTAATGTTTAGAATACTTTTTTTTATATTTGATTTATAGCAACAGGATTATATTGCTTCTTTCTATATTCTATTGTCTAAAACAATTAGGGGAAAAAGAAAAAAATCATATTAAATGAATGAAAGACATACCGAACAGGAAAAAAAAATTAAAATGTACCAAAAATTTTGTGTACCGTTACAGGTTTTTGCACTTCACCACTCACGCTACTGTTGTTTCACTGCCATGTCAGATGTACGGTGGCCTTCAGGTAACATTAAAATTGTAAAAGGCCAGAGTTGAAGGGTTAATTTCCATTTCCATTTCTACTGATAGATCCCTGAAATGATACACACTGTACCTTTAAGGAGCAAACTTTTGATTTGTCACTTTGATTATGTCCTAGATACATAAAAACTTTGTAACTCAACCTGTGCACAATCCTTCATGCAATAAATGTATGTCTGTGCAGTGGAAGCCGTGACAAAATTACATATTGCCTTACTTTGGTGGCAGTCCTAGCTGAGCTGAGGTGGTGTTCAGCGGGGACGGGATGAGGCCGGATGAACCTGGATCCCTGCTGGAAACAGGAAATGCTGTTTCACTGCAGACAGCTCCAGCTTTGCTCGGCACTGCTCTGCTCCAAAATCCTTCCTTTCGCCTCCATGTTTCATTTTGCTTTCTCGCTGCCATAGGTCTTAACATAAGCCAGAGCAGCAGTCACTGTGGTGATGGATGTTTCATGTGCTGACCGTGGCATCTTGCATGTTTGTTAGCACAGGAGACTCCACCTGAAAGTCAGCTTAGCAACTCAAACTGAGATGAAGCTTGAGCTCAAGAGAACCGTCCCCTTGGCAAGTTCCTCTGAAAAGCTGTCATTTTGTTTAACTCTTAATGCCACCCATGCCTAGTGAGCACTGTGGCCTCACTCAGTCTTTACATCAATATATAAAAGGTATAAATAGTGTCTCATTTAGCCGCACTGATTGCAAAGCATGCCGTCAAGTTAGAGGAGCTTTTCAGTGATCTGAGGCCGTTATTATTTGAAAAGAAAGAGAGAAAAGGTGTTAAGAGCTGGAGATGGTTGGCTTTAGAAAGGACAGAATAGATATCTGGTCAGCCACACTGTTGCTATGCAACCCCAGGTCTCGTCTGTAACATTGGTTAATGTTCAGTCCCACTCTGATGGGTACACTCGCATGCACACAGACACATCCACGTTCACAGCGTTAGCTAGCCTCCAAACCGTCACACTCTCACGAGCTCCAGCTTTTGCATATAAATCACCACCAAGTTGTTTTTTTTTTCTTTCTGGAGCCCAGCAGCAGAGGCCTGAACGCAGCCGAGCGAGTCAGACAAGGCCTCAGCGAGATGAAGCCAGGAGAGATTCCACCTGCTTGATACTGGAAAACATTAACTCACCTCTACAAGACACTGAGGCCATGTAGAGACATGGGAGACAGGATTTGGAGCTGATGCTGCACCCCTAGCTCAGGCATACAGATTTATGGTACTACAAGCTGTTTCGAAACATATATGTGAATTAATGTGAGCAGACCACCATCAGTACCACCCTAGGTGTGGTACTGATGGTACCACAACGGTCAGAAGCAAACTCTGCATGACCAAAGTCATGCAGGAAGGTCGCCGTGATTTCCAGCGACATACAGTATAGTCGCTGGAGAGAGAGAGGGTGGGGGCTCTGAGCAGCCAGCAGTGCTATCGATCAGTGCCGCCAGCTCTGGAATAGAACAGAACACCCTGCAGACTGCAGGAGGAGTGGGAGGAATACACTTTGTACCTTAATGCCACTGGGCTGTAAAGTGCTTCCAGTTTCCATTTAGTTCGCTCCCTCTTTCCTCCCTCCCTTTCCTAAAGAAAGCAGCTTCTCTGAGACAGCTGCAGCAAAGCGGAAATCTCAATTAAAGCACACCCAATAATGCCTATAGTCGTTTCTTGGAGAGAGGTGGCATAAGAAATGAACCTTTTTATCTCATTTACCTTTTATTTAAAAGTGGGGATTTTTTTTCCTCCTCTCTCGCTCCTTTTCCCTTTCCTTTGAGCGGAAAGGCAATTAAGTGAAGTCAACTGAGGATTCAAATCTCTTGCATCACAAGAAAAAGGAGAAGATTATGAGGCGAATGAGAACAGATTTAGCAGGCTGGTGCGTGATCTTTGATGGATTTCTAGCAACGGTTTAATTCAACAGCTTCCTGCAATTTAGCTCCTAAAGGAGACACTCAAGGACACAAAGAGGGAACCTTCGTCTGCATCTCATTCAGCGGTAATATAGCTCAGCACACAGCGCTGTCGTCATTCCTGACATTCCTCTCAGTACTGAGCTCATTAAGCAGCAGCTCGGCAGACAAGCATGCGTTTAGACACAAACAACAGACACTCATGCATAAGCACCCTAATGTATGCGACAATGGCTGGAGGTCAGTTCGTTTAGTTCGGTGAGTTTACAGATAATTAAGCTTGTTTACTATGGCTGTAGACGGCAGTGGATCATATAGGTGCGCGTCATGGCAAGCTTTTACATTTGGAAGGAGGATTATATTTTGAAACGTGGCTTCATCCTGTTGATGGTATTTCACCGGTTTATGGCCATTTCATGTGCAGTAGAAGCAGACATTGAGCTCCACTGTAAACCTCAACCCGTTCAGTTAAAACTCTGTTGTTTGTCTCTCCCTTTGTTTGCTCTCCCCCTCCTCTCAGGTTCTCACCCATCACCATCGACAGCATGACCAGCCTGGTGGGCATGAACATCCCTGGGCACACGGGCACCGGTTGGTGCATCTTTGTGTACAACCTGTCTCCGGATTCGGATGAGAGCGTGCTCTGGCAGCTGTTCGGGCCCTTCGGTGCCGTCAACAACGTCAAGGTGATCCGTGACTTCAACACCAACAAGTGCAAAGGCTTCGGCTTCGTCACCATGACAAATTACGACGAGGCGGCCATGGCTATCGCCAGTCTCAACGGCTACAGGTTGGGTGACCGCGTCTTGCAAGTCTCCTTCAAGACTAACAAGACCCACAAGTCCTGAACTTTAACAGGTAGAAGCAGTTGCCCCGCGACTTTGTCTGCTCCCAAATTGCCCCCAACCTTTCCCCCTCACCTCCACCTCCCTTAGCCCCTTCAGTCACGACCACTACCACCCAACTACAGCCATCCAACACAGCAAACTCAAACTCCAACCGGAACACAAAGCAACCGACAAACCATCAAACAAATTGAACTAGAAATGGCTTATATTATAACTTTGGACCTATAAGCCAATGTTGCCTAAGTATTACAAAAATGAAATGATGAAAATGTTCATGAGTTTTTGGAAGTTCCTGTGATAATGCAGGCTTCTCTTTGTTGTATATTCTTTCTGTTTGTTGTGGTTGTTCAAATGATTTTTCTCTTCTGTGTAAACAGTAGCAAATCCCTGTTACCCCCTTATTTCAGAGAAGAGAACGTCCTTTTTAGATTGAAACCTTTTCTCTGTCTTGATTCAGGATTTGTTTTTCTTTTGTAAATCCGGATCCACTGTCGTTAGTATTATATACACCTTCCTGTCGGTGAGAGGGAGGGGGCTCTTTTTTAAATTGGTGAACCATTCATTCATTTTTAGTGTGTATCAAAAAGTTCCCCTTATCGATTATCAATGGGATTCCTTGATCCCAGAAACTCTGATGTAGAAAAAGAAAAAAAAAGAATTTCTAACATTGTTTTTGTTTTGTATCGCAAACAAAACATAATGTCTTTCCTCACAGGGGTTCAGGGAGATGGGGTGAGGGGGGGATGGGTTAGCTTTCCTGATGACACGTTCAGTAATTTAAGAAAAAAAAAAATATCACTGTTGCCAAAGAGAAGATCTCTTTGCTTGAAAAAAAAATGCATTTAGAAAAAGATAAAAATAAAGAGAAAGAAGATCTATTTTTATAAATGATGATTAAAATAATAATTATTGAAGAATTTTTACAAGAATCTGGATTTGAAAAAAGAGAAAAATATTTTGACTGGCTAACTAGGGGGGGCCGGGGCGGGAGGGAGGGGGCACCACCTTGTCTTGTCGTTCTGCCGTGGTACTTTATAGGATCAAAGGTCGTTTGTTTTTTGGGGAATCCAAGTTGGCAGTGATTTTGTAGAAGGAAGGGATGCAAAACCGAGGCAGGTGATTTTGGTAATTTTTCACATATGTACTAGTGCGTAATTATTCAACAGCGATACCCAAAAGGGAAGGGAGAGGGGTCTTTCCGAGGCCTAACCATCCTTTTAGTCCAGAGCCCAAAGCAAGAAGACCCTTTGTCCACTTGTTTTCCTCTTTTTCTTTTTGTCATCAGTCAATATGGGATATCAGTAAATAGATATATACACATCTATCCATTTAGAGAGCATACTATACATTATCTATATCATTTTCTTCGCTCTGCGTTTGTGAACTTACATTTGAAAAGAACTTCCTTTTAGCGATCAACAGTAGGTGCTATACGACATTATTCACATATCTTAAATATCCAACTTTGTTGTTCTATGTGTTGTTTGAAGAAAAAAAATACTTAGATGTTGGCATTGAATTGAGCTGCTGTTCTTTGTTTAATATTTGTTTATTGTTGGCCCAAAAATCTGGTGAGACTATTTCTTTGCTGAATAACCAGATGAACGAATTTTGGGCCTTGTAAGAATCACTGAACAAAATTTCATTTGGTATTTTTTTTTTTTTTTCGTTTGGCTTGCTGACTTTTAGGTTACTTGCTGAGCGTGAAACGTTTGTCAAAACTAAATGATGATTAGCTAGTTCCGTTAGTCTAGATATTTGTTTCCTTAAAAAGGATCTATGACAACTGTGTCTTTATTTGCTGTGTACAAATAGATGATATATATATACATATATAGTCTACATTTGTTTTACAATATCTACTGTACTATATGAGTTGTCACTGTTCTTTTGTTTGAGCTTGTCTTTTTCATATGACAACTTATTATGAAGTGGTGGTTCAGTTACTTAGAAAAACTTGTGAGGAAACTGTTCAATTGTTGTCATGTTGCTTGTGGAGAAAAAAAAAAAGATTTGGATCAACTTTCAGTTTGCGACCGCGAACAAAACCGAACAAAAGCTTCGAATATAAACTGTATTTGTTTATCCGTTCATTTACTTATCTATTTTTTAAACTATTTATTTTTCTATTTATTTGTATTTATTATATATTTATTAATTGATTAATTAATTTATCTGTGTATTTATGTATTTATTTGTTTCATTGTCTGTGTATTTGCGTGATTCTGGTACAGGGAGGGGGCGTTTCTGAGCAAAAGGGAACAAAGCGACTATAGTGGAGAGGCTCTTCCAGTAGTCCACTGCACTGAGAGAACTTTTAGTACGTTCGTGCTTTGTACCAATATATCAAAATTACAACATAAAAAAAAAATCTAAAAGTCAAGAAAACTGAAAAAAATGTCTGGAGGGTTGGGGGACGCTCTTCCCTTATTACTAGAAACAGTTACTCGCTATGCATAACCTAGTTAATAGTTAAATTTGCTATTGCTTTTTTCTTGTCTTGTTAAAATGAAATCTTTAGATCTTTTTCAATAAAGTTTAGTCTTAATAGAATGTTATAAACAGTCGTTCTGGTTCAATATAACCTGTGATAAGTTTGTGTTGTTCTAAAAAGCCACTCCGTCCACACCCTCCCTCCACTTACTACCGCTTTGTGATGAAACCTTATGCAAAAATTGTGGGTCTGAAAGCATAGTTTTCAGTTTTCAGTGAAACATTTTATATAACATTCAGCTCTTGGAGGTTTGGGCAGACACATTTTAAAAACGGAGTAAATGCCCATTGTTGTTTGAGGGTCATTCATTGCACTGGACTAAATCGGTTAGAATCACTAAAGAGTCAAAACTTATTTTTAAAAATATTCATCATGTTTTCAAATGACATACCAACAAATCTTTAAAAAAAATGAGAAATTGTTGCCATTGCACACCAACTGTTATTTACAGCAGTTGTTGCTATACTTAAGAAGTACTCTGGAGGTATGAAAAGGGATTGTACCGATTCTATATTTTATATACTCTAATATGATATATATTATATATTTTGAAAGGTGAAAGGTAAGGGAATGGTTCCAGAAGTATAAATATACAGAATTGGATTTTTTTTTTGTTTGTTGTGAAGACTTGAAAACATGAAGGAGGTGTGTGGAGAGCATTTTAAACACTCAGACGCATGCTCGCTCAAGTACATCCTTCTCTCTCACACCTCAGTCATCCGACAGGCCGGGTCACCTTATATCCTCATCATCATCATCATCATCTGCGCCATCCAGTCATGTAGTTTTCTAACGTCATAACAGCAACAAACCAACCCACTCACCCACCAACCGACCAGACCCCTTCACACTCCCCGCCGCCGTTGGGAGCTTGAATTATGCAACGACCCCAGTAGAATGTTGTTCTGATGTGTGAACTAATTTCCTACACTGTATGACTTTTGAACTCTTTATGATGCGTGCCTGTGTTCCGCCTAGACCCTGTGTGTACGTGTGTGTGTGTGTGTGTGTGTGCGCACACTTGTGCATGTTTGTGTGCATGTCCCTTTATGTAATTGTGCGCGTGCCGTGCGTTTGTCCTCATATGTTTGTTAGCGTGGAGTACATTTAAATATGTACAGTGTAAACACATGTTCAGTGTTTGTGGCTGTGTGCGATTTGGGTCTGTTTAGTGCACATATATACAAACGTATGTGCGTTTCCTTGAGTGCGTGTGTGTGTGTGTGTGTGTGTGTGTGCGCGCATGTCAGGGTGTTTGAAACATGGGGCTGCGTCACCTCGCTCTATGCCTGACCCCTATGGCTCACACCATCCCCTGTAGCGCCTTATAGTGGCAGCCTGCCAGTAGGAACAACGCAGCCAGTAGTGGAGGAGGGAAGGTGAACAGAGGAACTAGGCTCTTCTTGTCAGTTTTCATTTTTCCTCCTGAGACGTGTTTGTTTACTATCTGAAAAATCTATAAACGAAATCTTTAAAGACAAAAAAGATGAAAAAATGTTCACAGGGCCCAATGACCGCGGCTCTCTCTACTCTCTCCTGCTTATGTTATTACTTAACAATTATCAATGATGATTATTATGATTATTATTGCTATTATTCTTAGTATTCTTATTCTTATTATTAATCCAATTACTGCGATGAATGACTTCATGTTATCCTTGCTAGTTTAGGTCATTTCTGAAACTGGAAACAAAATAAAAATCTTGCTGTAAATGTTTGTTTTTTCTTTTTCATAAAACTGTTGTGTTTGAATTATTTGTACTTTTGAATGTTGGGACAATAAAATGAGGTGTTAAGAGCTTGGATGTTTCTTGTCGTGATGAATGAGGCACTTAGATATTTTATGCTGCATATTATGAAGGGACGTCTTTATCTATAGTTCCAGAGAATTTGCAGATTTTTTTTTTTTTTAAATCACTAACTATGGATTATTTACTGTGACAAAGCAAGCCATATGAAGAAGTTTCTTTGGTTCAGAGTAGTAGTGAAGTTTTTCCAAATTTTCTAAAAACATCTCAGATTTATAATACAACACAACAGACTTAACCACAACAGACTTAACCGCAACAGTAAATCACAGCGTTAAACAACGACCTTTCAGCTTTAGAGGGACAGTCATGACAACGAGGCAGTGACGCTGCAGACATAAAACACAGTGCTGATCCCAGGCAGCTTTGAAATTTGCTGCTGTAGGACAGGAGAGAGGAACCTGGATCCTCTGTGACCTTTGTGGCACAATGCTGCCTCTCGCTGAAAAGGAATATCTTTGGCTAATATGTGCTCTTCTTCTCTGATTCGTCTGCTTCACGATATAAACAGCGAGCCAAGAAAACACGCAAAGCAAAGGGAGGAAGAGAAACATTGCTGACACCACATCTGCTCATAAGGAAAGTTCCCAATGTACTCAGTGATGTGAACCCAGCTTTACGCCTTTATAATCCAGTGGAGAGCATTAGAGCAGGTAATGGAGGACATGATGGTTGTTCGTCCAGCCACTCTCATCTTTCGGCTCTTGTTGTTAGCAACTTAATGATCCTCTGCTCCTGACTTCTTGGGGGTTTTAATGCAATATCCTGTTCAACAAACAGCCACTGACTTCAACTTTGTTGTTCTGTTCTAATAAAAGTTTGTTTTGCTGCAGTGTGACTCAGACATGGGTAAAACTGAACGCAGCACGCCAGAAATACCTAAACAAGATGTTTAAAATCCAAAGGGAAGTGAAAGTGCTCTCGTTACAGAGAGCTGTTAGCTTCAATACGGCTCAGTTCTCACCATATTCTGTCACCAGGTGCAACCATATGATGCTGCCTCTCAGTTTCTATATAAACCACTTCTCATCTGCCTGGGTGAGAGCTGATCACACTCGCTCCATGGTGTGAATGTCAGCATCCTGCCGCGCTCTGATGTAGACGGTAGTTCTGCCAAATGACGAGAAGGAGCCTCGCAGTCGGAAGCGTATTATTTCATAAGGAGCTGCTTGTCTTTGACAAATCTTCTGCAGTCACAGGTGTGTGGAGGGGGAGCTGTTGTTGAGACCCCTCTTCAGCCCTTTGTCCACTTTAGAGATTTCACAGCACCTAATCAAAAGCCTCCCAGCTTCACTTCATGTTATTTATTAACCGAGCTGCTCCGTGCACAGTCCACTTCCTTTCCTGATTTGGCATTAACACGCTGATCAGTCTGTTTAATTAGAAAGTTTGTTTTATTGTATGTTGTTGCATATAAAACACATTATTTATTAAAGTGTGCTGAACCTCAATACTTTACAAGGCGGTCAGTTTTTGTGACGCTGTCGACAGAAAATATGATTCAAGCCAATCAAGAGGCTCCCCTTCCTGTCACATGCAGACTGGGCTTTTTTAACTCATTGAGCTTTGAGCTCTGTGACATATACCATCTATTTATGTCCCGACTACAAATCCTAGAAGCCCCAGAATTACTCACAGGCTACGGGAGACCGCGATCACCCCCCCACTGTCGAAAAAAGGAAAAGCATTTGTGCGTAAAAACGTTTTTGGCTCTGAAGCGTTCCATTATAAAGAGTGTAAATATATGTCCTTGGAACTCAAAGAGTTAAAGAGACAGGTGCTAGAACAGAGGGTGAATATATATATTCTGATAGATAATACATGAAAAAATTAAAGCTTGTAAACATGTTCTAGTAGAAACTTAAAATGATTTAGGTTATTTAAGTTATTTTGTAATGAACAGGGTTTTCACAGACACTGACACATAGTACCCTATGATCAATTCAAAAATAAGTGCCCAAACAATAACCAAACATTAAAAATATCATCCGCTCTCTCCGCTCCCAGGATTTATATTTGCTGTCATATCTTTTAAGGTATTAGTGGAGGTGGTCTCCTTTATTACAGGTGCTCTATAAAACACAGAGGGAAACTCTGGTCTGATGATACTGTTGAAAGAATTACGCTTTCTAGAAAAGGTGAGAAAAGTCATCAGCCTTTTTAATGGCATTTTTTTAATGACAATTATGAATAAATGACATTCAGTTACTGAATGATGTCGGGTCTACTTCTCGTACCATCTCTTTGCTCCTGATGACAGATGACTGTTTGCTGTCATGTAACACTGCTGGTGTTTGTTTGCTTGCTGTTACAGTTTTGATGATATTGTACGTTATATAACTCAGATTTCACCACTAACACTGGCAACATGTTCCTCCCTCCCTCTCCTCTTACTCTCCTCCACCATCCATCCCTTCTTGGGATTCTCCCTGTGGTTGATAACAAGCCTCAGCTCAGGATTTACTTCAAACTAGCAAATATTTGTTGCCCATTTAAGTTATTTCCACTCTGGAAATCACTTCATGTGTGGATGCTAAACAAACTCACTGGCAGATTTGTATCTGAGTTGCGTGAACAGTGATGGCACTGTCGACGCTGCTGCTTCCTGGGAGAGCGCCTAATAAAGCTCTGGATCCCATTCAGGAAGCTTCGTTCCCTCGGGGCGCTGCTTGCAATCTGCTCCCCTGTGAAGTCTCTTCATTTCCATGCGATATTTCCAGCACCATGGGAGCACACCGCTCTTGCTGAGGGGCAGCGTTTTCTTGTACACACAATCTGTCGCCATGTTGTGACGTACGCCATGACATCACGGCAACGCGTGACTCATCAACGTGATGCTACACTATATTGAGATCACTGATCAGAGCGGGAACCACAAGCAACTTTAATATCTCGCATATGTGAACACAACAACCGTACTCAGACCCCTTTGAAACGAACCCCAGTACGGTTCAGTTAAAGTCAGGGGTATGGTTTGCCTTTCCACTGGATTATAACCTCCTTCGCTTGCCGTAGATTTGTCATGTGACTGTGGCCGTAAAAACTCAGCGGTAGAGAATCCAAAACATGGGTTGCATCCGAAATGCCATACTATACACTACATACTCAGTGTGTGTGCTATCTTTCAACATACTTTTGAGTGAATAAATGTAGTATGCATCTGCTTAGTGCGGAAGTGAGGCAACCTCTTGCCAGTTGGATTGGAGACGTATAACCATGGTAACCCCTGCCAACCTCATCTCTACCGGCAATCTGAGATATTAATACATCTAATAATAATAATCTAATAATACATCATTGATATGTTATTATACATGTTAATAACCACGACTGTCCGTTGTGTTGTCATCACTGCTGTATTGCATTTTTGCTGACGCAGTGTCCAGTGCTTGCATACTGTAATATTTACCGGAAATAGTATGTACCTCACGTACTATTGGGTTCATATTAAGGTTTCTGACATACTAAAAAAATCTCACATTCTCTTTTAGCATACTCAATAGCATGTTAATATGGAATTTCAGATGCAGCCATGGGAGCTTTTTGTGCTCATATGTAATCTGGATAACTTTATTTTCCCAATAAATCTGCACAAATCTAACCAGAAAATGCATGAGGGCAAGCATGGCAGCAGACGTTTTGTTCCAAGTGAAAACTACCCAGAATTCAGTGCATTGGGGGTCTGAGAGCTCTAGAGGACCAGGTGTGAACAGAAAGGGGACTGAGACCCCACAAAGGTGAACTGGACCAGAGAGACAACCCGGTCTTCTTTGTAATAAACTCCCAATGTGAACTGTTGGTCCACTTTTTGGTCCACTTTCAGAGGACTGAGTTTGGTTGCTTAAAGAGGACTATATGTGAAAACACCCTGAGTGAATAGTGTTGGTTATAGTATGTGGTTATAAGTGATTTAATTAATTATATGTTAAATCATGCTGTTTGATTGTGTGACATGTGTCTGATTGTGTGACGATAGCCTGGCTATCGTGACCACAAAGCTCTGCGAGCGTAGTCTGGCCAAGCTGCCTTGTAAACTGAGTTCTCAGAAGGCGGGTTTAACCCACGTCTATCAAATGCCTCTGTGTTCTCCTGGACGAAGATTCAACCAATCAGACCACTCTTTCCTCTGACATATGTGTAGCGACGGAAACTGCTTGATCCAAAAAACTAGTGCATCATTGCCTCAATCGAGCCGTTGGAAATGCTAGATTTTCATTGGTCTCCATTCCTGGGGAGATTTGAAATTGAAGAGATTTCTTGGCCAGACTAACTTGGTCGCGAAATTTTGTGCAGCGTCACAGGAAGTATGGGCGGGCCCAGGCTAGTGTGACAACGCACTCCTAAGATAACAGGTGAGAGAGCTGAAGTCAACAGTTAAAGGAGGAGCTTCTTTCTGAAGAAGCTACCAACCAACAGCTGCATCATTACGTCTGAAATATCCACACAAATCACACTTTTTTGACCTATCCTTTTATGAAGGTTGTAATAAGCTTCAAGATTTAATGCAGTCTGTACTGAACCAAGCAGTCCTGAGCATCATGCTCAGTATGTGTGTGCAGAGGGATTTTGTGAACTGTGAGATGAAATGAGACAAAACTATGCATAATCATTGTAATCATTATAATCTAAGAGATCAAGTAGCAGAATGGGTGCCCACTGAAGATTTAAGTATACCGACCTATGATTTGAATATCATAAAAAAAATAAACAAATATTCTGATATTTTTGACCAACCTTGCTTTCCTTCCTCATTTGCATGTGCAGAATGGCAACGTCAAATTAACTAAGCTGTTTAGTGCCTGATGCACTTCATCCACTGATGACTGGACCAGCAGATGGTGGGTAAATAATGTACGTTGTCTCGTGGGAACATCGAAGTCTGTCTCAGTTTGTTTTGATGCAGCCACCCTCCTCCCTCACACAAAGTGACCCCGTCCCCTTGCAATGTTAAAGATGAAACCATGGTGTTCATTTGATCCAATGACAGAGGTGAAACAGTTTGCTACAGAATGCATGATCTATACGACAGCACCAACAGCACCTCCGCTACACCTTCAGCTCAATGTTATCTCTCACCCTGAACACATCTCCTGGCTTCATTTGCACACAGGTAACACTTTTATTCCAGTCCTAGTTTTTTTTTTGCACTTCACTTTTTATTTCAATTATTCATTGTTTTTGTTGTTTTATTTACGTGGCAACACCTGGTAGAAAAAATACTCTTTTCACTCCGTTCCAAAGGGAAGTGAAGGAACAGACTCACAGCACTCCTGCTGCCTGGAGATGGATGGGATTCAATGAAGGGCACCTGGTCAGGTAGATTCTTGTCATCATGAGGGCATTCTCCAGTCACAGTGTGGTTTCCCAATAAAGCGAACTGCCAGGACCGATACTTTTTTTTAACCAGCTCACTACAGACCATAGCTGCAGTGGTGAACGGGCCCTTGTGTTTTACTGCTAGATTTGGCCATGAATATGAAGACTGCGCTGTTGGCATTTCCAGCATCCCCTCAACAGCTTCAGCAGTGAAAATGACAAGCAGCTTCCACGGCTCAGATGTCTGTGACTGTGTGACAATGTTGTTTTCCCGTAACGATGATGGCTGTGATAATTGTGGCGATGGCAGATTAGATGATGACACATTGGCCACTTTTCTGAGGCAAGAGGAGGCATATTGCTTTCAGCAGGGATGGTGATTGGCAAACGGGCTAAAGTTGCTCTTGATAGCAGGCGTACTAGTTGTAAAGCAGACAAAAGAGCAAAGAAAAACCTGTTAATCTCCTCTTCAACAAGCAATTATGTCATTGTCTTTTTTGACAGCTTGTTTTTTTCTATAGTGACTTGAGGTGAGGAGGAACTCTCCTGCTCTTTTTCCCTCCAGACCTTCTGTCTCTGCGCTTGAATAAGTGTGATGCATGATGGTGAAACTACAGGATTGTTTATTATCATTAATGTGTCAATTAATGCAGCATAACAAATAGTATAGCGTCCCGGTTTTACTCACTTTAGTGGTCCAGACTTTTTTACAACTTTAGGTCGACTGCCTGCACGGCTCATGTTTGTCATCATGCTCATAATCACAGAAAGCTTTGCAGTGCATGCTTTTCTTTTTTAGCTAGCTAATGCAGATCCTCTGCTTCAAACCCACCACTAGGACACTGTTTCACCGGGAGAGACAGAGAGTGTGCTCCTTCAGCACCACGGACAGCGCTGCATTGATCAGCAAAGTTTGGCTGCTGATGTTTCAGAGCCGTGGACATACAGCGACAGCAATGCTCCACAAACAGGAAGTTAACGTGTACCCTAATGTCCAGCGTGACCTCTGTGTGGTAAAAGAGCACAGTACATGCTGCACTATTAAATGTCTTTGGTCCATTGCTCTGTTATTTATTGAGCCAGCGCCCCTCAAAATGCTCCAGATTAGAAGTACAAATGCATTCGCCCTCTTACACATGCCAGCAGTTGCTCGTTTGCTTTTTGGCACTGATAACTATATGCACTTCTATGGCAAACGCAGTGGTGTTATTTATTGCTACACCGCTGATGGCTGTGATGATGGTGGCGGTGACAGTGAGAGCAGTATTGGCTAGCAGAAGCAGCAGGCACCAGATCCCCTCCTGTTTGTTCAGAGAGACACACAGCAAAGCTTTACTGTGTTCAACCCAAGGCTGCAAACCCCCAGTAAAACCAAAACACTGGCACTGGTTAGAGCACATATTGTTTTCATGCCATTTTCCAAATTCATGCCCGTCTGCCTGACTGTTTGTCTGTGCATCTGTCTTACTGTCGGGCTGTGTCTATTTATTTGCCTGCCTGTTTGAGTGTCATTATTTCCTGCTTGTGCATTTAAAGGCTTTTGTGAATATATAATGTTCCTGATTGGCTTTTGTGTTATCACCAAAGATATGTATACTGACAAAGAGCACATGTTCTCTCTTCATGCGTTTTCACAAGCATGCTGTGTGCCAGTGCATGTGCAGACACTTTGCCTGCCTTCCTTTCTTGAATGTCTGTGTGTGTGTGTGTGTGTGTGTGTGAGGTTGTGCGAGCCCACATATGTGTGAGTGGGTGATTTCAGCTCCACAAGCCCAGCAAGCCCAGCACCCAACCATCTGTCACACAGGGGCCACCATGTTCTGAAGCCAATCATCTCCTTCCAACAGCTTCCAGGATCCTCGCTACGCTTTCCAACAATGGTCCGGTACGCCAAACACACATTCACACACAAACAATGACAACGTCTGCCACATACTCCTATCAGCAGACACACACACACACACACACACACACACATACAGCCTTTCAAACTGTTAGGGCCATTTCCCTCACTGGAGAAAATCTGGCTTTCATCGCAGTCCCAAGGAGTCGCTTGTTTGCTCGTTCAGAGGTGCTGTGATTGGTTGCTGCCATCGGCTGAAGCATTTTACAGCATGGCTAACAGTATTTTATCATAAATACTGCATGTAACATTTTCTTTCACGTTCAGGAATACGTTTGATATTTTGCTTTCTTGCTGAGTGTTAGATGAGGACTGAAGCAGCTGCTTGGCAAAGCTTAGCATGAAGACTGGATACAAGCATAAACAGCTAGCCTGTCTCTGTGTAGAGGTTCAATTAATTAATTTATCGGTCACACGGCGGTCACAGTGTAATGTCTGATCGGTGTGTATGAGAGTGGTGTCGTGTGAGGAGGCCTGTTTCCCATAATGGAAAACTGACTTACAACTTGGGTTTAATGTTTCAGCTCCTGCCATCATTTCTGCTACACTAACACTGAACTCAACGTTATGCTGAGCATTGCATCTGTCTTTCCAGGAAGAGAGAGCCCTGCCCTGTTGCTGTCTGTCAGTGTGCCGTGATTAGTGATTAGATAAGTGATTTTCAGCTGTATAAAGAAAAATTGACTTGGCTTGCCAAGATCTAAAAACACAGTGACATCATGAAACATTGGGTACAATGAGGGAACAAACGTGAGCAGTGGAAATCAACACAAATTACCAACACATCATTATTCACATCTAATTGGAAGATAAAACAAAGGCAGTGTAACATTATTGCCCAATATAAGTGCTGTAAACATCACAGCTTACAGACGACTCACAGTTTTCCTCTGAAGCTACATACACAACAGTGTGCTTTCACAAACCCACCCTGTTCTGTGATCTCAGCTTTTACTTTGGTGAGCTGCACATAAAGTTATAAATTATTTTTAAATGTTAATGATGTATCCACTCATACACTATTATTTGTATGCATGCTTTGCCACTTGTTTAGTCTATATTCAATTTATAACCCAGGAGGAGGAAAAAATGTTCACCTTTTTATTTTATGGTTCACTTGACAAGACTATCCAAAGTTCAAGTGTGAACTGACAGGAGCTTGAATATATACAGTGTGTCAAAACACAGAGCCACAACAACAACAGCTTGTGATATGGATAGAGTTGACCAGAAATGGCAGCAGCTGTCAAAAACTGCTAGAGGTAAGGAAGCAAAACCACCTACAACCTTCAAGGAAATAAAATGTCCACAGTGTAAGCCTCTTGTGTATGCATACAGTACACACAATGTGAAAATCAAGTGCCCTCAGATCCAACATGGATTTTATATTTTCTCAACACCTTGTCCCTGTCCAGCTATTTTTACATTTCTGTACATGCAATGTTGGGCAGGTAGTGTGGCACACTCAACATCATGGCTGACGTCCTCGCTGGCATGTTTATCAAGTGACAGCCTGGGAAATGATTGGCTCTGTGTCATGGCTCTGTGTCTTGTCTTGGACAGAAGAAACAATAAAATTCTGTTTTTCCAGAAGTTGTTTTTCTATTTCAACACACCTCCCCAGGTCTTTCCCATAGATGCTCACTAGAGCTGCACTCTTAAAGATATTTGTGTCAATAACTGTAAATGTTTCAGGACTCATTAAAAGCCTCTCATTATATCAAGATCAGAATCATTTTAGTCAGCCTGTTTTCAGACAGTTGATCAGACTTTTAAGGCCTTGGCTTTCCTGGAAAACCTGGAAAATGACGGACCAATTGTCCAGTAATGGAAAACATAACTGGACTGATCCAAGGAATCTAGACCTGTAGCAGCAGAACTATGGACTGATCCAAGGAGTCCAGACCTGTAGCAGCAGAACTATGGACTGATCCAAGGAGTCCAGACCTGTAGCAGCAGAACTATGGACTGATCCAAGGAGTCCAGACCTGTAGCAGCAGAACTATGGACTGATCCAAGGAGTCCAGACCTGTAGCAGCAGAACCATGGACTGATCCAAGGAGTCTCGACCTACAGCAGCAGAACTATGGACTGATCCAAGGAGTCTAGACCTACAGCAGCAGAACTATGGACTGTTCCAAGGAGTCTAGACCTACAGCAGCAGAACTATGGACTGATCCAAGGAGTCTAGACCTGTAGCAGCAGAACTTAGTCTGAGTCAACCTTGGATCAGTCCTAACTATAAGCACTATCAAAAAGGAAAGTCTTAAGTCTGCTCTTAAATAAGGAGATGGACTGAAAGAGGGAGTTGGTCCCACAGAAGAGGAGCTTGATAACTTAAACCTGCAACGAACAAATCTCCTATGAGACTACAGTCTACTGATGGTACTTATATTAATATTTTTGACTTTATTCTTTTTTATTACTATTCAGTAGGTTTTATTTTATCAAGCTGTCCATACCTAGTTCATCTTTTTTTTTCATTTCATTTTTTTCTTATTTTTACTATAATTATGAAGTGTGTTTTATTTATCATCTTATTTGTTATAAATTATGGTATTCTATTCCTGTCTTTGTGTTCATCCTGTCTCTGGCATGCAGCTGATGTTTATCAGTCCTCTAGCCTCAGCTGATCACTTCCATGGGGAATGAACCAACCAAGGAGACAACAGAGATCACTGCAGTGAATCACTTCAGCCTGCAGATTTGGGACAAAGGCGGACTAAACTTCCACTCCCTGCAGGATTTTCTTTGAGGAGATATATAAGCAGTCCTCTAGCATGTGTATATTTCATTTAAAGGAGAGCTGCCTGTCCACTCTCTGCCCCCCTTGGCATTTTTTTTCCAAGGAGAACAGGAAGTTCACTCCTGTCACTGTTTCTATTAAAAGAGCTCAGAGTAGCCCAGGATACTGAATAGGGGTGACATGACTAACTCTTAATTTGATCCCCACAGTACAGTAGCTGCTGTGTTCTTTCATAACAGTAAAGAAACACAGCTCTCTACTCATAAAAGGTAAAAGTAAATCACAGAGTGCATTGAAACACAAATCATTTTGGGAGTATCTGAAAAAAATACTGTACACACTTTCAGACATTTTCAGGTTTCCCAGGTTTTCAGGTGTTACCCAAATGCCTCCATAGTTCTCTAACACGCTTGTGAAACCACGGTAACATGAGCCACAGAGTGCACAGTGTTATTATGGTATGGATGGCCTCTGAGCGAGGCGAACCATGTTACCATGGTTTTGCACTCTTTGGAGCAGAGGGACACTCAGTTGGTTACTGATCTGCAACCACGCTACGAGATTCTACCAGAACCTGCAAACTGTAATTTTAAGTGTGTGTGTGTGTGTGTGTGTGTGTGTGTATAAGGCAGTCAAAGAGATTAGTAGAGTGGTAGTGATGTGTCGCTAAGATAATCTCAATAATGTTGCGCAGCATGTAATGCACCATTATTATCTTGTAGTGTTGGTGATTTAAGAGCAGATACTGTGTCATTTTTTTACTTGTGTGTGATGCAACCACATTTCATAATGCGTCAAAATGTAAATCAGAGCTCAAACTTATCTGCCTGCTTTGAGAACTACTGTGGTTTGTTAAGTGTTTTTAACTTAAATTTCAGATCTGAGAAATGACATTCGTGGGTAAAATGTCATCGTAACCGAAATGAATGATGGGCCAATATATAGAAAACGCACAGAAGCTGTGAAAAACAAATCTCCGGTATAAACTTCAGTGGTCTGACAACGCAGACTATGGAGAAACATCACCGGTCATCCTTCACTCTGTTCTCAACAAGCAGAAAATTGGTGTAGGGAGAATTTTCTTCGCATGGTTTAGGCCCGCTGCTCTGCTTAAAGGACAAAGAAGATGTGACTAAATACAAAACCAATTGGAGTGGTCACACTGCTCCAATCTGCAGGGCATGAGTGCTCTCTGAATAGTGTGATGAGCATCAACATCCCAGGAGATTTTAAGGTCCAGACATTTTATAATCTGCACAGGCCACTGAAGCTGATCAAGTGAACTCTGGTGGAAGTTCATTCACTTTACCCAAGTCACAAAATGAATCCTGAGATCTTAAAATGTGCTGAGTTCTTCAGATTCATCTCTGAGATTTCAAAAATACTGGAACAGTGAAAAAAGTTTGCCTTTCATTAAACATTGTCCTCATGAGAATTTGACTCACAAAGTTTGACTATTATCATTCAAAAAGAGAGCACAAATGAAAGTTTCCAAACTGTTTCTATAAAAGGCATTTTGCAGTTTGACAGCCATTTAGCTTTGTAAAATGCTCTAAAAACTAAAAAATGCTGCATATATTCTGCATTTGCTTCTTCGTTCTGCTTGTAGTCACCACAGGGAACTAAACATGATGTTTTTAAACGCAGTAATTTGCTTTTTATGTGTTTATTTATTTATTTCATGGGTCACTGACCCCAGCAAGCATCTTTTATATTTTATCTGATCTTGTCTTATTTTCAAATGAATGTAATTTATTTGTTTATAGTGATTCAGAGTAAAGATGTAATATGTTTCCCCCCCCACTGGCAGATTTGACAGTTAGTGGTTATTACCTTTCACTGGGAGAGGTTTAGCTTGTCCACTTCTTTTACTGCAGGTCAATTAGAATCCAACTGAGGAGTGCACTTCACTAATGGAGCACACTAAAATCTTTGACCCCCCTGATTGCACTGTGTGTCCACTAACAGTATAATGGGCTAAGAGAGCTGAACTACTCATCTACTGTAAGTGCCGACCATTAAAAGTTAGAGGGACCATATCTAAGTCAATATGATCTATGAGAGACTTAATAGCCTCTCAAAATTTAGATTCATTCACAGCACGGCTCTTGGGTAGATGTAGTGGTAATTGATTTTTACAAATTACAGTGTAGCAGAAATGTGCAGGATTTACTGGAGGTATCCTTTCACTTTGATATTGTAATCTATCAAATTTGAGCTGCTCGTCAGTTTCTCATAAAAGCTGGAAGCATCTTACAACATCAGCAAAATGTTGCAAACATCGCTGTGAATGTATGGAAACATAAACAGTATGCATTTGTTTTGTGGAAAAAAGCAGGTGGAAAGCAGCTCTCTTCCGTATTCTTAATGCACATCCACTCAGCAACAAAGTCCCTCCTCCCCTCACAGATGAAATGGACGCGCTGCCATTTTCAGGAGTCAGCTCTTCTGTCCTCTCTGAGCATGCTCAAATTCCTTAAACGCATTCGCAAAGACGAGGCTTCCTCAGCAACCTGCCCGGACGGCAGACCAGCTCAGCTCCTGCCCTCAGAGCTGCGCTGCTATATATTGAACTGCTATCTGATTCACTGACCTTCTCGCTGCCTCATGCCTTGCTAATGTAATCTAGTGCTGCTGCTGGCTCATGTCTCTCTGCTGGCGGCTCTCCCCCTCTTTTAAGCTTTTCTTCTCACGCATGTAAGCAGCCGAGCAAACTGGTCTCTGATTGCGTTTCTGCTTTTTAGCTTTGTTGCTTCAACCCCCCAGTAATTGTTGTATATGATACCAAAGTACCTTACTTTGAGAACTCTAAACATGCTTCTGGATATCATATTGAAGAAAACAGATGTGTTTTATAGTTTAATTTGCATTCAAGTACTTTAACCTGCTTCTGTTGCTTTACACCTGCTGAGTTTTTCTTCTCTTTCTGTTTCTTAATGGTAAACAAGAGATTTACAGAAAGGTCCTCAGAGACTGAGCAAATCCTGCCTGAAATAAGACATTGCATCTGTTATATATTTATGTGGGTGACCAGCTGGTTTGTGGTTGTGATGCTGAATCTCTCACTCCCCTGCTCTCTCTGTCTCTCATTCCTGATTCATTGTGCTATCTGGGGAGAGCATACCAACAGTTTTGCCTCGAGCTATCCAGCAGCCCAATCTATAAATCAGGCGAAGGTACGTACTCTGTCCTGAAAAGCAAAGAGCCAAAGCATGCAGGCCAGAGATGGTTTGCTGCTGCATGGTCAGCCACACAGCACCAGGTCCAGCCTCTCAGCAGCTCTGGCTGGCTTCCCTGGAGAGCCTGCTGGATGTGGACATTGTGGGAATGAGGGACAGTGAGTGGAGACCAACTGACAGGAAAAGGGGATTTAAGAGGAAATGGAGGAACAAGAAGATGACTGAGGACAAAGAAAAGGGCATTTTTGTTTTGCTAACGTGACAATTTATCTATTAGACATACTACAAAACATCTATATGGTAAAGAGGAAGCAAATAAAGCAGTGAAAAGAAGCTTAAATATCCTCCTACAGAATATATACACACACACACACCTAAGCAGGTGGAATTTTGCATGCATGGCTGCGCTTCCCTAGCTGTGGCCACGGTTGCTAGGCTACGGATGATTCCAGTCTTTGGAGGGGACCTGACATTAGGGAGAGCAAATTGACCACAGGAGGCTTTAATCTGCTGTGAAACAGCAGCTGGAACACACACACACACACACACACACTCGGAGTTTACCTCTGAACATGCGTGAAGGTGAATATGCACCTGTGTACCTGCCATTGGCCAAACTTCTCATTCAAACCTTTATGAATAAAGTTTACATGTTGACCACATTTCATTAGAAAATAGCCAGCGCTAAAGGTGCATCACTTTATTAATTTGCAACCGAAAATAGTTCCCAACAGATTAAGTAAAATGAGATACTCCTGTTTGACTGATGTTTCCTGCTTTTTTAGGAAATTCCTTAATCTTGTGACCTGTTTTGAAAGCTATTGAAATAAATGACCAAAGACAGGGCAGGGAAGTCAGAAAGAGTGGCACATTGCTGGTTTTGGTCTTTTCACAGGATTTGTTATAAAATAAAAATTAGGGCTGTTGAAGTTAACGCGATTAATTCGTGTTAACGCGTTAGTTTGCACGACGGTAAATTTACTTAGACAAACTGCCCGAAATGCATTGACAGCCCTAACATACATATAAGCAGCTAAAATCATATTGACACATTAGCTTGAATAAGCACTGTGTTTATAAAAAGAACATCTCTTTCGCTTTTCATTTTAGTCCATTTCACGTTACAAATTGATACTTTAATGATGCTCTTTGGTGGATTATTTGTTTGCTGAATTACAGGAGAAGCTTGGACAGAGTCAGAAAAGATGGTTAATCTAATTTTATCAGCATGCTTGATCATTAGTTACGACTGCATTGTTAATTTCCTTGATTTTTTAAATGGAGTTCTGCTTCATGACCTGCCAGCACATCTCTGGCGATGCATTTCAGGCAGTTTGTCCAAGTAGAGTTACTGTTCTGCAAGTTAATGCAGATTAATCACATTAACGCACTGCCCTAATAAAAACACAATTCAACAGCAGCCCTGTCCTCACTGTGCAGTAAATTTGACATAACTGGTTTGTGCAAAGCATCTTGAACAGGATCAGTCTCGTCACTCAGAGTCCATCTCATTAAAATGGATGAAATGTGGTAATAGTTACAGCGCTCCATCCCTCTCCTGCTCCAGACACACTCACTTTGATAATCTCTTTAACGTATTCTTGCTCAAACTCTTAAATTTGTTGCAATTACCACGCATTTGACCATTTTCTCTATGCCTGCATTACTTAGACATCTCTTAAATGAACCTGTAATGCTATCTGATTTAATTGCCAGTGCAGATGATTCTGCTTTATGAGCAGAAGCCCATTCACCCTCAGGGTATATCAATCCTAATGCATCTATTAAAGTCTGCCTATGACATTATTATGATTAGTCACTTTGTTGTTCCAAGGCTGGAACAGTACAAAATCTGAATATGAATAAAGAAATACTGACATGATTATCTATTGTCACCGCACATTAATCAACGCTAATCTCCATTACTGTGATATTAAACGTATCCGCGTGTCCTTTTTGGACGTTCTCACCTTGTTTTTGAGAAACAGATGGCATCAGGCGCCGTTAAATAATTATTCCTGAGAGTATGTCACTGTTGTTTCTTTGATGCAGGAGCCTAATATACATGAACTGATGTCATTTGGCTTTCATGTCTGGGGATTTGCTGTAACAAAACAATTCAGCATGTTGTTGGCTGTGGTCCATCACTGGAGACTGGAGACGGGGACAGTTTGGCTTCTTTAACTATTAACACTGTGTGTCCACAAACTGGACCAGTGCTTTGTGACAGCGACAGTCTTATATTGCCCTTTCACCTGCCAGAGAATAGCTGGACTAACAACCCCACCAAGTGGTCAGGTGTAGCCACATCTAGACATCAGCTTTTTTACTCCTGAATTAAATAAACAATTGATATTTGTTAATCAGTAATAATCTGGGTAAACCACATTAGACTGTCATATCATCTTCTCTCAAGTGAAGAATTAACTTTTACTCATGTTTTTAGCATTACATTAATGATGAAAACGAGTTGGAGACTATAACTTACTTTACACACGACAGAAGTTGGTGAATTCTCCTAAAGGTATTAAAACTACATGTACACAACTTTGTGCGGCAGTGACAGCAGATTTCCAGTCTTTAGGGAGAGGAGGTACCATATTCACTTTATTTTACATTTACACATTATTTTAATCTCTCACATCTTCTCCTACAAAGAGTAATAGAGTTTGATGCATTCTCATGAATTATTCATTCAGGTGGTTATTCTGTTCACTTGTATTTTGTCATTTACTCTGGATGCTCACCTTATAAGATATCTGAACTCCCAGCAGAGTGAAGCACTACCTCACCTTCTCTGGAAGCACACAGGTTATTTACCATCACAAAACTAAAGGATCAGTCTGTGCCAACAGGAGAGAAAAAGTGTCTTCTCTCTGCCCTGTATTATAGAATATTTAAGGACATTATATCCATGTATAGAGAGGAATGTAACGGTTGAAGGTGCAGATCATCACATTACCCAGAATTTGGATGGCAGATGTCCAATTCAAACAAGGTTAATCTCTTTTTTTCCACAGTAGCACAGATAGTAAATGAAATTGTGTTTTAGTCGCTAGCACAAATGCCAAAGCCAAAAAACACATGCAGGCGCCCTCCTGTGAATTCTACGCAGACTTTGGCTGACATTAACCTCATCAACTGTACCCCGAGCCATTCACACCGAACCAGAGGCAACGTCAAGACTCCCTCAAGCACTTTAATGCTTAAGTGTTTATGAGCCGGCACACAGGTGCTCTTAAAAGTAGTATGGCACCTCTATAATGTTGGGGGACTCACAAGATACATTAAAAACAGAGCAGCAAAGGCCAAGATATCCTGACTTTTAATGTCTAGAATGATTCAAGCTCCAAAAAGTCTCATAATCCAATCAATTGCATCTTTTCATCAGACCCTCCCTGTCCTGTACTGTGAGCATGTTCTCTTTCAAAAGGCCCCTCCCCCTATAGACCACACACACACACACATATGTGGAAACAAAATCTACAACACCTCTATTCTGTCTATCAGTCAGCAGGGGGCAACTGATAGACTACATGTAAACATTGTAAACATTAATTTATGGTCTCAGTCGCTTGTTTCAAGTCCTCTTCAATACAAGATGTTCATTTAGAGAATTATGGTCCCATTCAAAGTCAAACAGACCATAAAGCAGGAGATGCTACCTGCTGATTGACAGCTCGTTGCCATAGCGATGTCCAGTCTGGGTGTTGACCATGTTTCTGCCCTAAAAAAGTCTTCAGCTTTTAGTTCGACTTCAGTCCAGAAACTAAGATGGTGACAACCTAAATACAGACCTTGAGGCTTCAAGATGGCAGAGCACAGCCCAATGAATGACACCATGGTGACTGCATCCACCTCTTCCATACAATACAGACTGTGACAGATTTGCTGAACACGTTGATAACATGCTACAGTGTATATATATTTTTGCAACAAATGTACTGTGTATTGCATATGCAAAATAACTGTTTAGTTCACACCATAGTTACATCCTATTACACAAGAATGCTTGCAGGTAAAAACTACAAAATATTTTATCTGAAGTGCCTTTCGTTTAGACGGTGACAGCATTTTTGGGGCAAACACAAAAAAATGGAACCACCGTCCAGTGTGGAAAACTTGAATATGCTTCGCTGTAGCGTTTTCGTCAACATTGCCCAAAACGCAAAACTCTGCTCAGATCTGCTCATGTCACATTTATATCACAAACATAATTCTACATATAAGATCTTATGCATGCACACGGACATGGCGGTGTTGTGTGATAGTAATCAGAGCATGCACACCCAATCGAATTCCACACACTTTTGCATCACTGT
The DNA here is from genome assembly GCA_029721515.1 of Synanceia verrucosa. Classification (NCBI taxonomy): domain Eukaryota; kingdom Metazoa; phylum Chordata; class Actinopteri; order Perciformes; family Synanceiidae; genus Synanceia; species Synanceia verrucosa. The sequence goes on from CM056558.1 coordinate 3,814,664, forward strand.
ATGCGTGCAGATTTCCTCCCGAAAACACTTGCCTAAACGCAGAATAAAAAGTGAAGACGCGATGCCACTTTTGCATCTTCTGCTCAGAATGTAGCCTTATTAAGTTAATTACTTAAATAGAGGGGTTAACAAGATTTAAGCCCATGTTAAATGCCACTGATACTTTGGTCACACACGGCCAGTGTTAGCACCAGTGTGAACTGGCTGCTGATCATTAGTTACGACTGCAAAGGGAGCTGTGATGACAGATAGAAGTCATCTTACCCCCTGCAGCACCTTGAACAGCTCGACTCCACTCAGCATCTCAACACATGAAATGTCAAAGAGCAATCATACCAACCACTGAGCGCCAGAACCCAGCAAGGTGTGATGGTGTAAACTGCAGAGCATGAAAAGAGTACCACATAGAGGAGATTAACGCAGAACAGAAATGATGTTTATAATAAGCATCCCAAGCTGTGCAAACAGGCCAAAGAAAACAATACGAACAAACATGCAATCACAGCACAGAGTTACAGTCATGGAGCGCAGGTTTACTCCTAGAAGAAGTTTCCTTGTTGACCTTCTGCCTGCAAGCTGCAGATACAGAGAGATCCTGGGTCGATCCTGGGTAGATCTCTGGACGTCACATTAACATTAAATCATGTTATGATGGAAGCCATATGAAGCCATTATTTTCTTGTTGTAGTCTGATGATAAAGAAACAACAGACAACTTGTTTTTCCCACAAATATCCCTGCCCTGTTCTGAAATACTGCAGTGCCATGACGAGAAGTTGTTTTCCAGACAAAATAATTCCCAAGTTTATCAGCAAAAATTTTGTAATCCTGCTTCTGAGGGCTGGGTTGAAACTAACCATCCTTTTCTTTGCATCTTCTCTTGTTATCTTGCACATTATCCCTCCCTGCATTCTGGTACTGCTGCTAAATAAATGAATGTTTTATTATTTTTTGCTCAAACAAACTAATGCAACATGTTCCCTGACAGCCTGACTTTAAAAAAGTAGAAACATGACACATTTGAACTGGACAGCAGAAGAAACTGACAAACTGACCTTCTCTCCCTTATCTTGTGTACAATGCAGAAATACAGACGCTGTTTACTGATATTAGTTATTAGTCCTGCACATTTCTTTTTAAGGTGAATTTTTGACGTACTTACTTTTGCTACCTTCTTATTTTGACATATTTTTCTACTTCATTATTGTAATGTTGCTCTATCCTTAGATTATAGTAGTGTACATGAAATATCACATATGAAGCAGACACATGACCAGAAACATGCCTCAACCATCAAGTGATCACATATCGATCAGCTCTGTGTATGTCACATAGCTCTGTAACAGGACTGACATGGCTGCAGGTTATTGACCTCTCTCCATGTGCGTTCAGTCCACATCCTCTGGCACGTTCCCTGCTGGTTCCTCCATCTGAATGAGATCAGCATCTTCATGACCTTATTACAGGCAGAGAGAAGGAACAGTTTGTGTTTGTTTTGTGACCATATGGCCCCATTAGTGGGGTAACAGCCCCAGAGCCCCTCCAGGACATTCCAGAAATTCATTTCTGAGTTTCTGTTTTGTGTGTGTGTGTGTGTGTGTGTGTAACCTTGGAGACCCTCCAGGACACTTAACACTGCCCCCAGTGGCCACTTACACAGATGAAGCTTCTCCATGCGCCATTTGGCCAGCGACCACTGCTTAGATTGTGAGGTTCCCCACACACACACACACACACACACACACACACACACACACACGCACACACACACTGCAGTTAATGATCACGATAATTAGGATCTTAATTCTTCAAACTTCTTCCAGAAACTGGTTGCATGATCTCCAGCAGGGCACTACTGGTGCTGAATGACAAACCCTTCTGACCACAGCTGCCAGTTTTGGATTATGACTTTTGTGGGTTAAGGATTTTGATTTCCTTAAAAAAAACTGCAGACCTTTTCATCCCAAAGCCCAGAGGCCCACTGCGAGGCTGAGACATCCCAGCATGCTGAGAGTAACTTCTAGCCGACTCCTCTTACACCTGAGTCCTAACTGGATGCAACGAGAGCAAGAGTCAGCGACAAAAGCCGCTTGATTGCATTGATACTCATCAAGAACTGTATGATTCATCCTCATCCGTTACAAAAACCTGAATACAGTGTCAGCCAACTGGAGGGAGATCACCAGGGAGCTCAACATTTCTGGTAGAAGACCATTCAGTACAAGTGGAGATATAACGAGTGCAAACGGAGTAAGAATAAAGAACTTTGGGTCCTGCATACCAGAGCTTTCTGATTTTCCTGCCTCTGGTTCCTGACCCGTCGACTGCTGCGACCCTGAAGTGCCCTGCCGCTTCACTGCAATCCTGTAGTGCACAAACGTGCTGAATGCTTTGATCCAGCAACTGTAAAGAGGAAACTACCATGTTTAAACTGTAAAAGACGCCATAATGACCGATTCAAGCTGCATAGGCAGGCAGTGAGATGGCCCAGCAGCCGCTGAGAGAGAGAGAGAAACTGATTCTAGCTGAGTCCTAGAAACTGTTTGGAAAAGAGCAGGGACATTAAAAAATACTTGGCAGGTGATTGGCTGAACCATCTATCAATCAAACTCTTGCCAGAGCCAGACGGTGGAAGAAAATCATCTTTTCCATCAAGTAAAAAGCATCCAGTGCAGATACAGAGGCTGTCGCAGTATCTATCTACAGTTGTGTCTCCATGTTGTCACACACCAGCCTGACATCAGCTGGACGCATGCATTACTTGAATTATTAAATCTGCATAGGACTACATAATTATACACTGAGCGGAAAAGCCTTGCAGGCGTCAAATATCTTCCCATCATGCTGGAAAACCTGTGAGGCTTGTTGGGCAGAGAAGTGAGAACGCTCAGCTGTGGAGACGTTAGTGCTTGTTGTCAGATGAGGTCAACACCTCATGCTGCTCGTGTTGAGTCAAGCACAGGAGGAGAATCTGTATTTGTCCTTCTCAGATCAGCTTCATTGAGCGGTCTCATATCTATTCAGTGACATCACTGACCACCTCTGATGTTTGTCTGTCCTTCAGCTTTGTCTGGATGTGTTTGGATTTTTTTTTTTTTTACTGTACTTGTGTTTCTTTTACAAAAAGAAAGATCTTGATCGCAATGAGAGTAACTCATTAGATAAAGATTACATATACTGTATGTACGCAACATTTGAGTGACATGATGTGGGTATGGTATTCATTGTACAACATGCTGTGCTAAAAATACAGGAATCACCTGTAATAAATCAGCAACAGCCACTTCCTCTGCTGCTGGTTTTTATCATTACTTGTTCCCTTTTAGAGGAATTTTCACATTGTTGGGTGTAGACTGTGAGTCTTCCAGCTCTTTGTCCTGTCTCCCTTCATCTGACCAACTATGGTGGCAATTTTTTTGTAGAGTGCTTCTTTTATTGACTTTCTGAAAAGCTGAAAATGTTCCTGGGATGAGCATGAAAGTTCATTCCTGACCTCAGAAACTGTCATTTGACAGAAAAATAAAAATCTCAACCAAAGATCCACTCTCTAGTGTTCTCCAGGGGCCATTTCTTTTCCTATTTATTTCTGGAGCCATAAAAAGCTAAATCATAGACCTTGAGTTAAAATAATTTTTGTTAAATCGCTAAATGGATATCCATTACTATTATTATTATTATTATTATTTTATTACTGAATAAAATGTGGGCACCTCAATATTCCTGCTGAGGTAAAATGCTTTAGCAGTGAACACCAGCGTACCACATGAAACTCAGCCATTCTTATGCTGAGGACGGTCTAGACTCATACAACAGTCTGTGCTCACAGTGCCTCTCTTCATCAGTATTGTCGCCAGAGCGCTTCCAGCACCATGACAGCAATGTTACTGAGCACTCAGCTATCCAGCAGCAGCGCGAGGAAACAATTATTAAGAGCCATCTTGGATTGAACTTTGTCTGTGGTGAGTTTGATAGAATTCATCTGCAGGGACTATTCAGTCTAGTGTCCGGGATGCAAACCAAGGGATACACTGAATGTCAGCATTTTTGCATTCGTTCAGACCAAGTGATGTAGTACAAGTGACGCACAGAGATACTGAGGGACTTACATGAAAGGTGTGTGGTGAAAGAAATACAGACATCTTCCATCTTTCTTCTAATCTTCACAAAGTAGATTTCTTGGCCATATCAAATACCTATTTATTTTACAAAATTAACCTTGTGTTTGTATTTGTTGTTCATAGAAACATGAAAAAAAAAAAAAATTCTGACAACTAGGTTGAACATTTCTCAACGCTGGTCTGGACATGAATTCTCTTGACTGAATGAAAAAGCTCACATAGACACGATGCTTGTCTTTGTCTCCAGCAGCTGCAGGACAAGTGGATAGTTAGAAAAGACGCCATAAAGAGGAGCAGGAAAGGGCGGCCCCAGAAAAGGAAGTGCAGTTCTGTGCTTACTGTTTCACTGACAAGAGCTTTCACAGGAACACGCTGAACAAACACCACAGCAATACCCTATTATCACCAGAGATGTCACAAAATTAAATTAAACAATGAATTTGTGAGTTATCGCTTTGAAGAAGACACAAAAGAAGTTTCGACAGAACAGACGGATATCCTGTGATTCCCTGACAGCTGCCTTCAACAGAAAGCTTTCTGTTCTTGGTGTCGTCTTAATATCTCAGAGGCACAAACCAAAACTTCACAAAGCAATTCCTGTGTTTGCCGTCTCCATTCATTTTATTTTGGCAATTTTTCATTCAATAAAATTCAACATTAAATTTTAATTCTTTCCATCAGTGCTGTGGAGGTAAATAGTTGACCAGCTGCTCTGTGGTTTATTATTATTATTATTATTATTATTACTACTTTTTTTGATGCTTGTTTCCTCTTTCATACCAGTCTCTCTCTCACCCACTCCATCTCTCGCTCACTCTCCATCAAACCCCTCTGGGTGCCAATTAGGGCTCAAAGCTGCTGCGGTGCATGTGCAGGTGCATGTGCCTCGCTGCTCATGTGATAGCAGCATCTAAGACAACAAGCTACAGGCTACCTGTCAACAGTCACTACAGTGCTCACCATCTGCTCACACTAGAAAGCAGTCTTCATTTGCCCGCCACTCACAAACCAACGGCACCATTCAGGGGAAAAAAAGAAGAAGAAGCATGGTGCTGACTGCTGGTGATACTTGCAGTGCAGTCAAGTAAAGTATTTTCTAAGGCCATACTCTGAATGTGTCTGCAACTGCAATGAAAAGCAACAGACTATGCTAAATCCCTGCGCTACTCAATGATTTTTTTTAAATTAAACTTTTTATTCATTAGCAAAAAAACAAAGTGCACATGCTGCACTTTTGTGTAAATACCACAATTTCCAAATTAAAATCCAACATAAAAATAAAGTCAAACTCAAAATATGTACCCCAATATGCCCTTACAGAGAGGCATAATAATGGACTGATTTCACAATGTAATCCCAGTAATCCAAAGTAGGCATGTCCATATGTTTCAGTGACGACATTAAAGGGTTAATCAACACTGACATTTTCAAACTTCTTTGTAAATGTGCCAAGGTTATCTCAACTACTAATTTGTGCCTGTAGTCCCAAATAGCCCAGCTGGAATCAGTCAATAGTCCTTTAAAGCAATGATTTTATGTCAATAAGAGGGTTTAATTAGAAAATGACTCAAGCTAACAATAAGTGTGAGACAGCCAAAGTCATTCTGCCTGGAGTAGTAGTAAGGCTCGATGCACCATACTAACTATAGTTTTCCATTTAAAATGTTACAATGCGTGCCCTCCCTTCATTGTGTCTTTCTCCCTCACATGCATACTTTCTTCTCTTTCTGCATAATGTCATGCAGGCGTACATTGCCGGCAGCCTTCAGGCCATGGGGATTGAATTCAGCCTATATTTATAAAAGGGGCGCTCTGGTGAAACATATGTTCCCCTTAACAAAGTCATCAATGTCAAACCCTGCTCTCTAGGGCTCCACTTACGCTACATTTAGCTTTGCTTGCATCATGTAAAAAGGCAGCTGGACAGAAAGTCTTGGAGTTGAAGTGAAAGCTAATAAGCTATTCTGTTGACCTTCCTGGGTCCCAATAATTACTTCAATTATAGCTGAAGTAGACTTTGGAGAATGCCCGTTTGTGTTGATGTGGTGAACTGGGACAGAACATAGCCCGAAGACCAAAACCAAATAACAAACTAAATATTATTACCCCAGTGTGCAATGGATGGTTTCAATTTAATATTGATACGGTGAGAGTATACACATACAAAAAAAAAAAACAAACTCAAGTGTGCGTTTAATTTTTCATACCTCGGTATGTTATGTCAGTTAATAAACCAGTTTAAGGTCATGAAACATGGTGAAGGAGAACTGAGACATTAGAGAGGCCTACAAGGACCAGGACCAGGCTGAAGGTCAGGGAGGTCAGTCTCCCTCTGTAATCCACCAAACAAAAATAGGCGCAAGCCAGAGCTCCGCCTCATGCTGTGTTCAAGTATGCTTCTATTTTCACATGGAGGATTTAAACAGATGAACTCTTACTGCTCTGAGAGAAGAAGAGCCTTGAGATGAAGGTTCTGCTCGAGGCCGAGGAGTTGAAAAAAAAACTCATAATCCTCTTGGATTAAGTCCCAAAAGGTGCTGAGAAAATTTCCCCAAATGTTTCAGCAGAAGGTGTAGAGGGCTGAGATGATCAGGATTAGGGATGTCCTAGGTCACACTAAAGAGCAGAACGACCTTCCACAGAGCTACGAGGAGAGATCCTGTAGGCCTATAGGGTTTTGTTTCTGGCCTGTCAACACCTCTAGCAGGTCAAACTCAACAGCAGAGACACAGAAGAGATGTGGGAAACTGCTGAGCCAGAGGACATCAGATCTACAGAACCAGATAAACTGTTACTGTGCAAAGAAGAGTGCCAAAATGAAGGCCAAAGATTAAAATAATAAAACTGATAATTAGGTAAAGATTTACTAATGTCAAAATCTTACAAAAGAAATTTCAGAGGAGAGGACAAAACAGAGATAGATAGACAAAGATGGAAAAAAAAAAAAAAATGGAGACAGGTATGCTAACTAATTAAAAAGGCAGATCGACACTGATTTACATCTGCATTTCCTAATGTTTTTATTGCCAAACACCGGGAAGCCACAAAGACGTATATTTACGTCCTTTATAATAGAACGCTTGAGTGCCATAAAGGTATATATACACGTCTTTCCTTTTTTCAGTAGCTGGCACAAGAGGGCGCTCTCACACGGCCTGTGAGTAATATTGGTGTTTCTGGGATTTGTAGTTGGGACATAAAGAGACGGTATACACCACAGAGATCAAAGCAGGAAGTGGAGACGATCGAGATTAGAGAGCAAAACAGAATCTGGACAAAAGTGATGATTTTTGTGAATGTGGCCTCTACCTCTGATAAAACAAGAACAGAACAAGGTAAAAACAAACATTTTTTGTCATGATGGAATAGAGAGTCTCTTCTTTTATTTGAGCTATTCACCGTTTTCAGAGACATAATACAAAATATTCTGTGAATCATGAAAGATGACTCAAAATGGCCAAAAAGGCTGGCACAAGGTACTTTCGGTTTTAAAAAAGGGATTAAGCCGGCTATATACTCGCAATGTCTGCCAGCATGCAGTCGTGATGTCATTGAAGCCCATTGCACTCGGTACAAAGGCGCCGCGACCAAATTTCTGTCTTGCGCATGCCAAACAGGAAACACAGAACAGCTGGAAGAGGATGGACACGCTGGAAACCAAGCTGAGCAAACAGGTCCGTCTCTACAGACATCTTCTTCGAAGAAACATAGAGATGTTCTGAGAGCACAGAACTCATGGAGAGAAATCACAGAGACCATGGGGAAGGATGAAACGACATGTAGGAAGATCTGGAAGAATCTCCGTGACCGTTTTGTTAAAAACAAGAAAAGGTCTCAGAAAAGTAGTGTACTCTTTACACATCAAACATGATTACAGCGATATTAATGCTCTGGATATCATACAGAAAAGCTTTAAAAAGGTGACAGTGAGAGGCAGTGCAGGACTCATGGCTGTTATTTTAAGTTGTTTACTTTAAAGTGCATCACCTATAGACCAAGACATTTGATTGTCGTAATCAACTTCATGTTTATTCGGTCCACTTTTGATAGCAGATGGCTTTTTGCAGCATTCAATGACAGGTGACGCTGATGGAAGTCTTTGCTCAGGAGCAGTTTTTAGCATCTCCACCCTGCTAATAGCGCTCTCACTCACTCTCGTCTCTTTTAGTTCAGGCACTTAAGTGAAACGATTTACATATTCCTATGGGATGACTCCTCTGTCAAAGAGCTGATGCTTTCATTCTGTCTTTCTGCTTCTCCTTTTTCGTCCATTTCCCCTGCATTAATACAGCTACCCTCTGTATCTCACAAAAGAAAGTATGAAGGTAAAACTTCCCCTGTGCACTTTGCAGCCAGAACCTGCTGCTTCTGCTGCAGAGAGCAGCTGAAGAGATGGCTCGGGCAGATTTAAAGGTTTCTTTCCCATCGTTCTTTCTCTTTCTCTGAGGCCACACGGTGCAGGAATATAAAACCACACTACTTTGAAAGCTCTGTATATCAACATAACACCCACGGGCCTTGCTCAAACTTGAACAATCCCAACACCTGATGACCGGATTTTTCTCAAGGACTCCTGCTCAGTCTCTCACTCTTTTAGCTGAGCTTCACTTCAGCTATCCAGGCGAGATCACACTGAGCAGGGGCCACTTTCTGCTTCGTGTGCCCCATGGCAGCGGCATGCATTATGTACGCAGCTCTCTGTGGATAATGTGCTCAAAAAATGCCCCCTGCCTGCCCTTGTTATTGGAAGCCCTCTCACGATGAATAATGACAGACATCAGGGTGCCAAATGTCCCGTGCAGGACACCGTAGGCATTTCTCTGCTAACAGGAGGGGAACAACATCTGTTTGGCTGCTGAATGCAACGCTGATTCATCAGTCTCCCAAACACACCTCGTCTTAAAGTCACAGTCAGCTGTTTCACAGACGCACAGAGGGGGGGAGTTTCATACAATGTCAATCAAACGGCACAAACACTGGTAGTAATGACGAATCCAATGGTAAATAATCATAAATAATGATGAAGGTATGATGTCAATGACGGGGAAGGGATTCTTGTTGCTCTCATGCTGCTCAAGTGAAAACTGTACCTTTAATCATGACTCGGCGCCGGTCTACAGCTGCTCTGAAGGACACTCAGCCTGATGCAATTTCCCCCATGAGGGGAGGAAATTGCAGATATTTCATTTTAATGCCTCAACACTCGTCAAACATGGAACTTTCTCAGAGTTTGAGGTTAAGAGGTCGAGAGGGTTCATGTGACCCATAAAAAAGGAACATAAAAGAACAGAGAATATGGTGCTTTTTTTCCACAGCCAGCCTCTTTTTTGTTGTTTTGAAGAGGACTTGAGGATAAATATCAGTCTCTTTAGTCTGAAACCTCTTTGCCTCCGTCGATCCTGTTGATCATGTCGTCTTAAAGGTCATATCACATGTTAAAAGACTCCCTGTCTTGACACAGCCTCATCAGAGGTCCTTTTCAAAAGCATCATTTTGAATGAAGGCGTCTAATATGAAAGTCAAAAGTGCGAGACGATTTCATTTCATATTCCTGAATAAATCTGAAGGGGATAAATTGCAGAGGGAGGAAGTGACATGAATGGAGAGACAGAGAGCATAAGTATCTGATATGAATTTATAATCAGGATGTGTCTGTATCAGGATGAGATCATGAAATAGGGAGCGAACCCATCGGCTGTTGTCTGGTTTAGTTTTTTATTAGCTTAAAGTTTAAACAATCCAGTGGTTGATTGTTTTTCTTAAGTTCTTACGTTGTGAATCAGAATGTTAACTCATTGAGTTTGAGCTGTTTTAAAAAAACAGAAAGTGTTTTGTGCCAGCTCTACTTCTGACCTCTAATTTCCACTGGATGCGTAACGACGCTGACATCCGTTGACATCCGTCACCCGTCAAAACATCAGATCCACCTGCTGTGGCTCCACCAGGCAGCTGGAATCGCGAGAATGAAATCTCGCTGACTAACGAGACCTCATGAATCAATTAATTAATGAATCAAAATCGATTATACAATCCACTGCGAACGTGGATTATTTTATTTTGAAAATAAACCGGATGTTTTATTTTGTGTCTGTTCACGACATCCTGTCCCGCACAATCTGCTCTGTGCTGAATTCATGCACCGTGTGCCGACGTCCGACAAAAATAGAAGCTCTGTCGATTTGGCTCAGGAGGTGTCGGCACATCAGCGCCGTCCAGGATTAATTGACACATTGATTTGAATGGAAATATATCGGTCCGACAAAATGTTGGCGTCGTTCCGCATCCGGTGGAAATTAGGGGTGAGATGCATTTCTGTGAAACGTTGCTGCTCATTGACGATGAACACTTTGATGATGGATAGATGTGGGGAAGATCCTGAATATTCACATCACAGCATCTTTTTTTTGCTTGCTGCTCTCTCTTTCAATCAGAAAGTCATGATGTTGCATCCATTTCAGTTTTCTGTCGATCCCTCCCTTCGGCCTCCTTTTCCAGGGATCAGGCCATTTCTGAGCAACCCTACTGGAAAGCCCGATAAATGTCACTGTCTACAGCAAAATTAAACATTTAACGCAAGTCCTTGGGAAGGGCTCAGGGAGAAGAGTAAACTAGCATATCCTCAGCTTCCCCGCTTTCTTGTTGTCTTTTCATGTTTTTTAATTAAGACGGGGCTTAACAGAACATCAGCGTCCACCAGTGCTGGCTTGCATTTCCTCGTCCTCCTCCTGAGTTTTGCCACGTTCAAGGAGAGAGCGGCTGGAGAGGGACTGTGAGCCAACTGCTTCCTACTTTTGAACAAAACTCATTAACGATGCTGCGTTGGTGATTTCACTTTCCTCCTTTTCCCATTCATCCTGGAAATGGCTTTTGTTGAGTATCTCTCACCCACGCCCTTTCATTTACTGCATTTGCATCACAAAGAATAAAACACATTTTCATAGGTGCCTCTTTTCCTGTTGTCTACAGATCTGAGTGTCAGACTAATGGCCTGGGAATGTTTCCCTGCTCTGAGCTGTGGATGCATCTCAGCACCCACAGCAGCCATTTAATGGCTCAGTCTGGCTTTTACGGCCACCAAACTTAAAGAGGCCCTTCCCCAGAATTACTGCACATTGAGGTGTGGCAGAAGCAGGATGAGAGCTCTCAGGCGTTTTAGGAGGACAGGTGTTTTATGTGTGTGTGTCTTCCTGTTTGTGTGCGTCCTGCGTTGGTCCGTTGAAGGCCTGACAGAGGTAATCACTCAGTGAGATGGAGGGATGGAGCAGCATTAAATGCAGACTCTGTTTTAGGCTTCAGTGCATAACCAAATAACGCTCTGTATGTCGCAGAGGCTAATAAGGCGTATTCCCTTTCCGAGCAGCTCAAGGGGAAAATAGCCTTCCTCCTTTGGAAAAAAAAAAATACTTTTTACGAGATACAGACTTTTTTTCTTCTAAGCTGACAAATAAATTGCATGAAATTTTAATGGTTTTTCTTCCTTCCCGTGCTGTCAGGAGTGGAAATGACACATTTCACTGCCCCTGCAATGTCTTCATATGGGTATTTATCAGCCCCAGTGACTCCTGGCTGTGTTAATAATCCCACAGCACTGGTGTAATGGATTCAGCCAAACCCCTGCTTTATCCCAGGTATCCTCCCTTTTCTCCTGCTAAATCCACAGATTATTACAGAAAATACTTTTTCTCTCTTATACTTGTTCTGTCAAATTAGCTCTTTTAGCATCCCAGCCCTTTGGAGGAATTACAGGACTTATTTGGTTTTTGCTGAATTGGGGATATCACTGTTCACTGTGGGGTTTTACAAACACAGCTCCCTTCTTTTCTCTCTCCGTCTATCTCACCGAGCTTAAAGTCTTCCATTTTTACAGATCGGTCCGATGACTACAGGCTACAAGTATCCAAAGCTAAACTCCTCAACGTCCGTTGGCTAAAAATACTTTTTATCTGGAACTAAATTAAACATAAAAGTTGCTAAAACTACATGGTCTACTATGTTTTGTTTTGTAATATGTTCCTTTTTTCCCTTAGATTCTCTAAATGCTGATAATGAATCTGTCCGTCTGTATGACCATATATCTTTCCACTCACCCTCACACAAATCTTTCCTGTTCCTTTTTGGTCCCTTTCTATATTTTCCTCACCTATCTAACCATCGATGCATTCATTTATCTCTGTATAGCAGTTTCTGATGACGAGCATGCAGCACAATGCCTTGTTCAGGCACTCGAGGTCTATGGATGTGTGATGGAGTGCTCCGCTCAGCAACCTGGCAGCGACGTGAACAAATTGATTTTCTGACAGATTAAAAAAGATTAAACCAGCCATAAAAACAAGCAGGAAAGTGCTTAATGGACCATATGTGCACAATAAGCTTTCATATGTATTCTTTCCCAGCTTCTGCTCAGGCTATCCATCTTATTTTACAATGACAGGTCACAGGCCACACTAACCTGACAGCCATGACGGCTGGACCGTGTCCTTCACGTTATTCTGCAAAAGTTGGACATATCCTTCAATATCAGCCGTCCATAAAGCTGCATGTAAAGGCAAATTTTAACACGATTTTGCCCCGAGGGTTCAGTTGTATTCATGCACCAGGATCAAATGAAGTGACTGGTTGCTACACATTGTCCTGTGAAGCAGAACTAAGTTGTTTATGTATAAATAAACTTTTCTGGTTATTGATGGTGTGCAGAACACATATGAACAAACCCTAATCATCAGAATCAGAAGCTTCTGGTGATGCAGCTCTTCTCACTGGTGACTGTTTATCCATTTTTAAAAGAAACATTCATAATCTGATTAACTCACTGAGGGCCAGTCGTTTTTTAAAAAAACAGAACGTGCCTTGTGCCAGCATGTTTTGGCCCATTTGAGTCATATTTCAAAACCTCCAGAATATTTTGTACTATGACTCTGAAAACACTGAACAGTTCAAATGAAAGAAGAGACTCTCTATTTCATCATGAAAAAAATGTTTGTTTTTACCTTGTTCCATTCTTGTTTTATCAGAGGTAGAGTAGAGGACACATTCACCAAAATCAACACTTTTTGTCCAGATTCTAATTTCGATCGTCTCCACTTCATGCTTTGAGCTCTATGGTGTATAGTGTCTCTTTATTCTCTGACTACATCTCCCAGAAGCCCCAGCATTACACAGGCTACGGGAGACCATGATCGGCGGCCCACTGCCAAAAAAACACTTTGACATCAAAATACCTCAATGACACTCAAAGAGTTAATGTCACAATTAAATGGCTGCTGAGCTACTCATGTTATAAACAGTGATCAGTTCCTGTACTGAACTTTGAACACATGATTCAACAAAGTGATTTAAATCAGCAAGGTGATTACATCTCTGATGCAAAATGATCTTCTGGGTCTGCTTTAGCGCCTTACCTTATATTTCACAAATAGACCACATCAGCAAACTTGAGAAGCCACTAACACGTTTCCAAGACTCAACAACAGAATTAACCCTAAATAACACACAGCATTTCATCATCTTCCATGAAATTAAACATCCAGCAGCCATCTGCAAATTGTTTTTTTTTTATAAGTATGCTTGCAAGTTTACACACAGAAGCAGAAGAGTGAAAATGTGTTTGACCTTTTTCTACAGTATAAAAACAGCAACAGATGCCATCCTCCTGGGATTAAACATAACTAATTCCATTAACAGCCTCTTTAAAGCTCAAGTCACACTGTTATGGTAGCCAGTTAATTAATCTACAACTCAGCAACAAAGTCAGTGGTAAAGACATTTAGGCTTTCATTACTTTTCAGGAAAACAGTGTGAAGCAAGAATACAATCCCATCAGTACACATGAATTTAAAGAAAAAAAATGGATCAGTGTCTTGTAGAGGTTTATTTTTCTCTCTGCCAGTCACGCAGCACATCAAACCATATCCAAATTTAGATGTTGGCCATTTGTTATCACAACTAGCATCAGTTCCTGCCAGTTTCTTCACAACAAATGTCTCCCACAGTTATTTTTTTTACATGAAGCAGAAGCAGGAAGTGTTCAGTGTAGCAGCAGCATCATGCAGAAATGGATTTTGTTGCACCACTTATGGAAAACGAGGGGATCAGCTATGAATGAGTGTATAGATACGAGAAGATGCATAGAAACGTTCATTTTAAGGCTCCATAGAGAAGGAGTCAACAGTGACAGATGATTTCAGGATATTTTACAACATAAAAAGCACTCTGACACACAAAAGCAACATGACATAAAGCAGAAACTCCAACACAGATCAACCTCTTTTGATGAAGTTCAGCCAAGAAGAGCTGGTGTTAAATACCCTGCCAGGGCTCTGACTATGACCTGCGTCTGAGAATGTAATTAACCAGCAATTAGCCAGGACCAGAACCAGAATCCCTCATGATTGAGTTCACATGAAGTTTAAATAAGTCAGAGGGATTCTGGAGTTCAGCCCGACGACTTTCACTTCTGAGAAATGAAAGAATGCCATATCCTTTTCAAACAGATGTCTTTAAATTCCCCCGTTTCCTTGATGCTACTAGTGAAGTGCATTCTACTCAAAGGCTGCACATGGATTAGACCACAGCTTTCCTCCTGAAAAGAAATTTTGGCTTCACATTCTGTGATCTTCTCACCCCGAGCTGATTTAGACTCAAGGCAGAATAGACACAAATAACAGCAGGAACCACAACTAGAAAGTGTTAAACCTCACCATTTAGGCACTATTATGTGTGGCTGCTTAATCACTGGCTTTGCTCCGAAAAACACACTGGATAAACAGCTCTCTTGGCCATTTTCTGTAATTGGACCATCAAACATCAGCGCTGCAGCATCACAGCAGAAACATGAAGCACAGTTTCTTTGACAAAGCAAGCTGAGCGGCACAATGTGAGGCTGTTCGCTTTGAAGCTGAGGCTTATGAGTGCTTTGGGAGAAAGTGTCTCTTCCAATGTTGTGTATCAAGTGGTTTTTTTCCAGCATGTGCATGAGGATAAACATGATGAAAAGCACAAGTTGGGGGGCATTACTTTGTCAAATTACCGTACTCTTCAAGCAAAAAACACACCCTCTGCACCCAAAGGGCAAACACCCTCACCTTGGCTTTATCTGACAGCCATAAAGGTCATGTTAGATCATGAAACACTCACCCAGCATTGACTTGAAGGAGGAGTCACACTTAGGTCATCATCATGTAGACGAGTGGTGCACTGAACAAAAAAAAAAAAGCTGTTTTTAATTCACCATTTTGAAAAACGTTCCTAGTAGTCCACATGGCAGCTATATGCACCATTTCTTGAACTCCATCACCAGCAATGGTGAGGCAGTGGGACAAACAAAGAAATGATGAGCATATGATTGTCATCCAAAACTATTTTGTTCGACACATTTAGGTTTGACAAGATCACACACATTCTGTTAAAGATGACTCCCACAGTCTAAAACTCACCATTTGCTGTAGTGGGATACATAATTTAGCATCCATTTATAAAATGACAGGTCTGTGAGGTTAAATATATAAATATTTTTATAATTTTAGCATATGGCAGTGAGAAAGTTTACCAGTATGCCAATAAAGAGACTTACAGTTCGTCAGAGGGACATCAGGCCGAACAAACAAACTCAAGAGGTTTTCAGAAAGTGAAAGTTTGGCAATAGACTGACAGGAACAAGTGAAAGAGCTGCATCTGGACCACAGCAACACAACACAGACAACCTTAGAGCCACACAAAGGAAGCTGGATCTTTATGCACTGTGACTTAATCAAGACTGATCAAGAGCAGGTGAGGAGGCAGGTGACCAATCAGGAGACGGTAGAGGAGGAGACAACTAGTGGGGAGGTGAGGCCTGGCATGGACTGCAGGGAGGAGAGGATGAAGGTGAAGCTAAAGTTTGTCTTTATATAAACATGATAACTAGGATAACTCAGGTTTGTTATCATCTTCACGCTTTATCAGACCAATTAAAAGATCTACATGCCAACTTGAGGCTTCAAACTATAGTTATGAAACAGTAAAATCATAATAATTTGACCATTTCTCCCTTCACAATAGTTTCCTCAAGTGGTTTGTTCATTGGTTTTATGTCATTTAGATCACTGTTCAGTTTGTCTGCTGCATCAGACAGTCTTAAAGGTTGTTCTCCACGACCTACTGCTGCTGATATGCATGAACCTGGCTGAGGGTCAAGGATCGACTATCTGCTAATGTACTATTACAGGGTACCCACACGTCCTGGAAAACCTGGAAAACTTGGGAAATGATTGACCAATTTTCCACTGGAAACAGCTATTAAGCTATCCTGGAAAATTATCGCTCACAAGGCATGGGGAGGATAAATAATTTCCAATTATCCAGGTTTTCCAGGACGTGTGGCACTCAGACTCCTAAATTTTTTTATGATAATATAAATTACTGTGCAAATACCTATTCATATCACTCTTGAGGGGCAAATAATGGATGGATTTCCTAAACTCTACCTAACACTGATTCTATGAAGAGGACAGTATTTATAGGTTGGTTGTATTTTGGACCAGTCTTCCAGGTGAGGTTCAGATAATCAAAAGAAAGGCTGATTATTAAAGGAGATTAAAAAAAAATGTATTTTCAACACATGACCCAAACTCACTCATCTTGACTGAGTGAGTTTGGGTCATGTGACACATCACTTGTAAGTTTTTTTCTTTATTTTTAAGATACGTTTTTTTTTCTGTGTACTGTATTTATTATTATTATTTTTTTATTATGCTTGTCTTTGATATTTTATTGTTTGGACCCCAGGAGACTGTCTGATGTCTGTGCATCAGCTAATGGGGATTCTTTCAAATCAACAAATGAATAAATTTGCAGACAGTGAAGATGCAGTATACAATAAAAAAAACAAACATGTGCACAGCGATGGAAAGATGCTCTGTTCTGTTGATGAGCCATGGATTACATCCCATGTACAATAGGTGGCACAAAGAATGAGATATTCACCTATTCATACCGAACCACAGCAGCTTAGAGCGACGCTGCTCTAGACAGGAGGCAACAAAGATTAGAAAACCTCAATCTAGCGTATACTGAGGCTACAGACTGGGCCTGGAGCCACCTGATGATCTCCCAGCCAGTCTTCCTCTTTGAAATGTTGGCTTTTCACAGTCTTTTGCCTCCCCCTCCCTTCTCCCTCCCACTCTTTGGGACCTTCTTCCTGTAACAAGCCCCGGCAGCTGCAGTCAGCGGAGCAGCCCGACTCGCTTCTCGATTCAGTCGCATCTCCACAGATGCCTCCCTGGAACGCTGCAAACGGCTATTACATAAAAGCTGAGTGACTTACAGGCAAATCCTCTCTACCCCAAAACTGCCAGAGCATACTGCCAAACCACAGCAAAAAAGAGGTGGGGGGAGATGGTGGTGTATTTTTGGGCGCTGAGAACTGCAGAATGTCAGCATTTAATCCCTCCCCAGCTCCCCGTTTTTTCCTTTTTCTTCTTTCTTTTTCACTCGTCAGTCCTCGGCCTCCTCCCCACCCACAGAACACACAAACCTCCTCTTTCAACATGAACACACATCCCAGTTCAGAGTGAGGATGTAAGCATGTCCTAGAAGGTTGGTGCATTCCTGTGTGCATTTGCAGGGCCTTGCTTTAAAAAATCTGGCTTCTCAACAGACACCAGATCTGTTTATTGCTTCGGCTTCAGTGCTTCAGTGGATCTTCCTCCAATCCTCACCAGTTCTGGGCGAGCAGCTAAAAGTGCAGCGTTTAGTGAAGGTGTGTTTGAGCTGCGTTACATGTGCGTGTGTTTCCCAGCAGACTTATACTGGAAGAAGAACACACAAGTTCACTGGCATGAAAATATTAATGACAGCACACACACACACTTGCTTACAGAGAGAAAATACAGTTGGAGTAAGGCCATGCACGCACACACACACACACACACACACAACACATATTCACACCCACTACACACACAAACATGCTTGTAAGAATGCACACACACTGTGTCAGTGATCCCACAGCATTTCTGGCTGGGCTACAGTGTCATCGCTGTGTGTGAGCGCCTCGCTGGCAACCAGCCTATCAGGACGCAGCAGCCCACACTTCCTGGTGTGATGGAATTGAGCCCGTTTTCTTCCTCTCTTTCTTATTCATTCAGTTCTGAAAGATCCCACAGTTGTTGTCAGGAATAGTTGTGTCAGGATTTTTTTTTTCAGACAGAAGATGCTAATATTCCTAAACACCTCAGTTGCTATTGACTCAGATGGATTAAAAGTCATTAGAACATGTGGGCTTTTGTGTGCTGAGCTCATTTCTGGCAGCCGTACATCAAAACAATGTAATAGGATTTCCTGACAGTGAAATGCAAATTTGAAATCTTTTCCCTTTGAAGTGTTAATTAGTATAGGTAAATAGAATCCATATCACCTACAGTACATGAAGCTATAACAGTTTTAAACATTTGTGTGCTGTCATTCAGTCTTGTATTTTAAAGGGAACTCATCACGCTCATCTTCAGGTTCTTTGGGCTTCTACTCAAACATGTTTACGTGCCTAAATGTTGTAAAAAGCATTTTCTTTTTGACCTTCTGTCTGAAACATGGTGCACCTCTGCAAAGTGTTGTCTAATACCACAGTTTGCTCTTCAGATACCCAACTGTATGAGCAAAAGTGTGTATGAGAGATACGATATGTCCTCTTTCATTGGCATGTGGTGAATAACACAGACCCTGAATCAGTCATCGCAGGTTTGATTCTCACATTAATTTGTATTTATTGTCCTCGGTCCTAAATCTCTGTCAGCAGGTTGTTTACCTGCCTACATAGAGCAAGGCGCTCCAGATAATACCATTAGCTACAGTGGCAAAAAAAGTAAAGTCCCTGATGAGTTCATTAATTTCTCTATGCAAGAGATTAAATTGAATTAAGTTCCTGGACTCTAAAAAGAGGTTTTACTGTAAGTGGTCCCTGAAGGTGACAATGCCATTACCGTCTGACTCTGTCGGGACAATAACCCACTTTTACCTACGTCCTGGCTCAGCCCACAACACCAACAAAAATTTAAGGAACGCTAATGTCTGTGTCCTTGACTCTTTAAATATATCTTTAGTGTCATTCCCGAGCGTTTTTGGCTTCACTCTGTGCTTCATCAAAAACAATTAAAAGCGAAGGTGTGAAGCTACTGAGGGATCGTTTTCCCCCAGTAGCGACTCTTACTGGTTGGTTGAGCTGGGATATGGGAGTGGCTTTCTCCAATATCAATGCACGACAGCTACTCTATAATCATAGCTAGAGAAATATTAATGCAGGTTGGATTTGGGTTTAATTCAGGTAGAGTTAAAAGACTGAAGCTTTTGGTAAAGAGGTGCAAACCTCAGCTGAGCACATTATAAGCCGTCCACCTGGCTGAGGCGCCTACAGACTGTGAAAACCACAATCTTACAAGTTCTAATGGTCTAATGGTCTTGGTCACGATCTGTGCCAGACTGTGCAAGATCAGTTTAGAGCCATTTCATATGGTGGTGCATGTGAACCATGGCTTTAAGATATCATTTAAAAACTAAACAAGCAAATGGAAGTAGGGACATGAGATCAACTCACACTCATTACACCTGTTGTACTCCACCAGTCTAACCCCAATATTCTGACAATAATATTAAATGTAATGAAGATCCTGTTTCATGGTACGTGGGCAGAAAGTGTTGTTCCCATTAGAGCTACAGTATAATTATTTCATATATAAATACAGAATATATAGCTACTATATAAACGTCCTGAAGACATTCCAGAAGATGTCTGCTTCTTGCTTCAAAATGGACCATCTGATTCTCATCAGTGGATTCAGGACTTTAGCATTAGAAAAGCTGACATAGAGAAAGTATGGATGCTTGAGGATGTTGTAAGGATAATTAAACACATATTGATAATGAATGTAATCTGGGATTTAACACAGATGATTTGGAATTTCTCATTCAGGTCTAAAGACAAAAAAGTCATTAAGTAGCTCTGTGGAAATGTGTCAAAGCTACAGTAAGTTACAGCACACAGAGGCTCCAAACAACACTATTTGTATATGATGTAGACACGCGTTCAGATGCAGTTATTGACACAAACACAGACACACACACACATATTTATTTGCAGGTTTACACACAGCAGCCATGCTTTTCTGGAGGATTCTCCTCTGGGTGCTGCGTCCAAGGTGAGTGTGCTGCCTGGCAGCTCCTGAGGAGTTGGTAGGAAGAGATAGCTGAGCGAAGCTATTAAAATACGGGCAGGAATTTCCCTTATCTCTCCCACCGAGGCTGCTCGCGCCGCTTTGTGCTATTATGGAGATAAAATGCACGGAGGCTTGGAATGAGGAAGGGAAGGAGGGAGGAGGAGGAGGGGAGGACGAGGTTGGGGAGGGAAAGGCGTAAGAACGTCAGATTTATGGAGCTAGGGAAGCTTAAGGTTATTAAATCGGAAGATTACTCGACTGCGAAATTGTTGAAGTTTTTACGAGAAGTTGAGGGATTTAGGCCGGTATTAAACAGCAAAGCATTAGAAGGCCAGCAATATACATTATTCACAATTTATTTTTACTTTTTTCTTCTATTCTGCTCAGCCTCTCCTTTAGTCCTCCAGTCTTTCTTCTCCCTCCTTTCATCAAGCTCACAGACAATATCAAGCTCCTCCTGAATTCTTATTCAGAGGAGCATCTGCACCTCCCATTCCTCTGCCTCAGAGGAGGAAGACGAGCGAGGGAGCGAAAGAAAGAGATACAGCAAGAGAGGAGGAGGGAGACAAAGATGCTCCCACAGAGTCGTCCCATGCTATAGTACTGACACCACTCAGTGTGAGGCAATAATGGACAGATCTACCAAGGACATTCATCACTGTCAACCTTTTAGGGAGGAGACTGAGGGAGAGGTGACTGTAAAAGCAGGGGGATGATAAAAACGCTCATATTTTACATTAGGATTTGAATAGTCTAAGCTGAACTTCACCCACACCCACACATTTACCGAGGCCAAGGAGCCTCGAATAAATTCTGCAATACGGGCAAATTGCTTTCCTGGCGAGGCGAGCATTAACTGTGGTGACATTGGGTGTATCTTTGGGGCAGATGAATCACAACACTTCTCTGACAGTTTGATGCCGATGCTGTGAAGGGCAGTAAGCAGTCAGGCTTTATTCTATTGAGAAATGACAAATATTCATCACTGACAAAAGGGACACTTACAAATATGTTTTTACGTTTGCTCTTACGATGTAATACATCTGAATACGGCCATGTTTGCTGTTTACTCTTGACTCTTATAAATGAGTCCCTGGTTTACAAAACAAATCACTTTTACTGAAGGCATCATCTGTATTCTTAGAGATGAATTACATGACTTACAGATGCCCCTACTATATGATTGGGCTAAGGTTCCCTTCAGTGATGAATCCAATTTTGAATTGATGCCCACTCCAGCCAACTTACTGGTTAGGAGGAAGCCTGGAGAAGCTTACAACCCAGACTGTCTTGCCCCTACAGTAAAACATGGGGGTGGATCAGTCATGATCTGGGGTTGTTTCAGTCTGAGTGGAACAGGGCAAATGCAATTGTGTGAAGGCCGAATGAACCAGGTCAAGTACAGGACTACCCTTGAAAACAGTCTTCTTCCATCAGCTGGAAAACTCTTTCCTGCCTCGAATGACTGGATTTTCCAACAAGACAATGCCCCTTGCCACACGGCAAGGTCAGTTAAAGCCTGGATGGAGAACCACAACATTCGCACCATGCCTTGGCCTGCTCAATCACCAGATCTTAATCCAATTGAAAACCTGTGGAAAATCATCAAACTCAAAATGGAGAACCACAAGCCCAAAAACAAAGAAAATTTGTTTGAATTTGTCCAACAGGAATGGGCTGCTGTGACAGCAGAACAATGTCAGAAGCTGGTGGAGAGCATGCCAAGACGCATGGCTGCAGTCATCAAAAACAATGGTTATGCAATCAAGTATTAACTCTTGTGTGTATCATGTGTTTAAAGCAAACAGAAAAGAAAACATGGAATGCTTAAAAGTAGTGTTTTTGGCGGTACAATGCCATAGCTATTGATGTAAGAATTTAAGTAATTTTGGTTATTATCAAGAAAACCATGGAAAATGAATAATCCTTAGTTCTTAAATTAAACTCTCATGAGCTATTTTTGTTGTTATCATTATAATTGTCCAAACAAATGTACCTTTAGTTGAGCCAGGCATTAAAATTAACAAGAAATTGAAGAAAACAAGGGTGGTCTAATATTTTTTTCCATGACTGTATATATTGATATATATATTCTGCTACTGTAGTCACACACACACACACACACTTTCTTCCATTCTGTCTATCATTATATTTTCGACTTGCTGTCTCTTACTAAATGGGAGAAAACTCTCAGAAAGGAAGGGAAAGAGTGAATAAAATTTCTTTCACAACAAACTGTTAATAACATGTAAAAACATCCACAAACACACAGAAACATCTCTGGGAGAGTCCACCCTCTTGCTCTGTCTCTCCACATACTCTTGCATTTCTTGCTATGGTAATTATTTTTCTCCATATACATTTAATGCAACAGAAATTCTATCTATTTTAAATGGAAGACGGCAGAGAGATTTGCTTGGTGATTATCCAAGGGCTTTGCGTGTGTGTGTGTGTGTGTGTGTGTGTTGACGCTGGTAAGTCGGTAAACACACAGCTGGCCGTGCTCTTTGATACACCAGGAGGCCTTGAGGATATTTCACACTTCTCTTATGCTTGTATTCTGCGGCGCACATTCTCATGCTCTTCTTCTTCACCTAATTTGCACAATTTCCCTCCATCCTTCACTGACTGCAGTGACTGGGGGAGGATCTGCGAACCCCCAGCTGTGATCTGAGGGATGGGGAAGTTTTTTTAAGAGCTGCCTGGCCAAGTTTTGTGTATGTACTTATGAGTATGATTGGGCATGTTTGTTATGTCTGTATCCTGGTGAAACTCTTCCGTCTCTGTTTATGTATGTGTTTGCACACACTTTCCCTCTAATTTTCTGCATTCATGTGTTTGTGGGGTCAGACTGATTACACTTTCACCAAGTACTGGTGAGACAGCAACATAATGCAGCCAAATATGGCCGAATGCATCTTGTTGTTTCTGGAGGACTCCTCCACTGTGTGTTGACACTCAGAAAGAGAGCCAGCCATCTCCCGCCTCACTAGATAATTCTCCTCTGTGGCGTAGCGGAGAGAAACTTCATTAACCCCACTGCCACGCAGTCAATCCTGGAGATGTGCATGTGTAATGTGGCTGAAAGCAGCCTTTTAACGCTGTAAACACTAACTTGCTAAACGTCAGGATGTATTACACACTCCAGCTAAATCGTGGAGAGCTGCTCTACCAGCTTGTGTTTCATGGGCTGTGGATAAGTGCAGAAATGTTGTAATAAATACTGTATGAATGCAGATATGTAGTTTCAGCAACAATGCACTGATATCACACAGCCCCATTGAACATTTGTATGTTGAATTTATGTGGGTATGACTCTTTGCATCAGTATCACTCTACCCTGCATCCAGTGCTGACACCTGGCTCTGTCATTCCTTCATCAGTAGTGGAGTTTACCTGCTGAACCAAGCTGACATACAGCACTTTATATGTTAATATATGGAAACGGTATCAGTAAAGAGTGCTTCATTAAGCAAATCAAAACAAACAATATTGAACAAATATCAGGTGGTGCATTAATTTGACTTGCTGGTCTGATGAGAGATAATGGTAACTATGGTTGGTAAAGTCATATAGCTGCAGGTATCCAGTCAAAATCACTGATGACGTCAAATGCTTTTCTGCTCTAAATTAATTTTTTTTCAACTCGAGGCGCACCGGGCACTCTTGTACTAGCAGCAAGCGCTTTGACTAAATACTTTAGTCTCATTGAAAACAATTACAAAAGCTACCCCAGGCTGTGTAAACTTGCTCTGCCCAATCAGAGCATCCAACTGCAGACACTGAGCAACACTGGCCTCCATTTGGAGTTGAGTTTCTGGCCACTGAACAAATGTCAGCCTAGTAATATCTGGCTTTGTAGCGAGATCTAAATGATCCAGCTAGTTGTTAACTGTGTCTTTCTGACATTTGGTGCTGGGCAAGTAGCATCCTGAGGTTTTTAGAAAATGATGCTGTAATAGCAGTGAAAATCTATGAGATTCCTGCAGATTGTTGTTTGTTGGGATCAGAAATTTGTACACAAAAATGAACCACTACTTCCTTAATTAGCAACTTACCTTCAGGCTGTAAATGGTTAAATGAAGCCTCCAGGGACAGTTCAAGAAACCCAGAACCCATCCTTGCATCCACCGGGTCCTCCCACTCCCTGAAGCCCACAAAGATGCCTCCTCCTGGGACACACCTCCCACTCTGCCTGGGAGCTGGAGGACAGATGGATGAGACGGCACCACCTTGAAAATCAAGACAGAAGAACAAAATGTTGCATTTCTCTCAGGTGTATGTGTTGACTCTGGTAAATGCTGAAAGATGAATTAAATTGTCTAATAATGACTTTGGGAGGACACACAGTCAGGAGCTGCCATCACTGATGGCACCCAGTGTAAACTTTGAGCTGGGCAGCTGCCGGCATGTCGTTCCCCTCCTCCAGTATCTGCCTCCAGCACACTCACATGAGCCAGCCAACAGGCTCCTTCTGTTCCTTTATCACGCTCACTGATATTCACACACTGGAGTGCAAAGGGGGTAAATGCACACACACACACAAACGCTCGCAGGGCAGATGAAAGGTGCAGAGACTGAGAGAAAAATAAGAGAGAAGACAGTGAAGATTGCAGCTTAACCTCTTGGCTCTGCTGTAAAGCAGCACTCAAGTCTCTGGAGCCTTGTTGATAGCCATCTGTCTGGCAGGGGGACACAGCCTCACCATCCCTAAGCATCAGCACAACACAATATCTAGCCCACACTGGAAACCTTGACTGTGAAGTTTTCATTTACCCAACAGAAACGAAAGTTCATATGATTCTTTATCTGCAAAATGAACCATGTGAACCCCCTGCACGCCTCCGGCATTTTTCTTCCCTCATCAAAAAGTTGGTTTTTTAGAGGTGCAGCCAATGATTAATGTCTATTTAAAATGAGCATGGGATATTCATTGACAAAGAATGAGCTATGACTTCTTAAATCCTGAACAGAATCCAGAACACTTTAGATTTTGGCTATAAATCTGGAGCTTAGTCAATAGCTCCCTCTGAAGGTGATGGCTGAGCTAAAGAAAGCTTTTGTACGTGGCCTCACGCTCGCCCTCCCCTCTCCACCCCGCCATCATTTAGCCCCACTCTTAAAACATAAATTCCTTGCAATCCTCCCACTTCTCCACCTCCACCTCTCCCCGCTCCTTGCTGTCCTCTCCACCCCTCGATCCATCTCTGTCCTCCTGATCAATAATCAATCTGCAGGGGCCGAGGCCAGGGGCCCGGTGCCATCTGTCTCCGTCGGCAACCTGAGAGAGAGGGAGAGGGAGGAGATAGAGTTCAATCTATCTCCATCTATCTCCATCCATGGTCAGGTCCACTCTGCCGGTATAGATCATAATTTGGAGAGGTGTAATTGCTGGTCAGAGACTGGAGGTGGATGCTGGGGGGGGTGTCAATAATGTTTCTACAGTCCTCCCCTCTGCTCCACCTCCTCACTCTGCTGCCTGACCCAGTTTCCCTCTTGCTCTCCTCTCCCTCTCAATCCTCTTCTCTCTCCCGTTGCCTTCACTTCTCTTAATTCAATTTACAAAGACCAAAACAACATAGTTCATCACTCTTCCTCTGCTCTGTTGTTCTCTGCTCTGATCCTGGAGCTCCAGTAAGGCCTACCTTCACTGTCTGCGCTGCTGCTGCGTCAGAGGAGGACGCCGCTACTTTGGTAATGATGTACCTATAACACCTCTCGGAAAAATAACTCTTGGCTCCATAAATGAATTGTCAAACACACTTGGCAATGTTGCGCCATGCTTGCCAAGACCAGGAGGAGATTTTTCCAACACCCTAATTTAATCACACCATTACCTAAGCAAGCGTGTGAAAGAAGCCCGTCCAGCAGTGTGCTCATCGGGTTCGTTCAAACACCCTGAGAGGTAATGATGAAACTAAATACATACATTTGATTCATTTTTTGGCAGAAAACACATTACCTCCTCTCTAATGCTACTTAAGAATATTTTCAATCAGTAGGAAGAGAGTTTTCTGACAAATGTTGTCATGATTCTCATGCATTAAAGGGCTAGTTGTGGGTCAAGTGGACTAGTGTGAGGCATTTAATAATTAATCCACAATCGGTTTCTTACCGAAGCACCGAGCAGCTCGGTTCAGTTCAGTTGAGGGGATACTACCTGGTACCAAAGTGACCAAAGTGAGTCAAGCAGAGCCATAACACACAGTGTTATTGAGAGATATCACAGTTATTGAGACTAAAATCACTAAAAACACAAAGTACATTCTTTGACCTGCTGGTGGCACAAAAAAGGAAAATTTATGGCATCGCCAACGTCAGTAAAAGTAATCATCATAGTAGCCTCATGCTGGCGCTTGAGGACTGGTCAGGTGATCCTCCTCCTGCTGCTGTTAACCTATGCCAACGGCCATCTTCAACTCACTTAAACAGAAAAAAAGATAAAACTGCAGCTGTGCAGGACACAAAACCAGTGTAAGTGTTTTGTTTGAGAGACAACATTTCCATTCTTTGCTCCAGCTCAACTGAGAGGGGTGTGTCATAAAAGGCAAACACATACTTTCAAGCCTTGCACACAGACTGACAGTGGTGAGAGGACCTGGTCTGTGAAGGACAATCCAAAGGGGAAACAAAGAGCCGATGAAACTTTAATGAGTCGGTCAGGTATCAGGTGTAGCTGCATCGCTCTGCCTCTGTCCAACCACCAACTCGAAACAGCTCAAACAAAAGAGACAAAAGGGTAAGATGTGAAGACGAGGACACATTCTGCTGTTCTTTTCCAGCTTCTGCCCTCAAAAGATTTGATGTTTATTGTGCAAAGCCAAGGATGACTGAATGTGTTGTGTGGTTTGCTGGCAAATCAGAACCAAAAAGTGTCAACAACTGCATGAAATGTGTCTGTTGATTAGGCTATATGCTGTTCACTCAAAAAATTCATTTGTTGGGTGAACATAAAAAAATGGAAAGAATTTCCACACAATTGTCATTGTTGGCTCTCAGCATGTGTTTTGAACTTTGTGCTGAACTTCCTGAAGTAAAGTTTCTAAAACTCCGGCTCACACACTACTGCCACCTTCTGCTCTGGAGTTGTACACAATTTGCTATCTTACCCAAAATGCATTAGGTTCTGTTAACATATATACGTATATTAATTGACACAATGTTAAGTTGTTGCACATCCTGCTAAAATAACATTACCTAATGATGTCCAACCACAAAACATGACTATATATGGTAGACGCTACATGTTACACTTAGATTAATGTAGCAGACATCCAATTTGGCTTTTTTGAGTGAATGAATTTGGTATTTAACTGGACTGTTTTTTATTGGATTAATACAACAAACTCTATGTTGGATTTCATGCAGATTAAAAAAAGGCTGACCATTTGTAAACCTTTGACCAGCAGGTCTTTTAAAATCCCTCCATGTATAATATACTGTACATATAGTGTGCTATATGTGATATGCTAATAAATTCTGAACACATGTTAAAAATGATGCCGGCCTCTCCCAAAGCCCCCGTTCTCGCTGTTCCTCATCAATGCTTTCTGCTGAAACGTACGATTTGCAATATGCAGTTAATGAGTTGTTGAAGGCTGAGAATGAATCCCATCTGAGCCGTAACTGTGTAAGGTTTCCCCAGGGAATGAGCATGTGTGTGTGAAAGTTTTTCTGCATGTGCACTTCAGCATGTATGTATGTGTGTGTGAGTCAGTGTGTGGGTGTGTGCTTGTCAGTGGAAACAGAAGCATCTTTAATCTTCATCTGATGACTCTCACTCAGTGCAGGGAGGCTGCAAACACTGGAGGAGCCATTTGTTTACTGTCGGCATGTCCTATTATTGTGTACAAATCTCACAGAGTTACTTTGGACACTGGGTGGCGTTCTTTAGATGCACAATGTGTATATGGAGGAGCACAGGTAGAGTAAGAGCACCGAATGAGTAAATTCAGGAACCGTTGTCGTTCGTGTCTCAAGGGTGGAAGAAGTCAGACAGACTTGGATGACTGATGACTGAAAGGTTTCTGTGCTCATCAATGCCACTGTTCAGATGATGGATGTCATGCATATGTTTCTCCCTGTGTCACTGCTTTTAACCCGTCTGACACATCATTAGTCTCTCCTCTCCAGACTGTCCTAAAAGATGTGACCTTGTACCAAACAGGGGCAATGCATTATGTAGATAAAAGGGGTTAAAGTCCTTCTGTGCTGGTCAGCATGTTTACACAAGTTTCCTCACATAGGGTCGCTGGGGAGGGAGCCCCGGGCCGGGAATCAAACCTGGTACCTTCTTGCTGTGAGGCGACAGTGATAACCACTGCACCACTGAGCCGCCATACTCTAAGAATAACTACAAAAAAAACTGTGAAACTGGTTTGTTCATCATCCCTCAGTTTGAGTTTATGTGAGATCACTCTGACCAACCTGTGCATTACTGGCAATAAGGAACATTTAAAGGAGGAGGAAGACATAGAAGAGCTGTTTCCACACCGACCTACTTCTGTCAGTCAGTCGATCATTTAGCGAGAAGCTGCCGTCTCACTCAGTGAAAAAATACTTAATGTTACACTGACTACAGACGGTGCATGCTGTACATACAGTAAGTGTGTTGTAAAAAAAATTGAAAGATGTTTTTATACTCACAACACAAATACACAGTGACAAGTATATCTAATTTTCCCAGGCTGCATGTACAGTGGTATACACACAAAACTGAAGAATTTACTGAATACAGTTAAAGTAAAAAAAGAAAACTATGACTGTGTTGTGTGAGGTGTCCAGGAGGGTGATCAGAGGGACAGTGTTGTAGGGGCCGAGGGTAACAGGTGATGATGATGCCATGGTGGGTAATCACTGCACACAGGACAATAAGTATATACACTCACCGGCCACTTTATTAGGTACACCGTGCTAGTAAAAGGTTGGACCCCTTTTTCCATCAGAACTGCCTTCATTCTTAGTGTCATACTTTCAACAAGGTTTTGCTTCATATTGACATGATTTTGGCAGATTTGTCGGCTGATCATCTATGATGAGAATCTCTGATCCTCCACATCCCAAAGGTTCTGATAGATTGAGATCTGGTGACTGTGGAGGGCACTGGAGTCTAGTGAACTCTTTGTCATGTTCAAGAAACCAGTTTGAGGTGATCTGAGCTTTGTGACATGGAGCATTATCCTGCAGGAAGTAGCCATCAGAAGATGGTCCACTCTGGTCATAAATGGATGGACATGGTCAGCAACAATACTCAAGGAGGCTGCAGAGTTTAAACCATGCTCTGTTGGTATTAAAGGGCCCAAAGTGAACCAAAAAAATCTCCCCCAACATTAGACCAGCAGCAGCCTGAACCATTGATACAAGGCAGGTATATACCTAATAAAGTGGCCGGTGAGTGTATATGTGATCAAAGATTGTCACAGAGCTCCACCTGTAATGATCTGACCCCATGTCAGATTGTCACATCGCTAACATGAAAAATTACTTCATAGATTTTCTAAATCGTTGCCAGTAAATGTGAATTCCTCAATAGATAATAGTTCATAATAGTTTATAATAGTTTCCTGTAAATGTGTTTGTGTCTTATTTTGAAAAGTAACTACTATAAGCGATCACATGTAGTGGACGAGAAGTAGACATGAGGAGGAAATACTCAAAGTAGAAGTTCACATTAGTACTTCATTATAGTACACAGCTTTTCAAACAGGACGACATGCAGGAGCTGACAGCATGAAAACATGGACCAAAGTTGTTGCCTAGCAACAGAGAGTCAATAACATGTCAGTAGTTGTAGTTTTATTCCAGCACTGAACTGACTGCTCTGTTCTGGAACATTCATGGATCTGCAGGTGTGAAGAGTTCCAGTCTCATTTCCACAAAAACAACCTGAGAGGTAAGATGCACTTCACAGCACAGCTTTTAATTTCACTTTTTAAGGCTGAATTCAGGAAGGAGAACATTTACTCTGCACATGTTTCTGTCCATTAAATCACTTTAATTACATCTCAAATATCAGGACAATTATGTCTGACATTTTTTCCAAATGAAAACTATATTGCAGATATCCATAATATTCAGAAAGTAGTTTATTCAAGTGTACTACGAGTATAGTGTATAATTATTTTATACTAAAACTGAGGCAGTATACTTTAATTTTACGTTTTATGTACTGTATTTGACATACTTAGAACAGTATAGTGAGGTATACTTGACTTATAATGAAGAGAATAGAGAAAAGTCTAGGACTAAGTACATTAATACTAAGACTTAAACATATACTTTAATACTAAAGCTTACACTAGCACTTTAATATACATTTTACTTCTTTCCTGCCACAAAGTACTACCTGTTTACATTTGATTTAGCAGAATAAAAATGTGTTTTATTGCACACATTTGCTTTGAGGTATTATCCATTATAAACTTACATGACTTTAAAAGTTTACAGTAAATAGTACACTATGTGTGCTCTATTACATCATCATTATATACCTTCCAAAAACAGAGAAATATTTGACTTGACTTTATTGATCCAGTTCAGTCCAGTTTAATAGTGGGTCACTGATCTCTGTCCAGTCTAGATCTGCTCTAGATGAAAACCGGGAACCGGGTTAAAAAAACAGTTAAAAAAACTGCAAAGTATGGAAGACTGTTTAGCCTATGAAGGACAAGATCCCCCTGCAGAAACTCTGGAAAACCTCAGGCTGGCACAGCTAGGAGTGCTTGGCCTGGTTGCTACTGTGAGCAGGCACAGTGTGCAACACATGGCTCATGTTCTGACTCAAGAACACCAGCCTTGATAGATGTACCATGATTCAGTCTTGAGGAGTGTGATGACGCGTGTTGTCAAATAACACAAATGCATGACTCAGGCAGAGTACGTCTCCAGTATAGTCAGGCTTTATTGCAGCTTGCAGTGTACAGGTGGAGACTGGGATCTGCTCGTGTGCACAACGAGGCTCCTGACTACACTAATCTCACAAAAGGGGAGACGAAAAACGAACACAAATCAGGAAAAAAAAATGACCTGCTCTAAGGAGACGAGGAAAATAAACAAGGAAACATGACTCGACCTGCTCTAAGGAGACTTGAAAAAATAAAGTGAAGAAAGAAACTAACTCGACCTGCACTAGAGACACTAAGAAAACTACACTCGACCTGTAAACTGGGGAGGCTAAAAAATAACGTGGAAACAAAATAACTCGACCTTCACTCGGGAGACTAGGAAAAAATCCTGATGGAAACTACAATAAATACAAGAGTGCGTCACTTGGGTAAGAACCTGAAGGTAATGCAGTGCAGCAGCATGACACATTCAAATTCATGGGCCTGAAAGATGAAGCAGATGAATCAACATGGAAGCAGCATGTCATATTTTATCAGATTAGATCATCTTTTATTGGTCTGACAAAGTGCGTAGAGCTACATTATAAAAAATACAAAGCTGTGACATCAGTAAACAAGTAGAATAAGGAGAAAAATATGTCAATATAAGAAGGAAACAAAGGAAAATAAGACCTGAAGGATCAATATCGATCATTAAACAATGAATAAATGCCTAAATAAACTGCAGACAGAAGAGCAGTATTGCACATAGATTGTAAAATGAATAGTAATGATACTGAACATGAATAAAACATGAATGATATGATCATATGTTTAGTATTAAAGTGTTAATGAGCAGAGTAACTAGTAACTAAAGCTGCAGTGGAGTAAAACAAAGACTATCTGTCTCTTTGAGATACAGTAATGGAGGAATAATGAGTTCTAACATGAGAACACTGAGGTGAAATGTGTTAGTGAGTCCAGCTCTGCTTAAGAAGGACACCAGGCTGAAGAACAAGCACAGCCACAATATAAGGACTTGTCATGGTTTGACTTCAAGGTGTGACGCCATCATAGCAGCTGAATAAACACAGTCTGATCCAGACATGAAGGCCTGGCCTTTGCTGCTCCTTTCCAATAGTCTGTTTAATCTGCAGGACGGCATATTTTCAGATTGGCTTTATTTGAACATTTGTGCAATATTATGTTTAGTTCATACAAAGAGCTCCATAAAAAGTATTACAAACTGTGGAAATGTTTGCTGTATGTATTATGCACACAGAAATACATGTGAAGTGGACTATATTATTAAGATAGTGCATAAAGATAAATCCAAGATATGCAGTCATCATGTCACTTAACTGACGAATTACAGTTTTTCTACATTGTTTGCATGTTTTCTGAAAGCATGCCTCATAGTGTCAGAGCTCTACACACAAATCGAAACACACACACGCACATGCACGCATACACACACGCACTTCACAATCAACAGAAAGAATAAGTTGTGTGCAGGAGCAGTGATCAAACAATTCCTGGAGAGCCTTTAAATTCTAAATTTATCATTTCACTTTAACAGTGATGTACAGCATGACAGTGTGTGTGTGTGTGTGTGTGTGTGTGTGTGGGTGTGCGTGCGTGTGTGTGTGTGTGTCAGGAAAAGGTATGGAGCTCATCATGCCTGACAAAAAAGACGTGCATTTCTGCACACACCTTATCTGCCCCAGCAGTGTTGACTGACACTCTCCACTTGAGCAGATTAAGAGTGCTCATGCTGTGTCGGCACAGCTTGACATCCATTTACCCTTAAAACTCATATGAAGCATCTCCGACGTGCACGCACACACATGCCACGTGCACACTTCCCAGTTTCCCAGAGCACACCTGCTACTTTATTGTCACTGCTGTCGTCTGAGCAAATAAAAAGCGTTCTTGCTTCATTTTTAGCTTTTCGTCACACTCGAATCAGATGTTTGCGTCGGTCACTGGGACCGAAAATATACGTCTCGCCAGACTCTCAAAAGAAATGAGGATCCTTGTCTTTGCTCTTAAGCGTTTTGTAGGTGTGTGCTTTTCATCCAACATCAGCTGTGTGCTGTTTCATTGCCACACAGAAAGAAGCAGCCCGTGGCAGATTTAACCAACACACTATAAATACACACAGGCCATCTGGGTACTTGCAGATGACTCGCTAGCAACTGCTGCTGGTCTCTCTTAACATTACTATATAATTAATTTTTATTATTTTACAGTCTGCTGAGCTATGAAATTGACTGGGATGGGCTACATGGGACAATGGGACAAACAGTTTAATTCCACTTGCTTTCTGGTTTTAGACGTGATCTCACACGTATCAAGTCAGCTCAGGTTGATGCAGCTTTGTCTCAGAAAGAGAACATCTCTACCGGGTTCCCTCAACCTTGAAGGTCCGAAACACAAAACTGAGACTATTTTCATTGCCTCTCAACAGCTCTCAACATGGCGCACACAGAGGGAGAGCGACTCCATTCTCTGCTCAGGTAGATGTGAGGAATATTGTCCGTTTGTGTCAGATGTGTCCAGAAGAGTCGGGCCTGTGTCGACACTCTGTATTGCAGATGTGGTGTCTTTTGTCCAATGAGCATACTGACCTACCTAGAATCACTTTGCCAAATGCATCCTTGCTAGCTTCAAAATGAAGAGCCGGTCTCCATCTTCTGCTGCGTCTCGGAGTCAGAAACATCACACGATGTAGAAAACTGACACGTCAGTTGCAGGCTCTGCTGACAAAACATAAATAAGTGTTTATTTCTCACAAATTAAATGCATTTGGACTTGTGGTAATTATTTTATTCTTTACTGTGGCGCAGAAAACTCATACTAATTTTCATCAGTGCTTTTCTTTTTTTTACCAAACTCACACCAAGGTCAGAAAACAGCAGGTTTTGCCCAAATAAGTGGCTGCTTTGATGTGAAAGAGACGTCATGTGATGGAGGGAAGGTTTGAGAGGAAGAGGGGCAACATGTGGGGGTGAGGTGAGCAGAGGCAGGATGATGAAAGGACCTTTCGAAGGACAGATGGGAATGAGATTCCCAGATCAATACCATCCAAGGGTGTTTTGTTATTAACGCGTTCGATACTCTTCACCTGACTGCTCCAGCCTGAGACCCTCCTCATGAACACAAAGACCCTTAACTGAGCTTTCTTCTTCTTCTCTTCCCTCAGTCACACTGGACACATTAACTGCAGCCCTGCAGATCTCGAGGTCACTGGTCACTTTGAGCGAAACATATTTTGTTTTGAAAATGCACCATTTAATCATAGCAGCTATCTTGCCTGTTTGTATGTATGCTCCCTGGCCACTTTATTAGGTACACCTGTTCAGTTGCTTGTTAACATTATTATCTGACAGCAACTCAGTGCATTTAGACATGTAGATGTGGTCAAAACAACAAGCTGAAGTTCAAAAAGCATCAGATATTTTTTGGCTCACTTTGGGCCTCTTAGTACCAACAGAGCATGGTTTAAACTCTGCAGCCTCCCTGAGTATTGTTGCCTACCATGTCCATCCCTTTATGACCACAGTGGACCATCTTCTGATGGCTACTTCCTGCAGGATAATGCTCCACGTCACAAAGCTCAGATCACCTCAAACTGGTTTCTTGAACATGACAAAGAGTTCACTGGACTCCAGTGGCCTCCACAGTCACCAGATCTCAATCTATCAGAACCTTTGGGATGTGGAGGATCAGAGATTCTCATCATAGATGAGCAGTCGACAAATCTGCAGCAACTGAGTGATGCTATCATGACAATATGGAGCAAAACCTTGTTGAAAGTATGACACCAAGAATGAAGGCATTTCTGAAGGAAAAAGAGCTTTCAACCTTTTACTAGCAAGGTGTACCTAATAAAGTGGCCAGTTATATCTATACTGTTGTTATTATTATTATTATTATTGTTATCATTATTATTATAATTATTGTTCGTGTTGTTGGTGTTGTTGAGGCAGTGAGAAATATCTGAGAGCAGACTGCAGCCCCAACAAGACTTATTAATTTATTTTGCTGCTTCGTTTATCTGTTTACTGTGAGTTTACTGGGCCGTAAGAGTCAAGACTCTAAATTCAGTGCAGAATGTACACAATTGTTTTTTGTCTCAATGTCGGTTTGTTGTGCTGTTATCTATTTGTTATTCTGACAGTAAACCAAAAATGAAAATGGGTTTTATGTATGGAGTAATAACCTAAATGGATTTCTCTCTGTCTGCAGCACCCTGGGCGCCTGTGGCCATTTATCTGCCAGTGTCTAATTATTCATTAGTGAACACAGAGGATGGAGGACTGGAAACATAGTTGTGCATTCACTGGAGCAGAGCAGCGTTAGTATACTCTCCAGACTGATGCTGCTGCCTCCTTCTTCTGCCCCTCTGGGCCCACACAGGTCAACCATCTGCCTTCATGTTGTAGACACATCAAAATAAAAGACAGCAGTGACTTACATTCAGTGTCCAGTATCTCCAGATATGATGGTTAAAACCTAAATATAATGTAGCTCCAGAGCTGCTGCCTGCTGTGCTCTGAACAACAGAGGAGCACGGAGGACAAACATGGTGGAAGCTGCTTAATTAAGCAACAAACACGCTCATCAACAAACACGCTCATCAACAAACACGCTCATCGTGTTCAGGTTTGGCAGAAGGGCTGCAGTGCGCTGCACACCAGTGGCCAGCAGAGGCCGCTCCAAGCCAGCAGTTGATGAGCAGGATGTTCCTGTTTCCACCAAAATAAAATGTGACCCTTGTTTACTATATGATGAATTTAACATGTGAGCATATTTCAGATGTATGTCCTGCACAGATGATGGTTAAAATAATCCTTTATTAGTGCCATAAATGGAGCAGCAGCAAAGTGAACAGAGCAACATTACAATGATACATAAAATGAGACACAGTGAACAAGTAGAATTAAAAATAAACTTTGCAGCGATCATCCATTCACGCATGCAGCTGTACTGGGTGGCGTATTTAAGACGCACTTTAGACCATACATGTCATTTGTTAGACGAGGCTGTCATCTAGTGGTGCTGTCTGTGTTTCACAGCAGCCTGAACTTTGTCACCAAGTGATCACTGGGTCTGCTGATCTGCTGGATTCTGGTCTGCATGGTCCTTTATGATGTGGAAGAGATCATGCGCATCCAACACAAAGAGAGGCACCCTCTTATTATTTAAGATCCACCATGTCTCACAGAAATAACGCTCCAATGTTCACTCTATATAAATCTAACTTGACAAGATGACCGTTAGTATTATTAGTAGTACTAGTAGTAGTTTTTTTTCTGCCGCACACCTGATTCATTCTGGGCCATGCGCTTTATATCTCAGCCAATCAGCGTCGATGATGTCATTGGAGTTGGGCTGTGATTGATGCTGACTCTAACTGTCCTGCAGGTGGCGCCACTGCTCTGTGGGAACTTTCTGTGCAGGAGGTGAAACAGATGGAGAAAGTGTTTTCATGTCTGTATCACAGCAAGCTGCGGCAAATGATGCAAAATTATTTATACAATCATGTTATTTTACATGTTTATTTGGGAGGATTCTCCAAAAAAAATATTAAAGTGGTTTTATTTCTAACAATAATCCAGATATTTCTTTATGACACTCAGCTCCCGCATTTTAGATTTGGCTGTTGAAATAATTATGAATTATTCTGAAATTAAAGGAAAAACTGATTTTCAATTCACCCTTTTCAGTGTCTTACACTGAAATGTTTTAACATTTTCCTTCACTTTTTTCTGGCTTGTCACATAAGTACATTTATCTTATATAATAATGAAGAGTTAATCTAACAATTGGATTCAAAACAGAAGATTCATAAAATGGTTGTAGCCTACAAACTGGTCTTCTGGCTGCTTAGAAAAATGCAAAAGCTGCTAATAAAAAGTCAATATTTTATTACTCCTTCTCAGCCTCTCGCGTCTTTATTTACAACTGCGAGGTTTTAATCTGTGTGCAAACTGCAGCATCAGGCATATTGCTTAAGAGCAGCAAGAAAACACACATTATCCCTAAAAAATACATTTTTAATCTGTTCTGGAGTCAACATTTTTACGAGAAATAAAACTAGGCCAAATAAAACACGATTTATGAGGGCAGTGTGGTCAGGTCTACTACAAAAAAACTTATCTACTTGATATTAAACTGGATGCGAACTATTTCTGTTATTATATATGATATAATAATATTATAGCAAGAACAGAAAATATGTTTGAATGTGTATTTATTCTCTGACTGCAGTGTACTGAAAATACTAGAAAATATCCATCCATCCATCATCCATCTTTCCATCCATCCATCTATATATCTATCTATCTCCATCCATTATTTATTTATATGCTCTCTGAAAAAAATCTGGTGTTTTGTTTTGTGCAGAAAGAAGAGTTTTACGCATGGAGGCCTCGATTCTTTGATTTTCCTTTCACAGATATTTTACGCATATTGATATTTTTTCAGTGTCAACACAAAATAATGATCCTTCCCCACTTTCTTTAAAATAACATTTATTTCCAGCATATTCATACAATGTGACAGCACAGCTTGAAACATTTGAAGGTGAACTGACTTGATCCAGCACTTTGTCACAAAATATTTGAGCTGACTAACAGATAAATGAAAAGTCAATTATAGCATAGCGTCTTATACCAAATGCAATATATAATACAGGCAGATGTGACACAAACTAAAGAGATATGAGATAAGTGAAATAATACATGAGAGAAAAAAAGAGAGGGTGTTATTCACACATCATCAGTTCAACTGGTACATCAGGAAATGGGGTTAACATCTGTCATCTACATCTTATAATAACTTAATTTTACCTTTTTTAATATTCCATGTGAGAGAAATGCAT
The DNA here is from genome assembly GCA_029721515.1 of Synanceia verrucosa. Classification (NCBI taxonomy): domain Eukaryota; kingdom Metazoa; phylum Chordata; class Actinopteri; order Perciformes; family Synanceiidae; genus Synanceia; species Synanceia verrucosa. The sequence continues at coordinate 3,852,677 of CM056558.1, forward strand.
ATTTAAAGTTTGCATTAGTTTCACCAACCAGCTGAAAAAATGTGATGGGCTTTAAAAAGTCATTGCTCGGATAAATCATGTCTTAGTTGTTTTAAATTCTGTTGAATTGACATTACAACCATCAGTGTGTATATAGTTTAAGCGTTTTATTTTTATTTTGGACTCTATAAACATATTTTCAGCTTCATTGATCGGGGTCAGACCTGGGGAATGTCATCCAAACTTTCTTGGTCAAACATAAAATTATTTTTGAAAATTACACATAAGTGAGTTTAGTTTTTTCTCCTCTCAGACCTTTTGACTACCAGCCAGATAAACCTATTATATACAGTAGACTGCAGCCAAAACACATCACAGATTTTCGCCAAAACATTCAACACTTGTGGCTACAAATTCACCGCAGCGCGTCTCAGGCTCGGTCAGCCGGCTTCACGGTTTGTCCGGCGTGTTGTTGACCAGAGGCCCGTACAGGCCGCTGGAGTAGCCCTGCTCCTTGTGTAACATTGTCCGGTCCCGTATCAGGTCGCTAAAAGCGTAGTCCATCGGGGGTCTGAAGCCCAGGGTGGGCATCAACCCAGTGGTGGAGTAGGGCGTCATGAAAGCCAGTCCCCGGCTGTGCGCAGAGTAGGCCAGCCGCAGCGGGTTCAGTCCCAGGTGCGTGCCCAGAGGATAGGTGCTGGGGTCGGCGCCGAAGTGCGGGGAGTTTGGCTGCAGAGGAGAGAAGGCAGAGCGGTTGCTGAGCGTCATGGCGCCGGGCAACATGGGCCTCGCCGGGGCGGTCGTGGACGCGGAGGCCGGTGGAGGCTGTTGCGCGCTTTGGAGCACCCTCTCTGCCGTCCACGTCTCCTCTGCCCCGGCCTTGTTGGAGCCCTGAGCGCCGCTGTTGTTGAGGATCTGCTCGATGGCCTGCACCACGTCCTTGCCGCAGCCCTGCAGGACGAGCTCCAGGACGCTGCGCTTGTGGCTGGGGAACACCCGGGTCAGGATGTCGATGGCGTTCATGTGCCGGGAGGCCGCGGAGGACGGGGACGGCTCCTGCTCGTCCTTGTCGGTCTCAGAGCCGGAGTCAGAGCCGAGGGAGCTGACGGACCCGGGGGTCTCTCCTCCGTCTTTTAACGGCTTGGACACCGGCGAGCTGATGAATGACTCGCTGTCTCCGTTCTCGGAACCAGAGCCCCCGTGTCGGCCATCCGGGGACGAGATGCCCGGGGCCGAGTCGTTCTCTGCGGATGCCGCTTTCCCCGCAGACTGCTGAGAGGTGGCGGATCCGGACAGCTGGTTCTTTGGGAACACCTCATACTTCTGGATACTTGAATCTGTAGACAGAAGAAGAGCAGCATTGTGAGAGGAATATATGTGCAGTTTGAGCAGTGAATGAAATAAAACCATCCTCAAACATAATTTTAATGTTAATATTCCAAATAAAAACCACCATCAGGTGTCCTAGCAGCCTCTCCAAAACAGGCATCATCACATTATAGATTATATAGGCTAATCAACAACTCTGAGGCCTGGACTCTGCTGTCTGAGCTTTAATGATCTTTCGGGAAAGAATCAGCTCCACTCACCGGAGTTGCTCTCGCTGTTCACGGAGGAGAAAACCTCGTAGTTGGGACGCGGCGGGATGATGCCGTTGGCGGCGGCCAGGGCCAGTCCCTCCGCCGTGCCGTAGAGCAACTGAAGCTCCCGTGCCTCGTTCTCCTCCTGCGCCTGCTGCCGCCGTAGCGCCACCTGAGCCGCCATGACGCGCTGCCGCTCGGCGATGAGCGTGCATTTGGCGCACATGCAGTCCTTCCAGCGACAGTAGCGCTTGTGGCCCTTGAGGGCAGACACGACGCCGTGGTTCCTGCAGCGGGCACACTTCGGGGTGCGCGGGTACTTGTCGGCGGCTCTCAGGATGAGCGGAGGGCCTCGCAGGAGGCTGCTGGCCATGGACACCGGGATGGAGGCTGCCGCGGCCGCCGCCGCCGCTCCGGGGTGGATTTGAGAGGCAGAGGAGACTGTGGGGAGCTCCGGTCTCAGATCCATGCCCGCGTTCCTCAGCGAGAGCTGAACCACCAAGGAGAAAGCGACTTTCTTCTGACTTTCTTCTGTGTTTGTTAATCTAACACTCAACACTGAGCGCGTCTCACCATCTCTGGCAACAGGTGAAGTCTGACTACTGCGCAAAAACACAAACTTGTGGCTGAAAGTGAGCTGAGTCTGCAGAAGAGTTTAAATCCGAGCCGAGCAGGAGGCTGGAAGAGCGGTCATCCCTCCCGACAGAGAGCGCACAGGGTCCGGCAGGAGGAGAGGAGGCTACCCTGCAGCCTGAGACACTAACTTCCTCCTGAGATCGTCAGTGGATACAGAGCCCTCTCTCCTCTCTCTATTGTTGCTCCTACGTTTTCATTAGACAAATTTGACAACAATGTGGCGTCTGTCATTGGCCAAAGTGGGAAGGAGCGATCTGATTGGCCTGCCTCTTTTTTCTACTGTGTCCACCTGAGTTCTTCTTCCAAATATCAAGTGTTAAGAATCTGAAGGGAGTTCCCGGAAAGCTAAAATCGATGCAGTGTATTTCCTCAAAATATATATATTTTCATAGATTTAAAACCATCATCTGTCCAGCTTTATCAGGGGCGACATGCTGCCGAACAGGACGGGAGAGAAATGAAATAATAATAATAATAAAAGTGAAGGGAAATGTTCACCTCTCTAGAACTTTCTGTGTGTTTCTGAAGAAATATTCAGTATCATTTGGCATCTCCATGCCGCTACTTAAAGACCAGAATTAGACTGTATTTCCCACAAATAAAGGTGATGCGTGACTGAGCTGGAAGGTGAGTATCATTTATTTCATTGATTGGAGCTTTGGGCACCAGGAGCTCTGGTGTGTTTGACTGCAGAGAAATGAGCTGTGATGATGTTAAAATATTATCATTTTAAAAATGTTTGATGTGCGCAGTTAAAGGCTGTTTAATGATGAGCTGCTCGTCTGCACGCAACGAAATATTTCACGAGAAGCTGGTTCTAGTCGAGTCTATTGAATGTGTTTTAAAAGAAACACAAAATAGTCAATTTGAGCTGCAGATTCAATAAACATATTAATTTGGATGCAGCACATTTTGGAATATCATTTTTGTCATTCGTTGTGTTTTCATGGATCAAATGAAAATTATTTACTATGTCTTTATTTCTTTTATTTCTTTCTTTCTTTATTTTTCTTCATCGGTAATGTGGCACCATCTCATATTAAATTGAGTCACAATTAAAATTATTCCACTTCACACTTTTAAACAGAAAATGCAGATTTTAGAGATGTTTTTCGGGCTTCTTCCCTTCGGTCCAACGCGCCGCAACATTCAATAAAAACACATGAAATAATAATTTTTTCCTCCCTTTCAAAATAATTCGTTCGCTCCGCTTTCGCTCATGATTGTACGTTTGATTATTTACTGAATTGTGGAAATGAAACAAAAATAATTGTTTCACAAAATTATTTAATTTATGCAGATTCTTCGAAATGATTGTTGCTATGTTAGCGCGGTTATTGTGATTAAAGTCAATATTACTGTATATTATCTTTCATATCATTCATTATTCTCAGCTAAACTTTACAGTGTACCGACCTCTCACCGGTTAAATCTGAAATATTTTATTCTAATCATTATTATTATTTATAGTATTACTCTTGTTGTTGTCATGATACTAACAACAAATGTCTAATTAAATTAAGGCGTCTGCAGGTTAGAATAAATAATAATAATAATAATAATAATAATATGTAATTTTTGTGGGTTTTTAAAATTGTTTTTGTTGTAAATTGTTTTTTATGTATTGTTCCTTCGTTAATTTCTAGATTTATGAACCTGAATCATCTCGTCTCATTTCTTGACCTCTTGCCTCGTGACTGAACCACCTGCTTCCTCACCTGCTCGCGCGCAGCAGAGATGATTCATGCAGGTGTTTGAATCCAGAGTCAAAATTTTTTTTTATATATATATATATATATATATATATATATATATATATATTTATATTTATATAAACCGACGTACCTTAGAGGACAACAGAGGAAGAAGAGGAGGAGGAAGAGGAACAGGAGGAAGTTGGGAAGAGAAATGGCTGCTCGTGCAGCAGCCGCAGAGCGCGCGCAGCCTCATTGTTGACTTTGTGAATCAGTGTAAGCAAATGCCATCTGTTTCCCTGCCGCTGTCATCTGCACCTTAATGAGCAGCCAACAGGCTAATAGAGACGATATTAAAACTACATCTTCCTGACATTCACAGTCACCACGCGCCTCCGTCCTGCGGGTGAAGTGATAGTAGCGAAGCGCAGAGAATCCTTGGAGAGATTAGAGTTTATAGGCTCAGGATTTGAGAATTTAAAAACTAGAATCAGTCTGGCTGCTCAGCTGGAGAACAGTTAAAGAGAAGAGCCAGAGGTGGACGATCAGAGATGTTTCGGTTCATATGATGACGTGAATTCAACCGGATTGATTCCAGCTCAAACTCTGCATGTTTAGGAACATATTCAGAGTTTAGTTCATTTTTTAAAATATGCATCATGATAGGGATTCTGTTCTCTATTCTTCCTCCCTGCCCAATTAAAAGTGAGTGAGCACTTGGAAAAGCTCACATTCTTCTGGTCTCTTCATTAGACCCATGCATCAAAAAAAAAAACCCACTGAGAGCTTTTAACGCCTGTTAAGATCACAACAAAGGCCATGCTTGACCCGACATATGTAGCAGCATGTTTCCGCTGCCCTGCACCCCGGAGCGGCTTTCTAGCGGCCTCTCCCACCGCCGCTGCCCCGCCTGCAGCCCGGCCCGGCTCGGCTCGGCTCGGATCCCCTCCCGAGCTCAGAGGTTAGAGTAGCGGCTAGACAAGAAAAAAAAACACACGGGGCTGCACACAAGTATTTACACGCTCTGCTGGGCGCACCGAGCCGCTCCACTGCAGCTCCACTGCGCCTGAGACCAGCACCAGGACCAGGACCAGCACCGGGACCAAGACCAGGACCAAGTCTTTGCAACAAATCAGTGTTATCCTAGTGGTCGATGATAAATTTAATGTGTGCATTATTATTTTCCGAATAATTCACTGTAATCAGTCTAATTGTGCATGATCCTCCACGAAATACTGAACAATAAATACTATGACGTTATGTCATGTTATACAGCACTCCATCATGTTTCACGCTCTCTGCCATCCATCTATATATCCATCATCTGTCCCCCACCACTCCCATAGATGGAGATGTGGTGTTGTTGCCCTGGAGGAGGCTGCCAGGGATTATCTTTGTTTAATGAATGGGCTACAAGTGTTCATCAACAGGGCAGATTATTGGGCCCAGACTGGGCCTGCTGAAGCCACACAGAGGCAGCCAATTAAAAGGCTCCATGCCTCCACATCTGCCTCCTTTTCTGCACCGACGAAAGGCGCAGAAAAGAAGGAAGCTGGTGAATAGGCGCTCATTGACATCACAGATGGAGTATGGCTTTCTCTTTGCTAGAAATTTGAGAAACACCATTGTCCCCAATCAAAACTCAATGTGTTCTCCTACAATGGAGCCGGCTTTGAGCTGCGCCGCTTCAATTGGCCTTGTTTTTGAAACTTGAAGTGTTCAGCACAAAGACGAGGCCCTCCTGGATGTCACCACTGTGTGTGTGTGTGTGTGTGTGTGTGTGTGTGTGTGTGTGTGTGTGTGAAGAAGAAGAAAAAAAAGAAAAAACACAATTAATATGAAGCTGTAATTACTCCCCTTCACGCCGCTGCACCCATTCAGGACCCCACTGGTCCATTTATTGCTTGATCCCAAGCGGCTGATAATCCGAATACCACAGGTTTTTATAGGAGCCTCTGCAGAGCATTAATGATGTTCATAAAGATGTAATAATACTCGTTTTAATCACCTATTAATAGACTCTATTAACGCATTCATATTTAGTGCTACAGATGTGAATGAAGCTCCAGTTGAACAAATGAACTGATGATAAATGAGCCTTTTTCAACAGCCTGCATTCACTTAGATTAAATAATGCAAAAACTAATAAATATAGTCGATAGTCAAAAACAAACACGATAAATTATTTCGATTATTATTTTGCTTTGTGATTATTACAGGATAAAAATATTTGTTGAAAAGCTCGATTATTTATTAAAGCTTCCTTAATGTCTGTTATTTTACATCTGAAACGCTTTAATGAGCGTTAAACATTTACATTGAAAACCTGAATATTATTTAGCCAGTTTAACTGGCTAAACTAAATCAAATTAAATTACAGAAGTTATCTAAATAACGAAACAGTTTCGTAAATTCTCCATTGCAGACAGATTTTTTTTTTATAAAATGCAATATTGAAAAAGAGACATTTAATTTTATCTCACAGTAAAAAGCAGCAGCATCAATTCAACACCTGTTTTTACTCGTTTTTATAGTTGACTGGTTAAAATATTTACTCTGTAAAATGACTTTTTTTTTTTTTTTTTAGAAAAACGCTCTAAAAATAAATGAATTATTATTATTGTTGTTATTACATAAGAATATTATTATTATTAAAGATAAAATTCATAATTCTCAATTCATTCATTCAAATTAAATTCATATGACTTTGTTGAGAAATCCAAGTCTCTTCATTTACAAGAAAGAAGGGAAGAAGCGAAGAGTGGCTCCACTAAATTGATGCCTGATGCTGCAGGAAGTGCAGCTTGTTTTTGCAGCAGACAGTAGATGAACAGTCCTCAGGTCTGCTGTCAAAGCTTCAGAGGGCTGCACACGTCTCTCATTAAAAGATGTTAACCCAATAAAAGTCTTTGACCTCCAGAGCTCCTGTCAGACAGCAGAGACATGAGCATTAAAGTCAGTTCACATGGCTGCCTACATGCTGTAAGCATCTCCTGCTAGTTATTTCTTGATTGATTGGTTAAATCAGGCCTGAATATTTTCTCACCATTTCTGTTGCTTGGGGGAATAAAATCACTCAGCCCTGCACATTTTCTGACTTTGTAGCCATTTCAAAGCCGGATTTTTAAATCAGATACAGGGCTGTTTTTTTTTTTTCAAGATAAAAACCTAAAGTCTATTGTGTCATTAACAAACAGCAGTGTGAACAGAGAGACAGAAGAGCCTCCTTTTGTGGTAGGCCAACAGTTTAAGCTGCATAGATTCTGTTTCTTTGGGCAGCGCCGGCGTCTCTGAGAAAGTAAACTCGGTCTGACCCTCCAGGTTAGGCCAGTCTGGGATGGGATGGGACATCCCAACAGCTCCCACTTCAAAAAGGAGGGAGGAGAGATCACTTGTGTCAGGAATCCTGTTGCCTCGTCAGTGGGCTGCATTCTTGACCCCGGTGGAGCTGCTTAAACATCATGGACGCTCTACTCTTTTGTCGTCGGGGGAATGAAGACAGAAACCTGATGTTGTCAGCAGTGAATCTGTGGCTGCTGGAGTAAGCCCATTACCACACAGACACTTTCTCACCCCCACCAGGGTCACGTTTAAGGGCTCTGATTAAGACATCCAGCCAAAGTTTGACTCATACATCCAAAAACATGTTGATGTTCGGTCTGGTTGATTTAGTTTCTATTTGAGTCTTTTAGTCGTCACAATAAAATTATATTTCTATGTTCGTCAGCTTCAAGTTTTCAGGATTGTGTCCACAGTTACTGACATCTAACTAATATATATATACACATATATATGTATATACATGTATGTATGTATATGTATATACATACATATACATACATATACATGTATATATGTATATACACATATATATATATACATGTGTAAATACGTATATATACACACAACTAACCACCTATATACATACACGTATATATGCATGGATATACGTACATAGTTATTTATATACAGTTAACTATTGCAATGAGTGGGCCTTCGACTCAATCAGTTTTCTTTAGTGACAGCTAATAACAGACATTAATTTAAATAAAATATAATTCAAAAAAAAAAAAAAACTTCAACACCTCCAACTCAGGTAAAAAAGTGAGGCTAAAGGCATTAATAATTGGAAAATATTTTTCCATGGAAGAAAGATTTTTAAAAAAAAAGTGTTTTAATTTTGTGTGTTAATTGTTTACTTGAAGAAGACTTGTATATGTCCAAAAATCCTAAAATATTTTATATATGTTCACAACTCTCTGCTGTGTCCTTTATATTTTTAATATCCAGAGAGAAAAAAAGAACAAATTGATCTAGTATGTTGACCCTTGTTACACAACGGTTCTTTCCAACACGATTAAAAGCCTTTTCTCCAATGAAACAAAAAAAAGGATAACAGGTTAGCTCAGGTGTGAGAGAAATATCATTATGTCTCATTGACATTTCCAACCGGTTCAGCATCACCAGCTGTGGAACTGCAGACCAACATGCCTGTGCACATCACGTTCACAAAGCTGGGTGGTAGAAACTGTAATGTCACAGTCGAGAGGAGCTGCACTATGCACCGTTCCCCCAGGACGACCAGGAGAGATGCACCTGTTGGCACCGGGCCTTCACGCTCACTGAGCATCACCGCCTTCGCCTCGAGCTGCACGGCTCTGCAGGCCGACACAGCAGCCCCATCCCCCGGACTTTAAGAGCTTCAACAAGCTCAGCAGCTGTCCTCTTCACCCAAACTGGGCTCCAGCTCTCAGATTGATAGGATTCAGGGGACTCATTGTCATATTCTGGGGAGAAGACGAGGTCCGGATTAAAAATGTTACACTAGAAAAGAAGCATTCACTCAGATTAGCTAGAAGACTTTCAGGCCACTTTCTCCACTAAACACATGAAGCTTTAAGTAACACGTTCAGGGCAGTTAGTGCTACTCCCTCAGTGAGTTTTCTGGGCAGCCGGTGGTTTGATTCCCCGTCACTGAAGCTGATCACTGATAAATATTTGAACCATGTCACCTGTTGAGTCTTCATCCCTCCATCAGTCCCACTGCCAGCAGAGTCGAGGCCTCAAGGCTCCCCAGGAGAATCTCTCAAAAAGCTGCAAAATCTGTGACAATAAGTTTTAAATTTCATTAACAGAGTCAATGCCAAACATCTGTCAGAACATTTTAAATACAAATCTGCTGTTTTGCTCCTTGACTGATGTATTTTGGCCTGAGTTTTTTTTCGAGGCCCATGGAAAACCTTCCTAAAAATGAGTTTCAGCTGAGTGATTTCCTCCACTTCACTCACTGTAGTCACAAATATCAAAAATAAAGAAGTTTTTGTTGCACCTTGTTTCACAACAACGGTGAAACATTTCCGGCTAAATATATTTTTTTTAGTTGACGGACAAAGAGACAGAAAGTCCTGCAGTCTTTCTGCCTCACGCTCTCTGTCAGCGCCTCAAGAAACATCTCCTGTCTGGTCAAACCCGAGGAAGTGAGGCTGGCTGAGCACATCAGGTCGACTCATTCCTCGCGTGAGAAACAAGTCGAACACAAACACACCCAGGGATGCTTGTGTGATAGACTCACTGTGTGTGTTACACAAGTAGCCCCAAGTATAACTGGCAGCAGCACTCCATGGTGAAGAACGACTACATCAAACTTTCTGAGACTCCTAACAGTAAACAGGCTTCTTATTCGCACAGAGGTTCATGAGATAATTGTCTGTGTCACCCACAGGGATTAAGGTGAAGCTCCCATTTGAAAGATGACGAACTGAAAACAGCTTGAACAGGTTTCTTCTCCTGGTTTATCATCTAAGCCAGTTCATAAAGAAGATTTAAACGATTCTGAGACTTCCTCCGGTCCCCTGAAGAGACACTCCAGTTCTGCGGTCAGTAAACTCTGCTCTTAAAGCAGCAGATTGTTTGTGCCGCTCGCTCTGCTGGGGTTCTCACACTCTGCCTTTAGCTGACAGAGGAGCCCTGCTACAGATGGAGGGCTAAGCCTGCGTGATCTCTCCTCACTGAAGGCAGGAAATGAGCTGTGGTGTGTGCGGCTGATGTCACCAGGTGGAGCGTGACGGAGAATATTAAAATGTTTGTTAAGAGGACGACACGAAAGGTTTGGTCTGTAGTAACGGAGATGTGAAGAATCTGTCAAAAGTGACAGTGGACAACATGGCTGAGACGTAATCAGGTCATCTTGAGTCTACAGACAAAGTTGAAGTTGAACATGGGCGGGAAAACCGTACATCATCTACTTCTTTTCACTGAGGCTTTGGTTCCTGGTGTCTCAAAAAGTTTAGAGGGACAGTTTTGAGTGTTTTGAATGAGGTCCTTATCTATAGTAAGTATATTATATATATCTACATATATATTATATACTATATATTATCTACAGTAAGTTATTTATAGGGAGGCCTTCGTTTAGGTGGCTCTTTGCTTCTGTGCAGAAACTCCAAACTGAACCCACTGCCATCTACTGCAGGAAATACACCGACTAGGATCTCATACATAGTCAGTATACAAGACTTCAAAGCACCCAAACTGTCCCTTTAAAACTTTATGGCGACAGATTTCAAAATTAATCAACACATCTCAGACTTGATTACTGAAATCTGACCCAGATTTGTTCAAAGAGAAAAAAACATTTCATTCATTCCTTTTCAAAAAAATCATAACCGTGCTTTAATTATCTGACACTCCCCAGAGGAATGTCATGATATAGAAATCAGCTGATCTTCAATCCTGGACCCCCTGAAATAAACCTGAATGACAAACCTTGAAATAAATAAAGTTTCAACAGATTGTCAGGGTGAGACAAATTGATGTTCATATTCATATATTTTATATAATGTATATCAAACTAAAACTAATACAGCATCAAACTTAAAAAGGATCAAGAGAAAAAAAAGGAAAATCGAACTGAGCAATCCGTTGGCTTGTGGAGCAGCTGGGTGTTAAAACCAGGGGGAGCGGAGCCCGAGGGGGACGCTGCAGATGCTGCAGGGGTCCCGTCATGCCTCGTCCCTACAGCAGGGAGCAGAGGTGGATGATGGGAGGGAGGGGACAGCAGATTTTGGGAAGGTTAAGGGAGGAAACACAGGTGGAGGTGAAGCGGCCCAGACTTCTGCCAGGTCACATCTCTTCTTGCTGCTTATTTGATTTCAACGTTTTAGCTTTTTTTTTTGGTGGGGTGGAAGAGATGGGGCTTTCAAACACAAAAAAACATGTTCTAAAAAAGCAGCCTTGGTGTGTTGGATGAGGAAACGAGGAGAACAAGTCCATGAGTTTGTTTTTTTTGTTGTTTTCTTTTTTATTTCCTGTGACAAAGGTTTGTCTCAGTCTCTCCATGTCGTCGTCGTGTTGTGTTGAATTTGTGTTGAGAGAGAAACACGACACAGCAAAGTGAAGGTGTGAAGTGAAAGAGAGAGAGAGAAAGAGAGGGAGAGAGAGGTTTGGGGAGGTGAATGTTTGGCTGTGTGCTTGTGATACTGTCTTTGCTCCTCTGTGCAACACGAGGCGTTCAAGTGCCACGACCAGGCCGAGGGCAGAGAAGCTTACTTGCACTTGTGTGTCACTGGACGTGCATGCCAGTATGTTTATGCATGTTCTGTGTGTGTGTGTGTGTGTGTGTGTGTGTGTGTGTGTGTGTGTGTGTGTGTAAGTGTGTGTGTTGTACTGTAGGCCCTGTAGGACTGGTGGGGCCCATGCTCGGTGACTAATGTGTGTCCAGCCAGTTCATCAGTCAGTCAGAGGGCCGCTTCCTAATCTTTAGCCTCCAGGAAGAGCGTCTCCTGTGGAAACAACTTGGCTTCCAGCAGATTGGACCCTGGATCCAGCTGGGTGATCTGAGAAGAGACAGGAGACGCTGTCAACAGACAGAAGGTGATCTCAATTAAAACATGAACATGAGGAAAAGTTTGATGACGTCGTGGAGAGGAACAGCATCATGGTCGCTGGAAATCTGGACAAAAGACAAAAGAAGAGGACGGATCCTATTGGTTGTCAAAGGAGAGCAGCATGATGGGATGTTTCAGGGACGGCAGCAGAGAAGCTCAAACTAAGTAACGCTGATCAAATGTGAATCAATATTCTGCCTATTTTTCACCGAAAATGTTTTCAGAAACATATTTCCTGCTCGGCAGGAAAATCCTGAAAACAACTTCCACAAATAAAATTAGTGATTTCTCTGGGTTTGAACATAAAAGGCTTGAGACATTTTTTGATATTTTAATACATAATTCTTACATATCATAAGGACTATACTAGACCACTGCCATCAGATGGCTTCATACTAATGATTTATGATCTGATTTTTTTCAACAAACCAATTAATAAAATGTCAGAACAGATCCAAAAATTTGGAATTCATTGTTTGGGTCGATCAACACTCCATAATCCCAAAATATTAAATGTACGACGGTCCTCACATTTGAGGAGACAAAAATAAAACCATCATGAAACTAGCTGGTGACGGTGTTCTGCCAATGGACTAATCCATCAGTGGACTAACTGTTTCCTCACTGCTTAATGCCTCCACACTGAGCAAAGAGGAAAGAAACAATACTGTTAGAAAAACCTTGATAATCGACTGGGCCAAGTCACACAAGCAGTTCTGTTTGCCAGTTTAACATTAAATACTAGCCTCTTATTTCAAAATGACCCGTCTCACCACATAAACCAGACTGGAGAACAGTGTAGCTTTACTGCTCCTCACTCAGTGTGTGTGTTTGTGTTTATAAGATAGTGTGTATTATTCTAACATCATGTTTTCAGGTCGAGGCAGTAATGTGAGCAGCGAGGGCTTCGTTTCCCTGAGAGGACCGGCGGGTTTGTTTTCTTAAAGAGGCTCCAGTCCAGAACAAACGGATAGAGGTTTGCAGGACAGGACACAGAGTGTTGCTGTAAAGGAGAGCTGCTAATAATGGCTAATTTCTGCTGTGACAAAGGTCACACAGGAGCGTCACTAAAGCCATAGAGGAGAGAAACATTTATGAGTGTTCCATACTGCATGACAGCGATGGCCTGACCGCAGAGGAATAATGCAGCGCCACCCACAGCGGAGCTGATGGAGTTAGCGGACATGAAGGGGGTCTGACCTGTGTTTTTCTCTTAGCTTATGTGAGCTAATCACCGGAGGGGTTGTGTTACATCGGGCCAATCTAACACCTGGGCTGGATGGGTGAGGCGGTGTGACACAGAGATGTGTCCAGGGCTTATCTGATGACTGCTGTGTCAGCCCTCTGATTAGGCCTCCATTCGAACCTCACAGAGGGATAATTAAGCAGCTCCCTGTACAGGGGAGGGGGGGGTTAGCTAGCATGGAAAAGGTCGACCTCACAACGAGCAGAGCGACAGGTCTGAGACATGAGAACTCTGACCATGAACTGGACCACAGCTTCACCTACAATCACCTACGATAACTTTAAGATCAGCTCAGATGTGATCCTGTGATCAGGGCCTGGATGAAAAATAAGAAGCACTGACATCAGTAGAATAAGTAGAAAATGTGTCAAAATAAGTTGGAAACAAAGAAGTTAAACAATTGCATCTTTGAAAAAAAATGTGTGACTAATAACTATTAGTATGGATCAGTAAACAGTATATAAATGTCTGAATAAGAAATAAATGAGCGAGTAAATAAACAACATAAATGGACTAAATGGACCATGTGGTGTGATAAAGAAAAGACTACATGATAAGTGGCCTATTAGTGTCCTAACAATTCAGCATCTATAAAATTGCCACAACTTTATTTTATCACTTATAAGAATAAATAAAGACATCCTACCCTTCTACTCATCTCAGGCTGAATTCATTTGACAGTGAAAGCACTGAACTGAATAAACACTGGGAATAATTCAATCTACACATTTAAACTTGTGTTAACTAAAAAAATCTGTAAAACCAGTGGGTGTTTGAAGAAAAGGGTGAGAACAGAGGGAAAAAAAAGGAGGTGAGTAAATTAGGGGAAGGTGAGGAGGGGATATCAGCACCAGACAACCTGTCCCTCCTCCCTGGGCGTTTGGAAATGTCACACTATGAGCACATCTATGTGCACGTCAGCGCCCTTTGACTCCATGTCTTTCATCTCCTTGTCCTCATTTCAACTTGTCATTTAGACTCTTGACTTTTCAGCAGGGGTCCCTGGAAGCCCGATGTGGGCTGGGAGGGGCCGCCACATCAACCTGATGGCCCTTCACCTAGTGAGCTGCCTCTCAGCACAGCAGGGTGTGTGTGTGTGTGTGTGTGTGTGTGTGTGTGCTGCAAACATATTCTATCCCAATGGTGGGGAAGACGACCAACCAACGGGGGCCACGGCGCTCTTTTTCCCACCTCAGGAGCGGCACGTCGCAAATGGCTGCCATGCTAATGAACCCGACAGGCTGTTATGACACCACAGCATCAGGTAGGAGTAAATGAGGCTTTGGGGTGGAGCAGGTGTGTGTGTGTGTGTGTGTGTGTGTGTGCGTGTGTGTGCGTGTGTGTGTATGTATGTGCGGGCGCTCTTTGTGAATTCAGGATGAGAGTTTGTAGGGTGCACCAGGGAGAGTCGATGGGGGAAAGCAGCATCTGAGTCTGAAAAAGAAAGTAGGGAAACAAGATGCCACACTGACACAGGAGACGGGCACCATCGGTGATTGTTTACATTGTTATCCAATTAACAGACCATAAGCATGGAGGCATCTGTCAACAAACAAAGCTGTTGTTTTTCCTCTGCTCTGCCTAAGCCATTTTCTCTCCTCCTGCGCCGACACAGCCATGCATACATGCATACATATATACATGCATACATAAGACAGACACAATCTAGCTCTCTGCTTCGCCATTTGTTTTTAACCTTGAGTCAACATCACTTCCACCAGCCAATTCACATCAAATCAGCTAAATTAAGGGCTGACAATTTTAAGAGTAAATTAATATCCGCAGATTTTTATCTGACTAAACAGCAGTTGTGGGAAAAAAAAAAATAAAACCGTTTTTCTGGTTGTTAATTAAAAACACACAAATGAACAGAATAAAAACTGAATTGAACAAAAGCAAATTCTGCAGAGATAATACAATATCTGGAGGCTCAGCGTGAAAAAAAGAAGCCTAATTTAAAAACTGGAATCAATTAAAAAGACAGATGGTACTTCTCGGCAATCATTGATATTTTGTCTTTATTTTCCTGAGAAAAATCGTACGGCATAAAATAAATTAGATAATATCGTTTTCATTATGAACCTGCAGATTTCAACGGTTGAAACCGCATCATAATTAGCACTTAGCGCGCAGTTTAAAATAAATACCACAACTGTAAGTCACTTGATTCAAATGGATAAAACACACTGATAATCGAGGAGGCGACACCAGGCAACGTTCAGCCGTGAAAGAGAAGAAAGGGAAAATAAACAGAGGCCCTCGAGATGTCCGCTTCCAACGTAATCAAACGTGCAGCTGAAATAACGCATTTTTAATGAAGCCATTACAGGCCCTACTATGTTAATTAAAACCAAATAACTTGTCTGTTTTAAACTAGTGTTGTCAAGTGTTTATTTGGCCAATTACAAAAGCAGTGGGAGATCATTATCTGCTGCCAGGAGCGTTGACAGCACGTAGCGCCGGGGCGTGAACAGAAAAGAACAGACCAGAATGCACCACTTCAAAGGCAGAAACGAACCGCACAGGCCGGACGGGGGGTCGGACGGACCGGGGGGGCAGAAAAGAAAAAAACTGGGAACAGAAAAGAGGGAAAAGAAGAGAGCAAGCAAAACTAGAACAAATAAAGATATAAGAATAAATAGCTTCTGCTAAAAGAGGGTAAAAAAAAGAAAGGAGGGGAAGGGGGAGGATACAACGGCCGGAGAGCAAAACAAAGGTATAATTGAGCAGGGAGGTAGAGGAGGAAAGAGGAGGGAAAAGGGAGGCAGAGGGAGGGAAAAGCTCTGCTTTTAACCCGAAACATTCCCTCTGGAGGAGTTTCCAGTTTCTTAAAAATACTCTGCTTTGAATCGAAAAATGTCCCCTATGTTTTTACCCTCCATGAAAAACCCAGAATCCATGAATGTGCAAATATCGCTTCTGGACACAAAATCTTCACTAAAAGTCAATTCAATACATCTCTCTCTGATTCACACTGAGACTTCAGTAGAAAATGGATGGATGGATGGATCATTCTGCACAGTGAGGCTGAAGCAGTAACAAGTAACAAGGAGAATAGTATATATATATAATTTTTTTAAAGTTTCGGGACATTTGTAAATCCATTCTAACTTCCGCATGTTGAAATTAAAATAAAATTTTAAAAAAATAATCCACATTAACACGGTATTCACATCGCTAATATATATATATATATATATATATATATATATATATATATATATATATATATATATATGTGTGTATTTATATGTATATGTATGCACTGTACGTATATATACACACACACACACACACACATACTGTAAATACAACTTATATTTGAGCTGCATTTTTAATTTCTCAGTGATCTATGTAGAATATCACAATATCGCAATAATGTATCGTATCGTGACTCAAGTATCGTGATAGATATCGTGTCATGACTCCTTGCCAATGCCCACCCCTAAACAAGAACAACACATTTCTGAGGCTTGAAAGTGTAAAACCATCATTTTTCATGCTGATCTATTTGGGGATTTTGGGCCCTTTTGTACACAGAAAGTCTCCTTTCAGACAAGTGGAAATAAAACATATAAATACACATCTAGGTGTTTATTATACTGCACTTTATCTATCGGCTTCTGTAGATTTCTCCTATACAAAAATAAATGTCAAATTTTTTACGATATTGTAGTGTCTTCCAAAATATACGGTATTTCATAAAACACAACACAACATGAGGATGTTCTCATTCAAATCTCAGCAGCACGTTCATATATCTAAATGGTGAACATCGTGTTTTTGAATAGCTGTTGACAATATGATCTGATTTATGGAGTGTAAACCTGCTCTCAATCCAATCTGTCAACAATATGAGACATGAATTTATCCAATACTCAGATTTCTATTCTGGAAATTAATGCGAATTAGCACATATCTGATAAGATAATGCCTCATGTGCTAATTTAACCACAAATTATCAGAAAATCTGTATTACAAGTGACTACACTCGATCAGTACGGGGAGTTTCTTTTACCCTTGGAGCCTCGTTTCACATCGATGTGCAGAGATGAAGCTGTGGCTTTCTGTTATGTGGAGAGAAAATTATAAGAACAGTCCTGCGGAAGAAACTGAGTGAAACTACTTTTAAAATAAACCACCATGGCTCTTCCTGTGAATACGATTCTTTCACGATAGCTGGACAAGAAAAACAAAACGCACCCGTATGACAGATGTAAAATCTATTCCTGAGCGACGCTCGGCTTCTTCTGTGCCGCTGTTTATTTGTCCTGCATCTCAGGTTTTGTCTAGGAACCATTCGGGTGAATTCACTGACAGAGCTGGAAGAAGGATTAAGAGGAGGTGAAATAGAGTACAGTATCACAGTGGGACAACGAAAACGCTGCTTTCACAGTGTTTGGGTGCCTATGAGCAGCCAGGCAGGAAGAGACGCCTGCCCATTATTATAGCGGCAGTCTAAACAAGCTCACCACGAGCTGAAGGAAGAAGACCTCAGGCTTTTCAACAGTGGTTCGTACTCAACAAGCATCAAAGAAGAAGGAGGAAATTCCTGATTGGAAACTGAAAACTGAAACACTAAAAGTCTCCCCCTCCTTCCTCAAACTCGCTGACAGTCATAGAAACGGAGAAAGGGTTAGTTCCCTGAGCACGGCTAAGCCCAGAACAAATGATGCCAGTGTAAGGCCTGCTGTAGTGCTGAAGAGATAAGCCACTGATACCAAATGTTGG
Organism: Synanceia verrucosa; assembly: GCA_029721515.1. NCBI lineage: Eukaryota > Metazoa > Chordata > Actinopteri > Perciformes > Synanceiidae > Synanceia > Synanceia verrucosa. Next base: position 3,870,429 of record CM056558.1, read on the forward strand.
GGAAGAGATCGAGTCCAAAAATAGGAGACTAATGGACACTTATCAGTTTAAAAAAAAAAAAAGTCACGAATCAAATATATGATTTGCCTCTAAGGTTTCATCTCAAACGGTCAAAACTTTATTGAATACAAACGGGACACTAAACCTGTGTTACTGACTGGCAGTACAGCCATTTGTTTCTGGTCAATAATGCTGCGATATCCTCCAGCTGAATGTACGGAGATGAAATAAAGACGGCTGACGGAGAGGGAAGAGTCAAAAGAAAGAGTGACACTGCACAAAGCTGCTGAAAACTAGAAAAGGGAAAGAAGGTTTCAACAGTTGTGCAGTATTACAAATGCAATAGTGGTCTATCCTCTATCCTCTGATCCTGGCAGAGCAACAGTGAGAGCGTCTGGACGGGATGGAGGCTTTCTATGCTCCCTCTCATTTAATTACAACACAGAGCTGCAGGATTAGACAGGGGCCTGTGTTCACAGCCTCATACTGGCACTAGCATCGAGCTGCTTCGCTCCTCTCTTTCCCCAAATCTCTCGCCTTTCTGTTTTCTGGAATTATCTCCCATCCTCTTCCTTTTAATATCTTCCCCACTTGTCTTCTCTATCCTTTTCTCTTTCCGACTGTTTCTCTGATTAAATCTTCTCTTTGTTTAAGCTTTTGTCTTCTCTGTTCTCTTTTTCTGACTAGTTCTGCAGTCACCATCCTCTCCTCGCTTTCTCTACCCCTCTAATCCGCCCATCCTGTTTTTGCCGGAATTTCATCTGCGATGCAGACACATCTTTATCTCTGTCTCAAACACATGTTTACTCTTGATTATAAAAGAGACAACTGTGAATCCTTTAAGTGACAAAGTTGTGAGCGGGGCATGTGTTTGCTTGAAAATATTTGTGCATGTGTTGAAGTGTGTGATTGTGACGAAATGAAGAGTGTGAGCTGGCGCGTTAATGTGTGTGTCAGTTTGAGGTGTTTGTGCCCCGGCGGTCTCTGCAGAATAGCATGGCACACTGCCTGGGCAAGTCTACACACACACACACACACACACACACACACACACACACACACACACACACACACACACACACACAATACCACCAACACCACCCACCCACTCCACATGCACTCCTCTCTTGATTAATGGAAATCTCATTTTTGTTTCCAGCAGCATGGTTAATTAAAGTGCTAGTTAAAACAGAGCTCATTAGCTCGGCGGCCCTCTGACGACGACGGATGGCTTAGAGCTGCAGAAGAGCCACAGAGAATACTGCTGTTAGTGCTGACAACTGTATCCTAACACTGTCATAATGTACTGTATTCACAGCGGACTGATGCTAATTAATATTCACTGAATAATATATGTGCGCAGGTGGACGGATAAACAGCGGGCTTAGCTTGCTCCAGCACAGGTACGAGTAAACAAAAGCAGCGACACATCAGTGCTGCAACGATGATAAAAAGCTAGAAAAAAAAACAACAACTAAATCATCCATCAGCCACAACAGATTGTCTTCACCACCGTCCCTGCTGCTCTGCACTCGCAGCCATCTCCTGAGGTTCAGCCCAGGCCTGAATGGAAAAGCCAATTACAGCTGTGAATCTCTCCAGCAGACATGTTAGCTGTGGCCGATAACACTTCATGACCCACTGCTATGCTTCTGCAGTCAGGACGAATTTCCCACTTGTTTGTGTGGGCAGAGAACTGTGATGAGAGACGGCACACAGACTGAATAACTGAGGACGTCTTCCCCTCCACACTTCCACCAGCCTGCTGTGTTGGTCTTATAAGTGAAGGTGTAGCACTCACATTTCTACGAGGGAAGGTGGTGAGGAGCTTGAACTCTTCGAAGGGGTATCCCCTGGAGGCCACGAAGTCGAAGAGGACTTGAAGCTTGCAGCTGCCCAGGAAACGCCTTTCCAGGAACTCGCCACTTGGTGTGCGGATTCGTAGTTTGCTGATTTGCTCTCCTGAGTCGTCGTCGGGCTCCGGCGGCAGGGCCTGCTCCAACGACAGGCGGATCGCCTGCAAGAAATTTATTTTGGTCAGTACACCACCTGTAACATATCCATATAATATAATTGCACTATGTTGCTGTATTTTACACACAGTCTAAGTTGAGCTACTAGCTTGTTTATTTACCTCTTATTTTATTATTTATTCACCTCTTGTGCCGCTGTCTGTTCTTTTTGTATTTTATGGTGTACTTAGAGAGTGCTGTGAAAACAGACCTGGTAAATAAACTGTCAACAAATCACAATAACCAGAGAAAAGCCCAGATTTCTGGTGGACAGAGCTAACACGTGATCACACCAGACTTATGTTTATGAAAGTTTTTCCTCACTTTGCGAAAAGGATGACTTCTTACCCTGAACACTAATGCAAAGCAGAGATAAATGGTGATTGGTTGAGTGAAGGCAGACATGTTTACATACAGGTGCAGGTGGGATGCAGCTGTCATTACTGCTGCTGCAAATCCTTTTTTACCCCCAAGCCTATTAGCATTACAAAGTCTCTCTGTTTGTTCATTTTACAGAGTGATATTGTCACAGAGAGCAAAAAGAAAAAGTTATGAGACTAATACAGTGAAATTTAGTGAGGATAAATGCTCCCAGATTAAAACAGATTCTACATTAGCAGCAACACCACGGTTAAAGACACACATTAATAAAAACTATGTGAATGAGTGCAGGAGAGGAAGGAAGCCAGGAAGCAAAACTCCTCTGGAATACAACAAAACTAAATCTGAGATTCAATCAAGTGTAACTATAAAAATGAGCCCTGGCTCTGTGTTTATAGTAAATTTAAACCAGAGATTCAACAGTAACACTGGCAGTTATGAGGATGACGACACTCTATCCAAACAAGTACGAAAGACAAGCCAAGAAGTTGCTCCTAGAGTCTGATTGCAGAACTGTTGCTTCACAGTAATTAAAGGCTCTTCGTGTCCTGAGAACGTTATTGAATTAGTCGCCCTGTGTCTCACCCCGTTCCCTACAGCCTGATGCGGCTCACAAGGTTGCCAAGTAGCATTTCACCACGTCGAAAACAGCCAAGTGTTTTCCTGGTGCTGCGTGATCTCTTGCTGCTGCTCAGTCTGTTGGGGGAATCTCACATTGTGCCTGTTGAGTCTGATCTCAGTTTAACTTGTCTTGTTTCAGAAAAGCTGATTATAAAGACACTACATCTGGCAACACCGTCTACGCTGCAGTGTGTTACAGCACAAAGACAAGCATCAACTGCCGACTTCCACAGTGACGGTAATCAGCTCTGCTGTGTCTCCACAAAGTGCTCCCTCAGCCGCTCCCTGGAGTCCTCCTCCTCTTTCTGCTTCTTCCCCTCACCTCCCTCCTCCCCCAGCTTGTTGTTCCTGTTTGGCCAGCCGGGGAGCATATGCTGTGACAACACGCCCCGGCTTTATTTACACACCATAATGCAATTATATTTCATAAGAGTGTACAACAGTAGCTCATTAGCAGCTTCTGGTGTTGGGTGGGCAGGGTAGCGCTCGTGCCGCTCCACCATCAGCTCCCTCTGGTACGAGAGCTGATGCTGACTGAGTTAAAGGGGCCCTCTGGGACAAACCTACACACAGATACACCAATAACAGACAGGAGTGTGTGTGGTGGTGAGGGACACACACACACACATGCAAACAGGCAGTCGACCACAGACACAAGCATAAACACCCACAAGAGGTAGCGTCCCTCCAGAAACCACAGGACACACGTCTGGTCCAGACTCAGAACTCAGGATGCTCCACATCAATAATGAGGAGCATCAAACCACAGAAAGCAAACAGGGGTGGAGGGTGGAGGGTGCACCTGACAGCCACACCACTGTATGCTAAGATCACTGAAGGAGGTAGATGGTGAAGTCAACCTACAGCTCAAAAATCTCATCCACCCTAGTGATGCCAGCCACTCTCTGGGGGTGACTCATGTTTCTGTTGCATCTGCAGCTTCATCATAAACACAAGGTCACCGCCTCTCCTCGAAAACTGTCAACAACAAAAACAAAAAAAATATATCTCCAGAGGTAAAACAAGCTTACAAGAGTTTTATCATGAATGTTGAACAACAACAAATCCTGGCACAGTGTTCAGATCGATCTCTACCTGGAGATATTATGATTCTGTTCATGGCAACTGACAAAACAGTAAGGCAGGAAAGGTGTTAAAACGGCTGTAAATGCTAAAACTTGAACTTGCTCACTTGAATATGAATACATCTGCTCAAGCAAGAAATTATTCTCACATTACTGGTGTTTACAATTGTGTGGCTCTATGTGTGTGCTCCATCCATCAGAAAAAACAGATATAGCTCAAGAATTGAATCAATAACAAAATTTTGGAGTGGCTCCATAGACGTGGAAAGAAGTTCTAGATAACACTGAGAGCACCCAGAGGCTGGCTGAGATTTTTAAGACCATTTTCTGTTTCACAACTACAAAAGAAAAAAGATAATGCAAAAACAAAGATTGGGTTTAAAAATAAAACAAACATTCATTGTGTGTGGAGCAGCTCCAGACTTTATACCTGATGACGTCACAGTTCTTAAGACTCACTCCTCTGGTTTCCAGCTTTGAGTTGAGAGCAGCTTTCCTCAACCATGGAAATGACATATAATTCTCAACTTGGGTGGTGTTTCCCTTTAATGTTGCCATTGTCCAGGTCCGGCAGCTGTTGATGGCTCTCATATTTATGAATATTTACTGGCAGCACAAAGCTCAACACAGGTTGTTAGCACAGGAGACACCATGGAAACCACTGAGCTCTGATATAAGTGGCTATTGTTGTTTAAAACACACAAGCATGCACACTGCGTTTGGTTAGTGGACTACTGTGATATAATTAAGACGACCCGACCCGGGGCTCTTTTGTTGCCGTCTGTTTAACTTAAGTGACGAATCGCCTGAGCAAGCCGGGTCACCCAATACCTGCCGCTGCCCAAGGCTCTGGGCTCTCTGTTGAGTAAACAACAAGCAGCAGGACTACACTGTGTTACTATAGACTGTATTACAACATTGGTGCCATCTTCACACACAATTATTGTTTTTCTTGCATGCGTGACAGTGTGCGTGTCTGCCTGTGTGCCTCCTCGCGTACAATAATTGTGTTCAGGTGAATCTGTGTGTTTGCTTAGGCTGTCTTTTGTCCCATCATGAGGCTGTGCTCTGCACCACTGTAAAGCAGTCAAACAGAACAATAACTGTGTGCATGTAAGGTGACATTAACAGAGACGTGCCTCTCTGTAATTAGGATATTTCATTCTTCTGAAATGGCTGCATGCCTGTTCGCCCACACAACACACGCTCCACTGACTGGCAGGCTCCACCAAAACCACAATCTAATTGACTCATTATTGAAGTGAGAGCAAGACAGATTAAAAAAAAAAAAGACAGCACAATGGCACAATCGCTGTGCGCTGGCAAAACATTATCACTGCTCAGCCTAGCACTGATCCAGTTGGAATATTAATTGATGTGATTTGCATAATGTGGATATGATGTGCGTATGGCTGTTCTTCTCACCTCCTTCTCCTCCTCCTGCTCCTTCCTCATTCGTTCCAGACGAACCTGCTCGGCCTCCTCTCTCTCCTGGGCTTCTCTCTGGAAAAAGAAGGAAAGTTTCATCAAACTGGATGCAAAATGTTTCCCACTGGTCATCAAGTTTCCTCTGAAGAACTGTCACTGATATTTAATGAAAGCAGAACTTTTTAGACACCCAAGTATCTAAATCTAATAGAATCTGAGAAACATAGATTTTGTAATTAATTAACTAATAACTTGGATAACTGTTTCAGCCCTGGCTCATTGCATTTGATTAATATGCTTTTTTTATGTCATCAAACCTTATCACACAGCTCCAGAGAGATCAAAACAAAGAGAGTGGGTACAGTGATAGCCTACTTAACAGTGTCTCCAAAAAATAGGTGGCGAAAATAATAATAAAAAAACAAAATAAAAATTCAAAAAAGCAAAAATAAAACAAAATAAAGGAAGGAATAATAATAAAAAAAAAACATTGCCATCCGTGCGACAAATTAAATACAAAAAAAAAAATTCTTAGTAACATGAAATCCTGAAAACGACAGCAGTAACTGTAACCTCTACAGCAACGGTTTTATTCTCCTAAAATAATGTAAAATCATAGCAGAAGTGATACCTATGTTGTTTTTGGTTTAACCTGCACACCAGATAAATTTTCAACTTAAAAATTGTGGACTTTCCCAACTGAAAAGGTGATGTTGTGACAAGACTATATCATTTTTGCTCTTGCTTTGACAAATTATTTTATACAAAGTCTGCGTCCAGCTTTCTTTTCCCATTTGAAGTTGCTAATCATCCAGACTTTGTATTCGGGATTGTCAAGCCAGCCCCCAGTGATCCCTGCTGCTCTGCCTAAATTGTTTTAATCTGTGTTTAAGCCTCATCCTGCCAAAATATTTAACATACAAGGAACAAAGAGCGGGGAGCCAAGACTGAGCAACAACCATCATAGCTAAATGTTAACATATTTCTTCTTAAAACATTATTTATCATGTAATTATTTGTTATCTGAGGATATATATATATGTATATATATTATTTTTAAGCTACATTTATTTTGCATATTGTGTAAACGTCTGCTATTGATATTTTCTATACTCTCTCTAATACGTATCCACTCCTGGAAATGACTAAAATCAAATTCACTACTTTCCCATACAGTGTAGGCGACCATGCATGTATTGTCTTGTATAACACAACTCTTAACTTAGTTTTATTTTGAAAATACCTTTTTACGGTCAGCCTCTAAAGACACGCGGTAGGCCTCGTCCTGTTCTCTCTTCACCGTCTCTCTTGCCTCACGCTCGTCCTGGAGAGAGAGAGGGAGAAAGAAAGTGGGGCCCATTAACTGACAACACAATAAAAGGACACACAAGGACAAAACATCTAAGCTGAGGGGCCGGTGTGGGAGCCGGAGAGATCCAGGCTAAAGAAAATGCAGCATGTTAAGTGTGGTTAGGTACAAACACCAGGTATGAAAGAGGAGCACCAGAGGGGATTCATTGTGACCGAGCTGTCATTTACCAGACCCTGAGCCTCTTTTATGTTTCCTCATCTCGGTTTCACCATCCCTTTCTCTTCCATTCACTCTGCCTCTCTCTTCCTGTTTGTACAGAGGGAAGGGGACCGACGGCCCTTCTCTTTCTACCTGCTGTGGCTACAAAGTGTTGCATAAAGACTGAGACTAAATACGAGTGTCCATTGTGTTAACAGTGCACAGCCATTAGTTTTCTATTTTCTGAAGGCCCATGCTGTGTACCAGCCCGGATATGGCAAAGTAAGCTGATTGTGATGATCAGAGGGCTCCTGTGCAGCTAAGCAGTGGCTAAGCAAAAGGACAGTGTGCACTGTTGTATTCAATCAGAAAATGCAAAGGATACATTTGGGCTTTTGGCTCACATAATAGCTGAACATTGAAAGGAAACTGTAAAAGAATGGTGGACGGGGACAAAAGCATCAAAAGTGGCCACTGTCAATAGGCGAGCCCTGAGTCACGCAAACAAGTCGCACATCTGATACTCATTCTGTGTTGCTCTCAAAGGTAACAGCCTTCAGTGACCGAACGCACATAAGACACATGACGTAAAGCCTTAATCTAGCATTTATGTGATCAAAAACAATGTGATTTTAAAGATCTTATCACTGGAGGGAAAAGGAAACAGATTTTCAACATCTATATCTTGGCTACTCATCAAGTTGGCCAGACGTGCTTTCTTATAGTGGTGCTGATAAATTCATATTTTAATGGTCAGAAGTCAGAAATGCAAGCTGTCACACATTTAATGTTTGCTCACAAGGCTTTCTGCAACACATCTGCTGTAGCTATTTAACATATTCACTGAGCTACTGTAATCATTTGTTATTGGGTAGGCTCACTGTCACTTCACAGCAAGAAGGTCCAGGATTAAATCTCAGCCCAAGTCCTTTCTGTGGAGCGTGCATTCTCCTCTGATGTTTAGTTATATTTCCCCTGGGTGCTTCACTTTCCTCTGGTATCAAAAGATATGCATGTTTGACCAAAACTGAACATTGGTTAGTTTTGGCTGCTCAGCCCTGAGCTGAAAATAGCCTGTGATGCTGACGGACCCAGACCACAAAACCTGAAGTGAGACGCTTGTTATCAACTCCTCAGCTCAAACACAGACAACCATAGAATGAGTGGCGAGTTAGTAGGGCTGGTTGAAGACACAGTGTGGCTGTCCAGCTGCTCTGTTTCCAGACAGACACAAAAGTCACTCTCAAAGAGGAATGTCTGGGCTGGCTGGATGTCTGTGTTCATGTCTGAGTTTGTCTTTAGAGAAGTGAGGTGGGGAAAAAAAGAAAGAAGAAGAAGAAAGAAAAAAGAAATAGTGAAGGCTTCAGAGCTGCTCCAGTGAAGGAGGGATTAGTCCAGTGTCAGGCCTGACTTCAGCTTGGAGCAGACTGGCTCTGTCAGATACAGGATATACTAAATTAAAATGGTTATTGATAACAATCATCCATTCGCTCATTCAGAGACACTTTATTTCCACTTTCACTTCCACTCTACTCAGGTCGTCTCCACTATATCTTTACACAATAGCATAGATTAGAATAACTTTGTTGATCCCAACCTGGGAAATCATTTTGCAGCGACAGCAAGCAACATGAAAAACAGAAAAAAGCAATATATTGGAGTACTATTTGCATTATAATATATAAGAAGAGCGATATAAAATGTGTTAAGAGTATACAGATAAAATGGTAAAATATTTATAGTGCAAATACAACAGTAAATTGCAGTGAACTGTAGATGTCTAACATGTTATAACATCTGGATAAGGACTTTGTGAAGTGTAATGGCACTGGCAGGAAAGATTTCCTGTATCAGAGCATATGGTTGTGCAAATGGTATAATAATGCTCTGGATATTCTATGAAGCACCTTGGAATTTTGTTTTGTCACATGCAGGTACAAACATGACATTTGACCTCTACATTAACAAATCCTAAGGACACCTCAACATGATCCAGTGTGTCTGTAGCACTGAGTATCTGAAGGAATTGCATTGGCACCAACGCTGGAAAAACTGAGCTTAACCTACGAGCAGCCCTACAATGATTCAGTGTGATCTGACACATGGACATACTCTGAATACCTCTTGTCGCTTCTTATCATTAACTGAAGTGTGACAAATCTGAGATGAAGCCAGAGCAGTGTAGCAATAATAACAACACGAGGTGAAAAGCTGTCAGTCAATACTCAGTAACACACCTGAGGAAGACTAACCCTGAGGGTGTGTGTGAGACAATCATAGTTCCCATCACTGAAATGCTATGACTATCACATTGTTGAAGCTGTCTGCTTGACTGACTGTTTAACTGTTAAAAGTCTTACTATGGCATGACATCTGTCATCTGTAGATACTGTAGTTAAAAAAAGAAGGACAACAATGTTAGTGAGCGGCTGGTAGGGGAGTGAGATAATAAGAGAATATTCCAGATCTGATACAGGAATATAGAAAGAAGAGTAGGCTCATGTTAATGATCATAAATCTACACTGCATGAATCTCTGTAAATGGCATTATAAAGACGTACTTGTTAGTCCACAAAGAGAGTGTGTATTGTTGCGAATTCCTAAACTTCTAACCATGAGGTTTTAAAAGAGAGCAAAAGAGAGCTTGGGAGGAGGATTACACGAACATTCAGCTGAACTGAAATTCATTGTCTGAATGTCTTGTTTGATGTAACAGAGTAAACACCTCAGTAAATGGTTATGGAGGGTCAGGTGAGGGGACCTCCCTGTCATACTGTCCCTGATTCCTATCAATGACATGAAAAGACTCCCACCACTGTTGCCTGACTTTCTGGATGAAGTGTATCTCACAATGGTGTTTGTCCACTTTCTATTGGAGTAAAAGAGGTAGTCGACAGATGCAATGAGTCTGTACCTATTCAGAAACATGAAAAAGACTGTAAACTAGGACTAAAGGGGAAAAGGTGAAGTATTCTCTGCTTGTCACCACAGGAACACCACAGTTTAACAACGCTGCCTGAGCTGTCTCAGCACGTTGCTATTTATCCCTGAAGCAGGACGTAACAGACTGTCCCACCGGACTTTGAATGTGGCTACAGTCACAGGCTAAACCAAGGAAATAAAGATAGTGATGGTTTGTGACTAGAGGTCTCAAATGCACCACAGCCAGTAAAAACATGACTTCATCTAAAAAAAATAAATAAATAAACATTAAGCATTTTCTACGTGTTTCAGAATGAGAGGCTGACTTGGTCGTACAGAAACCTCGCTGTACCTCATCTTTGATGTCCTCCTGTTGTTGTGCTGTGAAGATCTCCATCGCTCCCATTAACCTCATCATCAGCTCGTCCACTGTCGTATTGCCTGAAGATAAAACAGTGTGTAGGTCATGTCTGTCACGTCTGGAACAAAACCACATTGAAGATAATGTGGGGCAGGAAATGTAAACTAAATTGTACAGTTTGGGGACAACATAAATTTGGTTATTGTCAAAATCCTGGGCTATGATATATCCTGGTCATGCAGAGCACAACAGTTCAGTAACATGACAAAAAATATTGTGCTAATTGAGGATTATTTGTTGAAACTTGTTAGCAGACATCATGAAGAGATATTTTTGTCTTCTCTGTTTTGAATTTGTGATCATGTGATCTCTCTGTAATGGGAAAGTAATACCAATAGTATTAGTAAGTATTAAAAACAGTAAGTGTTTTAACTCTTGGAGTGCCATTGACAGCTTTCGCCATCAAAGTGATTTTTCTGCAGCAGGTCTCTGATCACGCTCTCTCACAGCCTGTGAGTAATGTTGGGGCTTCTGTGATTTGTAGTCGGGACATAAAGAGTTAATATACGCCACTGAGATTAAAACAGGAAGTGGAAACGATCAAGATTAAAGAGCAAAACGGATGGATTCAGGACAAAAAGTGGTGCTTTTGGTGAAAGTGGCCTCTACTCTACCTGTGATAAAAAAAAGAATGGAACAAGATAAAAACAAACATTTTTTCATGATGAAATAGAGAGTCTCTTCTTTCATTTGAGCTATTCAGTGTTTTCAGAGAAATATGAAATATTACTCAAAAATGCTGGAACAAGGCACTTTCTGTTTTATAAAACGGCTGGCACTCAAAGTATTAAATGAAGTCCAATCATAATTACCTTGAATAACATGTAGAACTTCATTGGATGTGCGTTTACCCATGACTATGAGGAGCAGGGGGAATTGGTCTGTCTTGTGTGTCCGTATAGTTTGCGTCACCACACTGCCAAAGTGCCTCGTACACATGGTAAGTAGTCTGGAAGACAAAGAAAGAAAGAAAGTTCAGATTTATCTTATTCTCTTCAATTCACTTGATCGTTTTTCTTGGAGCTGAATCCAGAACCTGTAATTAAAACAAACACTTTGACAACATATGGAAAAGGAGGCGTACACTCCAGTTTTTCCAACTGCTGTGAAGAGAAATACACACAACTCATGACATTAAGGATTTTAAAACCAATTCTGCATTTTCTCATTCCATCAGAGCGACATGCTACCTCAATTGGAACCGTAGACAAATTAGTATTCCTCACCAGACACCCAGAATTGATAGGGCAAGAGAGGATTTCTTATTCCATTACAAAGACAGAACTTTTTAAATTAACATTTCACTGAGGGAAAAGGGTAGCAGGCAGCCGGGGCGCCGCCAAGCTCCCTGTAAATGTCATAATATTAATGAATTGCTATAGACTGAATGCAAATATAGATTAGCTTTTTCTCCCGCCTTTTAATAAGATCTACTTTAATAACTGGTTGGAAAAATAGAGAAGTAATGGAATGGATGGAGGAACAGCGGGTCAGAGGAAGAGGATAGAGGGGGTGTGACTCATTAAAATATGAAGCCAAAGCTGAGGGAGCTACTTGCAGACTTCTCAAACTGTGAAATGCGCTACTGCACCTCATTGTGGTGCTTGTTTAAAAGTAATAATCGAACCACTGCAAGATAAAAATATGGGTGAAAGATCTGAGAAAGATCTGTGAAAGCTACAGCCCCAGAGAGAAATGGTTTAGGAATATGATTCAAACACCTCGCAAAATGTTGAACTTTGAGTGACCCACATCTTACAATGAAGAAGTTGGGTACCCTCAATCCTACTGATCATTTTGGCCTGACATTTGTCCCTGTTCAGACCTCAACCCAGGCAGACCATAACAATAGCCCACGAGGAAACTCTAACCTGTAATGAAAGGCCGGGGAACAATGGGTACCAACTTGAAGGGTAACCCAATCTTAAATCTCCCATCAAACACAAGCCAACCTGCTTTGGTTTCTACCTCAGAACTAAGGAAGTCAGTCCACCACCGTAAAGAGAGGGAAAAAAATCCTGTCCTCATCACAAGACAAAAACTGTTGGACCTGTAAACACAAACTAAACCTGTGTGTGTATCCACTGGAACTAATTATGACAGAAAGAAACGCTGTAACCAGGATATGAAGCACTTCTGAGTCCACCTTTAAAACAAGTATGGACACAACACTGAGGGCAAGAGGAAGTCAAACCACTGGAGGAAGCGAGGTGAACAGTTCAGCACAGTCTCATGAGCCATAACATAACGTGGTAAAGAATGTAGCCCAGTCTGTACCAGGCCTATGACCTTTCAAATTCTAAATGTAGAGGAAGCACCTGCGTGGAACTTGCAGTCAACTGTTCCCATGGTTAATGTGATTGACAGCTTCTAATTTGTCACCAATCCCATTTGCATCTCTCACTGCACATCCAGGCAGCTAAAATAGTTAATGTTTCCCTGGACTGTCACATATCTTCACATCAAAGTGGTGCGTGACGATGCGAGTAGACTGGTTAGACCTGACGTTTGCTCCGCTGAGCAGCTGACGAGTCGGGCTCGTACAGTAGCACTGCAGGGAAGGCCGTGGCCAGCCACCTGTAGGGAGCGCGTATGGGAACCGGAAACTCCGACAGCTCACTGTGTCATACGCACTTTGTTTCAGAGCACATGTAGACGTGTTGTGATTTGAAAATGACATTTTGTTCTCCCTCTCATCCAGTTTTCAGGTAGGAGGATGTCAAAAGGAGCAGTCAGGTGTGTAGAACAGATCAGGAGTGGTTAAGACACCAACTTACACTCATTAACAATAACATGAACACCTGTGTTTCTGAATCACTGTGATACTACTCAGTCAGGTGGAGCCTTGTACACATAGTGTATGTTGGCGTAGAATAAAATGTGTAATTGATTTGAAGAAGCATGACCCACACTAATAAAATGATCTACATTCAGTGCGTTTATCCTCTACTACAGCTTCAATATTTGCCATGACAATGACAATACAGCACCAGCACGATACATGAGATCCATTTCCCGTGGGCAACAATTACACTGGCATCCAATCAGAAGAGCTGCATTTATGCATAATTAATCATTTAACTGGGAGGCCTGTGAGAATACAGAGAGCGAAGCAACAGGCACATTCCAACACCAGCAGGTTCAACACACACAATCAGGACGCCTCGCTAACAGCCTGCGTGATTGATGCCAATCACCAGTCACTTCGGATCAACCACAAAGCGTGAGAATGTGTGTGTGCACATGTGCATGCATGCGTTAGCTGCAAAGCTGTGACTAGCTGTGTATGATGAAAAGCTCCAGATGTTGCCTGCCTTTTAATGTGCAATAAAAAGGCTCAGCTGGGGCAAAAAGCAAAAGGAGGCCAATGGGAGAGAAAGGCGAGCGGAATGAAGGAAGGAGGGAATTTCCTTAAAAGAAATAATGGGAGAGGTGAGGTCAGGGCGAGTCTTTCTTAAATGGCCGCTACCAGAGGGCAGGCTTAACTCTAGAGGTGCAGGGGAGAGGGAGAGGGTTGAGGTGGAGGGATAAAGGGAAGAGAAATAAAGAGAGATGGAAGGAAAAGATGTTACAGAAAGATGAGGGGAAGCAGGAGTGGTAATGAGTGAACCCAATCACACCCTCAGCAGGTCCTCCTTTACCTCCACCTCCCTCCCCACAGCAGGGGATCTGATCGGTGCTCACGCACTACACCAGGCATGTCAAACTCAGTTTGGCTCTGGGGCCGGATCCAGACTTTCTGTTCTCAGGTGGGCCGGATCAGTAAAAGAATGTCAACTCCAACTATTTAGCTTTGTTTTTCAGTACTATGCTTTATCATTCAGCCTACATTTGTAGCCTACCCTACATATTATAATCACGGATGACAAGGGATCTTTTCTAAGCACAACACATTTATTCACAAACAATGGAGAAAAAAATGATTTTCATGTTTGGCATTGAATGTGTTAACAACTGGTTTATTTTAACAGTTGAGTGAATGCAGTTTTACACCTGAACCAACTCACCACACTAAACAAACTCAAGTGGGAGCTATGAAAAAAAATGTTTTGCCTTAATTGTCATACTGCTTTGAAATAATAATAAATAAAAATATATAATAATAAATAAAAATACAAAATAAAAGTTTTAGCAGTGCATGGGCAATAAGATTAGACTACATCAGCTCAAACTACTAGGCTGGGCCTACTGAAGCTGAGAATATACTGCACAATATTAATTGTCTTTAATATGAAACCAGATTAATCTTATTTTTAATGATCTGTATTCATGAGTGCAAACAAATGTCGTGTCATCACACTTTTTTCTCTCTCTCACTGCACTCCTGCAGTCTACTTGCTGCTGCTGGCTCCTGAAACTTGGCATCTTTTTGCCTTTACAAGTGCGTCGATATGAGGTGTCAAATCCTGAGTAGCAGCACATTTAACAATGTCATTCAAGTGTTCATTTGTTAACCTTGAGCGCTGCTTTGTTTTATTATTGTTCATCACGGAGAACACCTGTTCACAAAGATAAGTAGTCCCAAACATGGAGAGAACCTTTGCAGCCATGGCTGTTAATTTGGGGTAACCTGGCACAAGATACTGATAAAACTTATCCAATCCCACGGACCCAAATTTATCCTTCATAGCGGAATCGCACTGCAAGTCAATAAGCTCGAGCTGAATGTCAGCTGGCACATCAGAGGGCTTCACTGTAAATGGCGAGCGAAAAAAGCCGAATTTGTTCTCAAGTTCACTGAAAACCTGAAACCTCCGCTCAAACTCTCGCAGCAAATCTGTTATGTTGTCTTTATATTTTGACCGATAACTTGTTTAGTAGTAGTGGTGAATGGTGAAGCAAGCTTGCCGGTTTATTTCTAGTTGGACACATCACGTTGCGAATGTTTATTTCCTGGTACTAACTCGTGTCAGTGCTGCATGCTGGACGTGAGCTCTTTTACACATTTACTGCCCTCTAGCGGCCGGAGGGAGCATTTGGTTTGTATTTATTTTAAAAAATCATAACTTTTGATAGAAATGAGCTAGTGACTCGCTTCTTTTTTTGACATACTCAGAAATTTATGACGGGCCGGATTAAATCATCCAACGGGCCGGGTCCGGCCCGCGGGCCGTATGTTTGACATGCCTGCACTACACAGTAAAATTTACTCTTCTTCTAAAACATTTACCATCCAGATAAAAAATACTCATCCTGGCAGCAGGTCCTGTGTGATAAAAAGGTGTCGCACAGATCTGCCAGTTACCAACAGACTGCAGGAGCTGCACCACAACGTTCAGCGTAAACACAGAGATATAGATGTTTGGACTCCGAAGGAGTCCTCTCGTCTCCCACTGACCCGCTATTCAGACAGCTTAGTCAAGATTGCCCAATCAGGGGCCTCACCGTGCAAACACAACGCCTTTTGTTAGTATGCAACCTCTGAGCTTCAAAAGAGAATGAAGTAGGAGAGAGAATGAAGAGATGGAGATGCAGGGTGTGAGCAATGGAGTGAGAGCTGAATGCCAGCAATTAAGGAGATGCCCACACTAATGCGAATAGACTTGAAAACGCTGTTTATGTGTCAAATGAGGTTCCATCCACACTAACATTTAGATCGTTTTCTAAAAAGCTTGCCGTGCTCACACTGAGAAAAAAACCCACACTGACCTCATCTTATGTCTTTTGTGGGCTTCAAATTTTAATAATAACTATATAAGTGAAAGTGACGCGGTGGGGCAGATTAAAACTACATTAACCTCTGATAGAATAACAATGATACTAGACCAACACAGGATAACAGCTTCCTTGACAGGGTATTCTGGCAGTTTGCAGAGCCCTCTGCACACAATCTAACAGCAGTATCCTCTTTATTAGACACAACTCAGGATGCAAACAGTCCACTGCTCCAGACAGAAAGTCACACATAAATAAAACAGGATGAAGCGTACAGTCAGGGCTTCCAGGTTCACTTATTGCTCTACTTTAACTTTACAGTTGGCTGAAATGCAACATGAAACACAGTGTGACTCTGATGGGTGCCAGGAACTTTGAGAGCACCAGAGAAGTGAATAATTAAAGGGCTATTCATTTTTTTAAACTCTGATCCAATTGTTTTCTTATTAGATTCATGATGAGACTCCAAGTTTATGAAAGAATCCACATGCAATGATTGCGATACGTGTAATCATTCATATTATTAAACATAAATACAAACATAGTGAATTTCCCCCAATGGGGGATGAATTATATTCTCTTCTAACTATAAACTTGACTCGTGGAATCCGGGATGTTTCATGGACTGTAGCTTAAAACTGAAACCATGGCTGAATCAATAACAGCAACAGCAACTTCATACTACAATGAAATCCAGTACGAGATGGCTGTAAAATATTTCTAAAATTAAATTCAGTGATTGTCACAAAAGTAAAATTTTAAAGGTCCGCACTTGTATTTTGGGTTTCTACCAGAAAATGTTTAGACAACTTTATGTTTAAAAAACACATTTTTTTTCTGCTGTCAGTCTGAATATTCACCTTCTAAAGTGCCCAGCCTGCTGTGATTGGCTTGTGAGAAAATAAAATTTTACTGTGAAAATCAACTTGAAATCTGCTGCGGAGATGTGATCCATCCAAAGCCCTGAAAATAATCTACAGGCTTCGCTCTGCATAAAACAACAAACTGGGAGGCAAAACTCAGGGCAAAATAACCTGCACCTCAGATTGAAACTGTAAATCTATTAAATTTAATTATTCTCTGTCGGAAGTTGTTTTCTTCATGTGCAAACAATAAACAAAGATGGACACAGTGAAAAGGATAATATGCTCCAAAACAAGGCAAAATGCTCTCATGTACTGTAGGTATATCAAACAAGATGGACACAGAGTATTTTAATTCAGGTTATTAAATGTATCAAAGGATTGTGGTTTTATTGTGTGAGCCCAAAGTACTTCAGGTAAGAAATAAAAACTAATGTTTCTTCGTTCCACAACTGCACAACTGAGTAAAGCCAGTGAGATAAGGAAACACAGCACAGCTTAAGTGATAACTCCTGCAGCTCTGTGACTAAAACAATCAGACTGTGGTACCTGGCTTTGTTAGCTTCTTTAGTGACATCCCAGGCCCATGTGATGAAGTTCTGGCTCAGGTAGGAGACAATGGAGTCAGCGCACATCATCTGGGAGCAGAAGACGTTACCGAGGACACTGTCATCATTGTGGAGGTAGATGGCCAACAGCTTTCTCTGTGGAGAGGTGACAGAAAAGATAAAAAAGTTAAAATTAGTCTTGCTCACGTCGTGTTACAGAACAAACAGTACAGCTGGCTGTTAACAGATGGGTGCATATATTTTGTTAAGATTGAGAAAAAAAGACAGATTAAAATGTGTGATCTGTCCCTGAAATGAGCCACTGCTGTCAGCCACGTGTGGATGTCTCATCACCGCGGAGACGTTTCCACATTACATGTAAAATGACACGAGGGACCGCCGGGTGCAGAGCCAGCATGACTTCTGCAGACCACAGCAAGGCCACAACTGGCAAAAAAGCAAATAGCACGCAAAATCAAATGGAGAGCGGTGTAAACAAAACTTCTCTAGGAGGCGACGGAGATATGGAGAAAACAAAACAGACAAATCACTCTATTTATTTTACACCAAATGCCAGCAGCCTGTTCAGGTTAGCAGCGTCAGGGCCAGACAATATTGACGAAGCTCCAAATCCAAGGATATTGACACCATCATATAAGCCTGGCAGATTCTCCCTACTGACAATCTAATTAAAAAACAAACACACCCACAAACATGAAAGGTTCCAGGGGGACAATGTTGGAAATAATGCTGTCTAAATTACATGTCACTTCTCTTGCTATATAACAACAAATAAGAAAAACTCTCTCAGTCTCAGCTTAGTTCATTCTCAAACACGGCTGTGGAGGGGGAGTCAAAAGGTCTGTTTCTCAGGAGCAGTAATCTAGGCTACGTACGCCAAAAAGCAAAAAATCTACACAGGGTGTAAAAACGTGAAGGGAAGTGAAAGGAGAAGTTGTGCTATACTGTGGCCCGTGTAGAATAGGAATGGGAGAGCACTGCTGTGTTTGCTCAACGATTAGTGCTTTAGAATAATCTCCAGGGCTCCTGGAGAGAAGGAGCCGGGGACTCATTCATTGGGCCGATTCAACGGCCTGAAAAGATTAAACACTCATGCTGAGAAGACAAGCAAATTCAGTCTTGAGAGAGGAATGAGTGTGAGGGGAGGGAGACTTTTACAACATGAAAAAAAAAAAAAACCTGATACAAGCTCAAACGCTGACGCCTCAACACACATGCGCAGAACTTTACCATGAAGGTACTCACACACATGCATGCTCAATTAGAGCAAGTGTAAAGACCAATCAAAGTGGGCATTTTTTTCACCAGTTCCTTCATCTTAGTTAAACTGTCCGTAGCCCTCTGTTCCCTCTCCGCTTTCAACACAGATCCTTTGTGTTGCCTGTCGGAGCAGGGAGGAGCAAATCCCTCAGTTCAGCTAAATTACTAGGTCCAACCTGAGCTAGATAGTGACCCCATAGCCCTTCCTCACACCTGTTCACCTAAATCTGTGCTCGCTTTGTGTGCCCGTGTGACAGACTGGAAGATTTCACATAATAAACAGTGTTGGCATTGAGTGAGCTTGACCCTCTGACTGTACAATCAATGCTCCTCTCACTCTGTAGGCACATGGTAGGTATATTTTATCTTGTGCCTAAATAAGACGAGTATCTGTTATACTATTACTGCACTGCAGCTACTGTCCAAAAATGGAGTATTTAATCCTGATAATCTTAAAGTGGTGAATATCCTTTTGCTTCAGATCACTCCTCGTCTTTAAGCAGCCTCTGCTCAAAACATTTGATCTCGTTTTGCTTCCTGAATCGACCACGTAAAAATGAATAATACATTTAAAAAAATTAAGGTCTGGGTGCAGCTTACTGCAACCCTGATAGAAACAGTGTGGGATGCAATAATTTAAAAAAAAAAAAAAATAAATAAAAAACTTACACACACACAAATATTCTCCACTAATTTGCAATTGTCAAACTGCATGAAGCACAAAATTTGTTAAAGATGAAATTTGTGCCAAAATACTATTTTGTTAAATACTGTCTTGCTGCAGAAATATCTTTGTTTTGCAAACACCACACAATTACAATGATTTTTCAAAATCAGTCAGCCCTATTCTCCACGGCCATGCAGGACAAAACTATCAATTTATAATGTTTCTTATTTTGTGCTCATCAAATAAAGCAACAACTGGGAATTCTGGTGGCAATTAAAGGCTACATTTTTCATGAGCTGCATCTGAAATCACTATATTCACTTTAGCCATTTTATTTGAGCACCTGTAGCTCGACACTACTGAAGTCACAGCTGCTGAGTGTAATATGCATTTAAAGGTAATTTAATGTTAATATAAACAAAATGACAGATGATGTGTGTGAACTGTCATATAGTTTTTAATATATAGTTTTTAATTAGAAGCGTCTTTTTGAGAACTTGACAGACAGCTAATAGTTTAATTGAAGCCCTGTGTTGTGGATGGTATTATCATATTTGTATCCATCATGACGAGGCTTTTAATCAGCAGGGCCGATGTGTTTAACAGGATTCAGAGGAGAGCAGTGAGTGAGAAACATGGAGAAGTGTAGAGGGAAGAAAGGGCAGAGAAGTCCAGATAGTGATTGTTCTACAGATGGTGGGCTCAGTCTGGAAAAGCAAACACTTCAAAATGAAGAGCTCAAATGACTGATCTCATAACCTTGAACACACAGTGGGAAAACACATTGAGAACGATGACCAGCCACATAGGAGGCTGTGCACAAAATCTGCAGAAAACACATGAGAGAAACAGCACCTGAATCTGAACGCAAATTAACCACATCGAGCAACATTTACTACACTGACTTAAAGCTTGACTCCATCTATTTAGACATGAGAGTAGTCCATTTAGGTGCTTGTCATTTACAGCCCTGGGTCTGACAGATGTAGGAGCATCTACATGTCCTTCTGATTCATCACAGCTCCTTCCTTTTGACTCTGTAGGGCCATCGCTGGGCTTTAAAGCGGATACTTGGCTGTGATAAATCCATGAGCTCCCCTCTCCAGCGAGGCTATGAATTTTGATGTGTCTTTGTGTGTGGCAGACAGGAGAGAGGAGTGGAGAGCGGGGTTAGAGTGATTAACCACTGCGTTGATGGGGATTTAGTGAGGATCGTGGTTAGTGATGGGTGGCCTATCTCTCTGTACGCTCTGACTAACCACTGATCCCCAAGAGGGTTCAGCTCAGCTCAGCTCAGCAGCCCAAAGCATTTTCATTAAGGATGGATTGAGTCTATCTCAACAGTCCCCCAACACACACCTTCAGAAACACTTCATCAAATGTAGTGTTTTGCTTAGTGATTAGCCTCTCCCAGGCTTTGAGAGAGTGAGACTGATTCCTCTGTTTATAAACCCACTGAGATGGTCCCCTTCAG
Organism: Synanceia verrucosa; assembly: GCA_029721515.1. Lineage (NCBI taxonomy): Eukaryota > Metazoa > Chordata > Actinopteri > Perciformes > Synanceiidae > Synanceia > Synanceia verrucosa. The sequence continues at coordinate 3,891,297 of CM056558.1, forward strand.
TCAAATCTGCCCCATTCCAATATCCCCTTAATGAACTGGGCTTTTTCAGTGACAGAGGACACAAAAACTAGATTCCTTTTCAAATGGAAGCAAAGAGCAAAGGGATGGGATGGGATGGATGGATGGCGTAGTCGCACACATATGCTACTGTGTAATGAAAGCGTCAAAAGCAGCATGTTTTGGCCTGTCGTCTAGGACGCTTGTGACAAAACAGGACAAACACAGAACAGATCAAATAGCTTCTGTTTTCATGCAGAATTCTTCGTGCGTATCCAGCTTCCCCAAAGCCACGGCACAGTTGGCAGACTAAGTCAAGCTCACCCAGAATAAAACAAAATACAGCAAAAATGAATACTATTTCGCCCCGGCGCTGTGTAGAGCACGGCTGTACAGTACGGAATGTGAGAACACCAGGGAGACGTCGGCCATATTGTGCTAGCTTAGGAGAGGAGATCAGCTGGGAATCAGGCGATGCGCCAAGCTTCACTTTAGGTTTTTTTTTTTTATTTCCTTGTTTATTTCACACTCTCTCCATCACCCCTATCCTTCAACCTCTCATGCTTTTATTACTCTCTGTCTTCTCACTCGCTTTGTTCCTTTGACTTTCACTTTTTGCACCCTCCTCTCCTTTTAGACCATGTTCTGCTATCATCTATCCCTCCCTCCCTCCATCGCCGTGTGGTGATCTGAACCCCCCTAACATCTTGCTGTGTCCTCACAGTCTAATAAGGCTATAATCCACACAAGCTGTCAGTTGATACAAGCATCCTTAAAAGGACAAAAGCCAAAAAACAAGTGGGGGAAGTGGACAGCTAAAAATAAAGCCTCAGCTGTCAGGGTGAAAATTTGATGAGGGTTTTGACGAAATGACATCAATGTGGCTGTACAGCCTTTCCAGCACAAAGCATGACACTGGGCGTAGACACATAACACTACACACTATGAAAAGGGACTGAAGAATTAAAGTATTATGATGAAGGACATTTCAGGTAGCATGTAGTTATTTTTAGTTCATTTATTCATTTAGTTTTTCCTCTCAGTTTGTGATTGGTTATTTTTCTATTCCTGTTGAGAGCTCCTACACATTTTTCATTTCATATTTTTCCAGACTCAGTGGCAAACAGTTCAATGTTATGCAGTTTTCGTCTTGTAAATTTACTGTATACCTTCAATAATGGCAGTAACAGAAGGATTTTTTTTTTCATGTTGAATTCACACTGGATCTTGAGCTCTGACTGGACTTTTTGTTTTGCTGACAACAAGCTCGCTCTGACCCATGCTCTCTCACTCAAAGGAAATATTTTGGCTGGGCTGGAAGCATGCTCAAACGCTACGAAACACACGATCACTGAATTTTTCCGAAAGCCTGGAGATATCTTAGAAAACAGAATAGAGGCAATAGTTTGGAAACTCTTTTTTTTATACCTGGATATAACTAAAATCTACTCAGAGGTAAAAAGATTTGAAAGTTTTGCAGAGGTTATTGAGTCAGGATGAGTTCAATGACTCATAGCCAGATATCCGTCATAAATACTGGAGGAATACCTTGTTGCATGAAGCAATGTGCTCACTGGATTGTTGTAATCTGTTTAATTTAATTTTTTCATGGTGTCTTCATCCACAGCAGGAGAGGATTGTTGACCTTGTCAGCAACATAAACGGACTGGTGAGTACTGATAAAGTAGCCCTCTCTCTATTATAATCTTTACCTTGTGTGTGTTTAAATAGAACTTTTGCTAAACTGATAAAATATATGTAGATCCTTTCTACAGACTGCATACTGGGCATGTACTGGAAACATTATAATACTAATCACAGTGTCTTAAACTCTCTCTGTAATGAAGGAGTTATTAGAAACACAGCATCTCCCTGGACAGATAAAGAATGAACACTGTGCCGCTCTGTCTGTGCTCGACCTCTGTGTTGTCTTAAGCAAAGAAACAGCTGCTCTACAGCGAGCAGAGATGACATCAGTGTGAAAGAACAAGCCAACACGGTAACATCAGCAACTCGTATCTGACAGTCAAAATTAAAAGAGTTAAAAAGGGACAAAGAAAAAAAAGGATTTTGCTCCCCACTGTAGTATCTTAATAAATTACAAACCTTCCTATGAGGCAGCGAACAGTCACTCAGTTTACTCACATCTCTGGCTTTGCCATAGAAGGCCTCTTGAGACGCCGCCTCCAAAGAGCCGATGAAGAACATCGGATGGGTCTCTCCATACCTGAAGGACGCACAAGACAGACAGCAAATGAACACACTGTTACAGAACAGCCCTCGGGTTCACAGTCGTTTCAGTGAAAAGGAGAAGCACCTGACGCTTGGCTCACCTTGAAGAAAATTCGGCAGTAAAGTGCAGTAAGGCATCAGCTTCGTTCTCACTGTTCTCTGGCACTGTGAGGGGGCGACAGTTATTTCAAGTCATTTAATGCAACACAATAGAACAGTAATCTAAAATCGTTAAACTGCTCCACTGCACTCACTCATAGGTGATTTCCGACAGGTGGAGGAGCCCATTCCAAACATCTCTGAATCGTCCACACCAAACTCTGGCGCATCTTCAAAATCATCCCCCTCACTGTCACTGACCATATGGACATCTGCACACTGGAAACACAGAGAAGTCATTTATTTCCAGGAATATTTCAACAGAAGGTACCATATTATAGGAGGCAGCATGTATACATGGAGCAGAAAGTGTGTGTGTGTGTTTATACTTCTTCTGTAGGTTCCTGGGAATTGGCTGGTGAGGACCTTCGACAAACACTGAGGTGATGGCAAGGATAGCTGATCCCAGAGACAGCTAGCGTCATCTAAAAACAGGGAGCACAGTGAAAGAGTGACTCGTCTAAGAAGCAAGGCCGAACAGTCGCGTGAGATCGCTCAAAGTCACCATCAAGGTAAAATGAGTCTGGTTAGTTCATCAGGGGCAGTGAGTGACGGCCATTTCTACCCTTTGCCAAAGACAAGAGATCAAAAAGAAAAAACACCACACCATGAGATACTTTATGGCTTTCAGCTCGTTCATCTTTCTAATCAGGTGAGAAGCCTGATGAGGTTTCTGTACACCTGCAGTAGCCATTAATGTGAAGGTGGTTTGAAGTAAGAGAACACCAGACTAATGAGCTCCCAAATCCAAAGCCAGGACTGCAAATGTCGGCGGTCAGCAGGGACTCATTACAGCTGGTGTCTCCTGGGTAAGACCCTGAGGGGCGTCAACTATACAGGTACTGCAGTTCGAAAACTAGGCACTGCAGATTTAATATTCCCATCTTGTAACAACATAAAAAATACAATTTCAAACAACTAAAATAAAGACACATTTGTCAAATCAACAGCAACCACTGAGAGCAGAGCTGGGAACAATCACACCATGACTTATAGCCTGAATGCACTGACACTTGTCAAAATAACGCAACACTATATTCAGCGACGCACTAATTGTTGAAAGGAGAGCAGAAAGCCCAGATGCAAATAGTTTTCTGGGAGAGTGAACTTCTGAACAACAGGGCAGGCAGGCCGGCTGTGATAAGAGGCAGAGACGCTGCTCGTCCCCTGCTGAGGTCCTGTGATCTGCTCCATTGTCGCCTGCGAAGACACACAAAGAGCAGCTGGACGTGGTTGAATCAGGAGACGATTACATGCAACGCCAATTGAGTCTGAAAAGGGCTACACAGACCGCAGGGAGTTTCTCTCTATTAAAAGAGGCTGGCCTCAGCCTCTATAGCAGGAGGGAACAGTGTAACCACTGGACCTTGTCTGCAACATGGACTTACTCAGGAGGGCTGCTGTGTACCTGGCACTGATAACAACCAGCTTAACACACTACCCTATCTTTGGAAACGTTAGAAAGTCACTGCAATCAGAAGACAAAACATTTGCACACGCATCTCTAGGTGCAATAAGGCAATATATTCCCAACATAAGATAAATTTGTCTTCATTTTGTTATAGATTTTAACCAATTTTATAAACACAAACACATAGTTTGGTCTTTTTTTCCCTTAGTTGTGGTTGTTCATACATATATCTGAGATTTTAAAGTTGTTTATATAGGACATTTTAATATTAAAGGAGATACTGATTACAACGTTAACCACTGTCTTAAATTCCCACCAGCTCAGTAACCAAGGAGAAGACATGTGAAACGCAGCGTCTCCCCTGACAGTTAGAAAATGAATAATATCCTGATGAGTGTTCGTCTTCCGTGTTGTCTTAAGCAATGAAAACTGCTCAAAAAAAGCAGTGTTGAATGATGAAACTACACAAACACAGAATGACATCACGGCTAATGGGGCAAGTTGACGGCGAAACATAACAAATGAGAAAAATGTTGTTTTTCAGCGAATGAAATGTTTTCCATTGAGACCTCAGACAATCAGTCACCTGAGGTAAAAAAACAAAGGTGTACACGCAGAGGGCAGAGGAAACAGATTGGATTTCCTGTCTATTACCAATTAGTAGCGAGTGTACTCTTGACAATTAGAAGTGTGCAAACGTCACAGCAAGGACAGCTGAGTATCGCTGGAACACCTACGAAGAACACTTAACCGAATTGCCTTGTCTTTGCTTGTGTAACTCAACTCTAACTAATTTATTGGCCTGCTCCCGTTTATTAGATCACTGTGTTATTCATATTTTTCCAGAGAACTTTACAAAGTAACAACACAAAAACATCATCATTCCCCCAACAGGAAAAGTAAAGTCAGTCAGCAAAACGTTTTGTAGCGCCAAAGAATAAAAAATAAGTGACTTTAAAGAGAAGCGACGGCCATTTAAGACATGAGGGCTGAATTAGCGTTGTAGGTATTGAGCCGGACAAAGACATGCAGGGTCTGAGCCTCAAGGATGTGAAGGCACAGCCCAAATTCCCCAATCGAGTGGCAATCAAACGTGAGAATCTTAACAACGGCCACTGAGAGGATCCCCATAAACCCTTTACCCCCACTACTCACAATGAGAGGCTTTCGTCTGAGGGCCTAATAAGTGTATAAATAAAGTTGATCACTTCCCCTGTCAAAGACAGCCTGGAGGGTTTGGGCTGACATGGATGCAAGGAGGGGAGGTGAAAAGGGGAGAAAAATAGCGTTGAGTGCCTCTCAATCCTCTTCCTCGCTTTGACCCGACGGCTTCTCCTGATGTTGAGGCACACAAGTGCAGCTTGGCGGCTCAGTGGCAAAACGTGGAAACAAGGCTGAAGCGCCGCAGGGCACGGGGGCTGGGGGGAACGAGGTTAACCCCCCCAAATGACCTTCTCCCACATCTCCACACAAAGGAACTGGCTCCTCTTTTTTGGATTCTTTTAATTAACACTTGCATTGAGGTTCTAAGCATTCAGGGGCCGATACAGCCAAAGAATTTTCTTTCCCTTACCCCCTCCCTCCTTTCCCTCTTCCCTTCAACCCTTTCTTTCCTTCTTTCTCTCCCTTCATTCTCTCTGTGTTTCATTTTTTTCTTTTCTGGGGTAGGCAGTGTTTGGATTAGGTGTCTGGCTGTGAGTGTGAGATAATTACTTCTGACAGCTGCAGTGACGGCGACCAGAGCCACTGTACCACCTTAGTCCTCTTTCTCTTTGATGGGGCGAGGGAAGAAGCAGCAAAAGCAGGGAAGAGTAGACGCCAGGGGAAAGGAGACAGACCGAAGAGGAAGTAGTGACAACATGAGAAAAATGAATACATGACAGGAAGAAGGAGGCTAAATAAAAGAAGACAGGCCAGGTGTGCCCTACCCTTAACACCTGTTGGTTTCCTTGTTCCAGGTCCCTTTGAGCTAGCTGAAGATATGCCTGTACTGATTAACATCTAGGGCTCTATACGTGCACCATACGTAGACACATAAACAAATGCAAATACACAGTTACAGGCCAAGGTAGGCACAAATAAAGGACCGCAGGATCAATGGGACGCACAGTTAGAAGAGACTGACAGACTAACTTGGTGCTGAATGTCACCCGAAGGCAGCCAATCACACAAGGGACGGGGGGGCCTTACTGCTGAGCCCTGTTGCTACGGAAACCACCAGGCCCCCCTCAATAAATTCTCAGTTTAATAGGCCCCTATCAGGTAGAGGAGGATTCCATTAATGCCAGCTGGGAACTGGAGGGAGGTGCTGGCCTACGAGGCCAGGAACCTCCGAGGCTCTGCAGCATTAATACATTAGCAAACACCATGAAACACTGCATAAATGTCAGCAATTACTGGCTAGAATGAAGGGTGGGTGGTGGTGGGGTGGTGCAGAGATGAGGGGATTTAATAAGGATGCCCCACCGGCTGTCAATCACTCCAACAGGTGTAGAGGAAAGACTGCCAATCAAAACAGCTCCAATGAGACGAGGCCACTGCAGGCTGTGTAGTTCAGGTGATAAAGGAAGAGAAGGAGCCGGAGGAGGCAGGGGAAGAGGCTCACCCATCATGTTTCAAACAGAAGAGGAAGTTAATGTCCTCTCATATCAACTGTTTCCAAAACCCTCAGCCATCATCATCATCATCATCGGCGCTGTTTAGAAGAGCTTTGTAAAAGCCACAAGAATCAGGAGGAATATGAAGGCAGAGCGAGGCGCAAATAACGCTGGAGGATCTGTCCCCAAACGAAGGACGTTTATAGTACTGTCAACTTTGTGCAGTAAACCCGACGACAATTAAAAGAGATGCTCGAACAAACACACAGAGTAAAAGCCTGACAGTGTGATCCTCTACCCTGAAATACTACAAACTGTCTTTGAGTGCATCGATGAGGAACACTGGTACCATGGCAGCTTAAAAAAAAAAAATATTTAGGAGAAATTAAAATTTCTTGAGGTTAAATTTATTACTGCAGTTACTTTTTTAGACCCAAATTTAACTGCACTTTAACATCTCAATCAATAATAATAACAATAATGTGCCTTGATTTTGTAACAGTGAATTTTAAAATTGATGAATAACAACAATAATTAAATTTTAGTGTTAAAATATCATTTTGATAAAAGAGCTTGCACATACTGGTGGATTAACCATTACAAAAACAGTAATACTGTTAATTTAGAGCAGCGGTGGTAAACACCTGACACTGGGTGGAGGTCTGATAAATTTGTTAAACACTGTATTTTACAACAGTTCAGGACCTCAGCCTGCTATAAATGAGCATCACCTCACGTTGCTACTGCTGCCACTACACTTCCTTGGTCTAACATGACACACAATAACTCAGTGCTCTGAATGAACCCATGTGTTTTCCAATGCTACTTATCCATCCTGATCCAGTTTCAGCTCTCCATAAGAATTCAGAGCACAATAAACAATGAAACACACTGAGTGGACAGTATCAGTGGGTAGGGTGATGTAACACATAACTACTGGTTCCCCTGAAAGGTGAGAATTTCTTTCTGACAAAATAATTTCCTACGCTCCAACAATACATAAACAAACAATGCCACCACTCAAATATCTCTCTCACAACACAAGAACAACTGACAGTTGAAACAGATACTCTGGACATGTTGATCAATGATTGCATGCACTTATGACACTTTAAAGCAGCAAATAAATCTGTCTAGAGGAAACGACACTAGTAGTCAGTGTGGGGTATCATTTTAGACATATAAAACAGTTTCCATAACAACATTAAAATTATACTGATCAAAGAGTCTCTGTGAAAATGTTTTAATAAAACGTCAGCAAATTAAATTAAATACTGCATCAATAAAAATCAGCTGTGAACTTGACTTAAATGAAATACAGTACAAACTGTACAATATCTATATGTAGAAACTGATAAAAATGACCTAATCCAAAATGCACAGCCTCAACAAAATCTGATCTGAATATGGCTATTTTCAATGTTTTTAAATTTTGATGCAACAGAAACAATTCAGCCTCCATGATGAATCCATCAACTATTAAATTTATAACAAAGATAATTGCTTTGAGTAATTTTATAAGAAAAAAGTGAAATTTCCATGCTAAACTGAATGTCTTTGAGAAACAAGACATTTGAGTCCATCATGTCAGGCTTTGGGAAATAATGACCCACATTTTCCCCCATTTTATCAATCAAATATCAATCGACAATGAAAATAATTAGTTGCCCGAGTTGCTGTGTACAAGCCAGGCACATTTGCAAACACAAGAATGCAAATATGTCACGTCAGTAATATCAGACACTTAAGGGGCGCAGAAGAGTTGAGTAGTAATCGATTCCACTGAAAGCAGCACAGTTCGTGGAGCTAAACGTAATCTGAGGCCTCTGGCTGCTGTTTATTGGCCCAAACCCCGGGAGATGAGACCGGGCTAATGAGCTCGACACTAACACTGGCTCACTACCCGCCTGCTAGGCCAGCCGAGCCCTGGGCTTTCTCTGTTAATACCTTCAGACGTTTCAATAAGAGGGTTGTGGCTGGAGCAGAGGCCATTATTACACTTCTGTCTCTGTGCTTTTTAATATCTCCTCATCCAGGAAGCACAGACGCTGCAGATGTGTGTTAGCCAGATGCCAACCCTGGCCAATGATGCCACAATGAGCTGCAGTCTATTCATGATCCACAGCTCCTCAGGGGGTCGAGCTGAGGTTCACTGATGACCAAAGCATCAATACAAAGGTAATAAATGGGACTATTTCACTTTATCTGTACTGGTTATTTTTTATCAGTTACATGCTTTGTACATTAATAAATAATAATAATTGTTTTATTTATTATATAGTCACGTCAATGCACAACACATGAAATGAACATGTTCAGTCAGAGATGGAGCCGATGAATACCTGTCGTTTGTCAGGTAATATTGATGCCCTCAGTATTAAAAGAAATAAAAAGTTTCTTTGTTATTGGTTAAACACTTATGACATGATAATTCCTGACAGTTAGTAGAACTATTTTAGATTGAGCAATTTATTCATCAAGATATTTAAAATATGAATTCTTCACAGTTGCCGACTGATTTGAGGTTATATAGTTTAAAATATTTGAACCTGAATGAATATCTTCAGGCATTGTATGTTGATGTAATAATATTGACATTGATTATGACCTAAGGAAATATGATGAAAATAAGACCTGGGGTATTCAAGTAAATTCATAAAAAATATGTAATCACTGAAGAACATGTTGATCATCTGTTTTTACATCACAAATTATGAGTCAAATCTACTGCAGCTGAACATCCTGAACATTTTAGAAACAGGAATATAAAGCTCCAGCTGCATATTTTGAGTGTGGATTGCAAAGTTAAGCAGCATAGTGGACCATAACACAAGCTGAGGTCGCTCACCGCGCCACACACTCACAACATGCTGTCCAATCAGCACTAAGATTTGTATTTCTGTTGCAGTCCCATCCCGTTTACTGATCACATAACTGGTTTACAAAGATAATGCTGACAGTGGTGAATGACAGCAGGATGGTTTGTTTGGTGATTACCCATTTGACGGAACAAAATAAAGCAAACAACCTCCTGTAGAGACAGGATGCATAACCTTATGTCCTTTACCCCTTTAGGCACATTAATGGTGTAATGTATTTGCTTTCACTGTTAATCTTTACTTTAGTCATAACAAAACAGGTGCAGTTATTGTTCAACAAGCTGAACAAACTCTATCCACCAATACCTGTGTACAGAAAACAGGTTATGCTTATTAATAACAAAAGTACTCTGCCACAAATGAATAGGACATTTGTAGCCTAGTTGCTACAGTAGAGCCAGTTCTGATAAGACTAAAAAAAAAAAATCAAAGTCAATACCAATACTCCAATAATCACAGAGATCTGAAAGGAAAGCGTTAGCCGAGGGGTTAACACAAGAATGTGTGCACAACAGCTCCTCAATTGTATGCCATGATAAACCATGCCATACAATTAGCATGGGAACACATAGGCTGTCAAAGAGCGGGTGGGACAAAAGGGGTCAGGGGTTCCTCCAGGTTCTGTATGAAGGCTGCTTCTGATCAGCTTGACTGTGTGCAGAGTGAAAGGCTGGGAAGGGCGACCCTGGGACGGGAGAGGTCAGCGGGACTCAATGATGTGAGCTTTAATGTCCACAGATAGAGGACACAAGATGGGAACCATCTTTGACATCTTAATTAGCGCCAACATCTTACTCTCATGCTTCTGACAGATGGTTTCGGGGTCACTCACAGAGTGTGGTACAGTTTCCACTTTTAGTTCTGAAATCATGTCAATCTGTGAACCACACCCTTTAATTTGGGCTCGACTTTTAATTCTCTTGGAGAAGCATTTACAGCACATAGAGAAGACAGTGATAGTGTTTTCCTGCCTGTGCTACTTACAGAGTCGTCAGACGCTGACGCAGGCCATCCTTCCCACTGTTGATGCCGGACTGGGATGTTGGTCAAATCTGAAACGTTCCTCTTCACCTGCAAACATAAAAGAGTTATTAGTGCATATTCATCAAACCTACACAACACTTGAGAACATGCCAGACAGCTCAAATAGTGTATATATATTTTGTATTTATATATTATTTACCATCCTGTCATTATTAAGTCATATTAAAACTGGAATTGGAAACTATTTGCCACAATTAATTTAACAATAAATAAATGTTATCAGTTCGAGACATCAGCCCGGGCTCCATCAAGCATCATGCTGGTTCAGCAGCATGAGCGAAAAAGTAGGACAGAGGCAGAGAATGAAGGAGGAGATGAGTCAAAAGGAGAGGAGGAGGAAAGAAAAATAATAAAAAAAGACAGCCAGTGTTATCAGCATTCTTCAGATGCCACAGCTAATGCCCAGCAACAACAGCCCCACGCTCTGAAATGAACAGTATTTCTCTTTTGCCATTCATGCGCAGACGCTGCATCTGCATCACTTAATAACATTCCTTGCTTTTAAACAGTTAGCAGCCAGCAGCGCCTGGCCCGCCGAGCGCCGTGTTACACCGTTCACTGGGCTGTTGGTTTAAAGCCCCAACGCCAGCCTGATGTGCGCCAGTCAAAGGTGATCAAAGCCCAGTCGGCGTCTGAACACTGGCGGCCGTGGATTTCAGCGCATTTGTTCAGCAGAATTCTGCAGGGCTGCGCACTGGCGCTGAGAAAACTGTCAATTGTAGAGCAAAGATCCCTTTACTCATGAGTCAAATCCTGTCTTTGTAAAAAGCATTGAAGAGAGATGGATCCTTGAGCACATCCAGGGCTGCTGGTCACGGAGGTGGAAACTTAAATACGCTACAAACACAAAGTCAAAGCCAATGTCAGGCAAAGCAGGACAGCAGCTGCAAAACGCTGAGCTACGATGACTGCAGGGCACTTTCGTCTACTTAATACTTAAAATTACTGCTCTTTGCATCCATATATGACCTGTGTGTGTGTGAGAGAGAGAGCACACAAATACTCTACGGACTGCTTAATGAAATAAATAAAAATTTATCCCTTTATCACGGCAAAAGTTATCAAGCTCTCAATTGAATTCTGTTCATATAGCTGTGTTTCTATAAATGTATTTATATTTTATTTTTGCTTGGCCCGGCACAGCAAAGCAATTTACAGTACAAACATGATGAGGAACAAATAAAAGAACAATAATAAATGAGTGGCACAGTCCATCCGTTGTCTTTGGTAAATCCCACACTGCTCAGTGCCTATCCTTATGAAGAGAAGCTATGGCCAGGATAGCAGACTGGGGTCAGAGCGGGTGGCCAGTGTTATTACAGAGTGTAATATCTATGTTTGACCAGCCGGACTACAGGGATTTGACTGACCGGCTGGCCAGCCGATGAATAGAAGGGAGAAGGGAGGAAAGGAGAGCCATAAACACTAGTAATGAAGAGGCTGCTGTCAGAGGTTAAAGCAGCATCAGAGAAACAACAAACTAACGCCCACCACAGAGGGAATGAAGGTGAGAGGTGGAGGAGGAGGAGAGAGGAGACACACACTGAAAGACACCTGGCAGAGGACGACCACCAGGCCTGCCCACCTGGAGCTACACCAACACAGTCTGCAGGCAGACGCTCACAACACCACATGAAAAGCTTGGTGCTATTATAAGAATCAGAAACAACCAAAGTCATTTAGAACACACAGCAACAGAGAATCAGGGCGACCCAGTGCCTGGAGTGCCCGAGCTTCTCCAGGTAGATGAAATTTTTGTTGCATTTACAAAGCACTGCAGCCAACACAGGCTACAGCAGCCAGCATGCAACAAGCAATACTGTCTCATGCTGCCCCCTGTCTGCTACAACAGACACTTCACTGATAACTCACACTGCAACAAATTAAAACTATTATATTTCAACCGTGACTCTGAGTAACTATTTTTACACAGCAGGTTTTATATACAATTACCAGGAGTATTGCGCATTAAACTCATGACACTGGGCTGTAGAGTAATAAGCAGAACACGGCACCAATGATGAAAAGTATCCATCAACATGACTCAGGACATACAGGAGCTAAAATGTAAAGGAAATGTCTTTTTTACGGAGCAGAGCAGGATTTAAATCAACGTCTCAGTAACAAATACAGAGCTGTGTGTTGCTGTTCATGTTGAGGGTGTACGAGCCAGTTATGCACAACATTAGCTAGCCTGGCTGTGGTGCTGAGCTGCTGGGCAATAAGCCTCACGGCAAAATTAATGATCCAATCATTGTAAATGCCAATTGCCTGTAATCCCTGGCTGGAAGAAAATCAAAGAGAGGGAAAGGTTTCCGTTAAACAGTCACAAGCTCTCTCTCTCGCGCTTTCTTTCTTCGTCTCCCCTAGGCACCAGATGCCTTTCTTTCATTCCTTTTTTTTCAGTCCAACCTTCTTTTTCTCAGCTCTGGAGCCCTGTCTGCATTTGGTCCCTATATGTCTCCCAGCTGCGGAGTGGAGATGGGGCCCAGGCCCAGCCCCGGGGGGGGCAGCAGAGGAGGGAAATCCCCAGGACAACTGGTCTGGTCACGGACAACCTGAAAACCAGCAGCCATCCCTATTCTACCCTCTACTTCCCTGGCAAACATTTGCTCTCCAGCTTAGCTCAGAAGCTAGCCAGCAACTTACCCCCACACTCTTGTCTGGTAATGCCAATCAGAGTCTACACAGCCCTGTGCACTGGAGATGGGGAAGAAAGAAGGTGGAGAAGGGATGCTGGGAGAGGGAGCGATGGAGAATGAAGGGATAGAAAGGGAGGGGCAAGGGCAGCTCCCTGAGAGCCACAAGGCAAAGCCAGAGCCTTTGGCAAAGACAAACAAGAAGATAGGACTCTATCCCTTTTGATATGCACAAGCAGGACCATCAGCTAGTCTTCAGCTAAGACAAAGGGGAGAATGGGGAGAGAGAGGTGCTCTGTAGTGGAGTCCATATGTGTCTGTGAGTGGACACAGTATGAGCAGAAAGGGGAGTAGGCCTGGCTCAACATGGTGTTACTTCTTTGTTTCTTTCTTCAGGCTTCTTGTGACAGAAATACACTCCCCCTCTTGTTTGTGTCTTTCATTATTATTTGATCTAAAAAAATAATAATCAGAAACTATGAGCATCATCATCATCACCTCTACTGAACTGACTGTGGCTGCACCTGTATGTAGCTCTCCACGCTGCTTACTGGACCTTTTCATCACTCCCTACATAGTGTGCACAGATGGTCTAATGGTGATTATTACTTAACGCGTTACAGTGATAGAAGATGGAAAAGACGCCTGTTCCCTGATTAAAGAGTAAATATAGAAAGAGTGCAGTCAACATCGGGCAAACAGAGCCCAGATCTATGTAGGTTAACATTCTGGGCCTCATTTTCACTGCAGGGGGCCAAGAGATGCCTAAAGACAAGCATGCGTAAGGAAAAGACTGCGACATGGAGGCCTGTTTAAGCCCACATTGTCCCTTCTCCATCCCCTATGGCCTCTTACAGCACCCCCACCAAGCTAACAGTCCTTTGCCTCCTTTCTGTGACCATGGTTCCCCCCTCCCACACTGCAGGGACCCCTCCCCAGTGTTTGTAATCCTAGCAGAAACACTTAAGGTTCACAGTGGGTGCTCATCAAAACCATCTGCCTGAGAAGAGGGTGAGAGAGCTGACGGAGTGAGGAGAGAAAAGGGAAAAAGCGAAGGAGGAGAGGGAGAAAGCCAGGGATGCGAGCCTGCCTCCTCCAGTGCAGATGTTGGTCGCACTAATCTGTTCAATTAGCACCATTACAAGCCTCGCTAGTAGCCTGACTATTATTAGTGTAATCTTCACCCGCACCAAGAAGCCAGTGAGCAAAAACTTTGGAGGGACACCTTTCACTGCTGGTGGAAAGTAAATAATTATCTGCACGTAGAACATGGAAACCATAAAGAAAATTAAACTAAACGGAGCTGAGCTGCCTCAGGACTGAAAACAGCTACAGACATATAGTTCCAATATTTAGTACTGATGACTTAACATGTGAGGTAAAATCAGCGTAGGGACATCTGATCAGTCTTTGGGGAGCTTATTTCCTCTCACCTGTGGCAGTAAGCTACCCTCTGTGAATAACAAATGATGGACGCCTGCTCAGATCTGCCTCTCCACAGGGGGTCGGAGCACTACAGGCCAGTAATGTGTGTATGCGAAGGCAATTTAACAAGTCTAAAGCAAGTCTGATCTCCCAGAGCTCTTGTACCTGACCCATTTTGACCACAATCTCTTATTTCTCTGATTGCCATTTTAACCGCTTAGTTTTTTACCCCTCCTCTGTCAGAGCAGTTGTCTGGTTGTGACCACCTAGTCATAGTCCTGGTTTTTGTCCCTCCAACAAGTAATATTTCGATTAAATATTTGTCTGCTGCAATTTGCATATTCAACGCAATAGCAGCCAACAGTGAAGCACACTGCCTTCACACTGGGTCCGGTATGAGTTACTATACTGTAAATATTTCATAGGCTGCTGAACGTACTATTTAGTTTCATTTTAGAGGAAAATTAATGGAAGTCTGTCTGTTCAATGGCTCCCACATGCCCAGATCAAACAATGTTCAGTATTTAAAGCACCTCCTGGACTGGAGAGAAAGAGACAGGGAGAAATATGCAGCGTCGGGGGAGTGGAGAGAAAAGAGGGGGTTGTACCAGACCGCAGCTGTGAGAGTAATTATGTGCTCGGAAATGTGATCATTTGTGATGAATAATGAATCGATGGCTGAGACAGACTAGCAATGTTTGGCCAATGGAATGAAAGCTGTGTTATGGGGAACTAGAATTGGGTACAACAATATTATGCATGTGAGAGTCAGTGGGTGAGTTACTGAGAGCTTCTGGTGTGTGTCTCGGGTATATAAAGGGACTTCCTGTGATGTCCTGTGTGGTCGTGTTCGCTGGCGTTATACCTCCTGTATGGTTCTGGAGCCGGGGAAGTTGAGACTGTAGTCCCTCTGGGCCTCACGGTGGCTGATGACCAGCAGGAAGTTCTGGTTAAGCGACTCTTGGAGACCACTAAATGAGGAGGGGAAAAAAGTAACGGTAAGGAACAGGGCTGAACACAGCAGGAGACTAAAAAAAAGAAATTGATGCAGAGGTAGAATAGAAAAGAAATAGGGGCACAGAAAAACAAACATCACTAAGAGCCACTCAGTCAAGTAGAGAACAAGCTGAAACTTGTCAACTAGTGGTAACCTGCTGGCCTGCAGGGAGGTGGGTGCATCGTCTGGGGGAGAGTCGCCCACTTCACTGGTTGTGTCTTAACAAGCCTGGCCAGAGCTGCGCTCAACACAGCAGGCTACCATAGCTATGACCACCTGCTGTGACTAACAGCATGGAGTCTATCAGTCGGGCTTATTGCTAACAAGCCTGCCAGCTATTATGAAACAAACCCTGGAGGGCCTTCAGCACCTTCCTCACGACAAACCCTAAATATGCCTAAAAAGCAAGGCTTTCCTGCATTACACAGCAGCCCAACATGATCAGCTACTTTCACTCTCAAGCCAGAGAAGCAAATGATGAAATGAGGAGCTTTTACTGTGCTTTATGTTGCTCTAGCTCTTCAGCAGATGCTGCTGGCCTGCTGCTGTACATACACCGCCTCTGTGTAGCTTCAGAAGCACGGCTGTCAGTGATTATACTCATACCGAACATATCAGTTCCTGTCAATGGCAGGCTGCTGTAAGCCACACCACACACCTGAAGATGACTATATGATTAATGAACATATAATGCTCCTAAACTAACGAGCTATAAATATCTACATCAGTCTGAACATGGTTACACTGTCCCCTTACTTCAGTGTGTTTCACAGTCTTTGTGCATTTTAAAAAGGTCTGCCAAATCCACACCAACACACTGCTCCTGAACTGCCTGGATGCCTAGCTTGAAGTCCTTTTCTTCCAAAACAAAACTTTTTCAAATCATAATACAGCCAAAGAGTTTGTTTAACTCGGTGTTTATGTGACATCTGACATTCGGTTGCTACTGCTCACAATAAAAATAATAAAATCAATGTTATGACAAACCATTTTACCTCAAGTCCAACTGCATGTGTAATTGAACATCCACACAACCCATCAATAAATCTATTCAATAATAACAAAAAATAATGAATTGACTTGATGTCATATGCTGATTATAATGTGAGCAGAGAGCTGGTAGCGGAGACCCCATCCGTCCTGGAGGCCCTGACGGGTCAGACTAGCATCGCAGCTCCATCATCAGCTCACAGCGGCGACAGAGACGCTGTGAACGCAGATACTTTGTGTGCTTCACGTAGCGAGGAGGAGGTGGGGGAATCAACTTTTGGAAGCTTCATTTACAATAAGCTGTGAGGTTAAGTAGCGTTTTGAGCAAACGCTGGGTCTGTGCTGCTGAATATCAATGGGAGGCTTAAGGGCCGAAACAGGCACTTAATCAGGGCTCAGAACCCAAGGAGAGGAGGAAGAGTTGAGAGAAAGAGAAGGATGGGGGAATTAATATGTAGCGCACACATTAATTATGCAATCACACCCTTAATCTGCACAGATCTGGACGAGCTTATGTTAACAGAAGCTCAAATTTACTGTAATGACAGCATATTTACATTGACTAAAACTACGAAATCAATATGTAAATGTAATGTTTGTTGTAGCTAACTGGGGAAGATTGGAAATGTGTGGAGTGAGAAGGATGGATGCATATGTAATAGGGCTGAGCAGAAGGATGAGAGAGAGAGAGAAAGAGAGAGGGAGAAAAATGGAAGGGGTAGGGACACATAAATAAGGATCTAGCTAATATCATGATTATGTTTGGACACAGTCCCGAGCTGCTGCTGGCAGGCAGCTAGACTCCTAAATAGACAGAGATAGAGGGTAAACTGAGTGGAAGTGTTACTCTGTCCTTCCAAGCAAAGAAGGAACATCTTATCAGTCATTTATGGCAGACCGACGAGCCATTTGGTGCATGTGTGGGTGGAGTTCTGTTCAAGATTTACTCGTTTTGCTCTATAGTACGAATATAGCTACTCAAAATATCAAATGCATTCGGGGGGGGTTGCCATCTGTCTGAAGAGACCTGCTGGTTCACATATAAACAAAACACCCATGTTTCAAGTCCAATATCCCTTTTGTCTCGGCTGCTGTTTTCAAAGCAGCTGTCTTCAGATAGAGGCAGGCCCTTCGAGCAGCGCCGAGTTGAGATGTGAATGTCTTACTGTTTGCTTCTGCCTTCAGAGGTCTCTTTCTCACTCAGCACACACACACACTCATGACATCCAGGTCGGCCTGCAACATCTCTGGAGGTACTTGACGTGGCACAAGGGTGCCGGGAGGAAAATGTCATTTAACTTTATGGACAGAGAAAATGGGAGCATTTTGCAGGGGAGAAGAGCAGGCTAAACAGATTGGTTTCACTCTGAGGTAAGCCCATCGCCTAAGCTGTGAGTCCCTGCGGCACAGAGCAGACTCTAGACCTTATTAAACTAGCACTGCCAGACACACACACACACACACACTGGTATGTGCCTGCAAAACACAAATACCCATACACACACGATCTCCAACATCTTTCACACATACACATTTCCGTACCATCACATGTGCATATCACACAAACACGTAAAAACACACCGGCCAGGAGAGCAGAGGAGGTCAGGAAGTACACACAAGGTCCTCTTACCTCCTCCACATTTTGCATCCACAACAAAGCAGAAGGATGCGAAACCGTTGCGGCTCTGCTCTGTTCCGGTCTGCCATCTTGACCCAAAGTTAGTCAGCATGCTAACTGTTAGGATGCTTCTACCCAGGGCTCCTTTAGCTAACTAGCTAGCTATCTTACCTCAATGCATCAGTGATGCTACTGGATAGCTGACACACAGAGGGAGGGGAGGGGGAGGCAGGAAGTCACATTAAAACACACACAAAACCTAATGAATCATTTTTGCAATTTCAAATTTCTTTCAGAGTTCAAATTAAAATAACCTTTCCTTGGCAAACATGCTTCCTGAGAGCTGAGCGCAGAATAAACGAGGGAGGAAACAGGCTCCAGTGAAATATTCATCAGGCCCTCATCATTTATGCAGCAGATTAGGTCCTCCTCAACACCCTCCTGTATTCACAGGCAGTCATCAACATGGCCACAGAGAAAACGCTTCTCCAGGCCGGGCTTTGACGGCACAGTACTAACTGCACATCACACCGCTAACTAAATAACTAACTGAGATGATTGGTGCTCAAAGCAAAATCTCCCAAAGCCTCAAGATTTATTTCTAATCAAACAAGACAACTAGAGGAGTTTACTCAGTGGAATCATAATGACAGTGCAGCACTATTTAATCAGTTGCTTTGGTTTGGGTGGGTGAGCAGCATGAGCCAAGTAATTGCCGGGGATATTACCATTTATGGGACATTTGCATTTCCACTAAACAACAATTGGAAGCAAATAAACATTGTGAAATTAAACTGGGGTTAATAACTACAAACTAGCAAATATAGTTGTATAGGAAACAGTGGTGGTCTCATTAAACTCACTAAAAACTAAATTACAGATGACAAAGTGAGTTGAACTGAGCTCACCAGCACACCAGCTCACATGTGAGTCACTCATACACATTATGCACCATTAATTAGAAGTGTCAGCAGCAACTTTATGCCTCTGTGAGTCACATCAGGCATTGCTCTATGTTACTGTGCAGCACAGATATTAGAGCTTCTTATAGTTTCTGCATTTTGTGCCAACTTCCTAAAATGAACATAATAGAAGGACTGACAGCTGAGTTAATCCACTTTTTTTTTTCCTCACTTACGTGTGTGTACCTAACTGTTGTGTCAATTTCTTAAATCGCTGCGCTTGTCTTTAGCTTCTATGAAAGTACACAGAGAGAGAAAAGCAAATTCCCTGCACATGCATGTGACCCCTGCATGCATTTATGTTTCGTTCATCAAAAGTAAAAACAAATTTGATGACATGCACACAAGAGTATCTATGTGTGTGTGAGTCTACTGATGTGATTTGCAGTGTTTCATATAATAGAAGGAACTGTGCCAAGAGCCGCAATTCATTTCTTCAAATAAAGAGAGAACAGATTACAGAGAATATATGTCTGCAACATACTGTAATTTGAACAACACTGAGCCTGAGAAAACTAAAAAAGTAAAACAATAAAATCACTCTTCCTAAATGTTTTTAGGAAGAGTGACACACATGTGATGAGTGATATCAAGCAGGATCATTTGGTTCATTAATCATTTTTGTTTTCAATAATGGTGCAGAAGCACCAGATCAGATCAGCTCCCTTTGTTAAAAAAAGATTAGATAAAAAAATATTGATCCTTTCAGTCAGAGCCCTCAGGGAAATTAAAGTTCTAGCAGCGACAGAACAGAATCCAAAAGTAGAAATAAAGACAGATAAGCAGAAGGAATAAAGTGATGAAAATATAGAAATATAAGAAACACACATCACACTAGTATTCAACATTTAAATATTAAGTTATTCAGTGAGTAGGTCAGTATTATACTGACCATTATGTATGATGACTGTGTTATTGTGCCTCCCTTTAAACTTCAGGTGGAGGACTGTACCGGCACTGAGCTCAGTCTACAGCAACAAATCTGCACACACTGCTCAAAAACTGCACTGACTGTGGATTTACGGTGTGACCACAGTTTATTTTTACTGCGAGCTAACAGCTTGCCTGGTCCCGCTACAGGGGAGTGTCGCTCTGTGATCTGTCACCTGTCCTCTCCCAGCACGACAGCAGCTTCACCAGACACACTGTCATACACTCATTCATACACAAATACACACAGGAGCCCACCCACTCTATTCAGCCCCAACTGTCCTCCATCACAAAAGCTGACACAGAATAATGAGCTCCCGACACCCAAAATGATATCGATAACACTTGGAAAAACGGCAACGGCGCTGCTAAAAAGACACAGCAGTAAGTGGGGGAGTGAGAAGACGAGGAGAGGGAGGCGAGGGAGGAGACTGGGGAGATGAGGGCCATTAGCTGCCAACACAATATAACTACCACTTAGCCTAACTAGCAGGCAAAGCGGCAAACTGCCAAATGACTTCTTTTACAAGTGTTCTGGTGACATGTGGATGCTTGATTGGCTACTAACACGAGGAAATATGGGGAGGGTTACAGAACAATTTCAATTCTCAATCCACTGTCAACAAGCAAACTTGGGCCATCATATGTGGGACTATAAACAACTCGATAAACAAGGCAAATAAAGGAAAGCTAGTTAACGTGCATTATAAGAGTTACAGTCATCACAGGATGTCCATGTTTAAAGAGTTTAAACTCATCTGCCCAAAATAATATATTATCATCATTAGTTATTAGAATGAACGAATGCCATTTTAGCTGCATATATATATATATATATATATATATATATATATATATATATATACACACTGTATATTCCAACAGAGACAGTTACAACATAGAGCATCATACCTTCAGACAATCATCATCAAAATTCATAAACCACTGAAAATGTATTATACAGTACTACACAGTACTGGAGAAATAAATGTTAATGCTTTCCAGGCTTTTGAGATGACATTAGCAAGCTTCAAAATTAAAGAGTCATTTTTTTTTTAAACCAGGATATTTCAGGGACGATAAATATCACGGAAAATAAATTCTCTGAAATCAAAATTTGTACAATAAGCTAATCTACAAGCATCATGGGATTAAAACATAATTTTCTGAGGAAGCATGGACTTAAATTCTAAGGAGTTGAAAGAAAATGTCCAAACTGGACAAACTACTATCTACTAATAACCTACTGGACTCCAAAGTCTAGTCTAGCAGAAGAGGTAACATGAATGATGGCGCTCTGGTTCACCTTCTATAGGGAAGCCATTCATGAAAAATTTACAGTGATCATTGGTGAGGATTTTGTGGATGATCCCTCAGATTTTATAATTTGGGATATTCTCATTTCTTGTATTGTTTGATTGTACCGCTTGAAAATTATATTAAAATCCCCAAAATCACACAACCAGTTTAACACCTGAATATATTTGAAATGATCAGAATACCAGAACTCAATATAAAATCCATCAAGAGAAACAAGTATTTATATGCACTAATGAAGTGACTGAACAAAAAAAACAACTCACTTATTACCATACCTTATTTGCTTTGTTTTATTGCTAAATATAATATTATAACACCACACTCACCAAGGTCAGATTTAGACAAGTCCAGTGAAATTACATCAATTACATAATAAAATACTCAAATTAATGTTGTTCAAGCATATTCCTAAATTAGCTTCCTTAATCACTCTTTATTCTCCAGAAGACGCAGCGAATCAATCAATAATCTTATCGTTCATCTCAACAAAAGCAACTGAAGGTCGGACTGCTTCATAAAATCTACCATCCATCCCTGCTTTCATGCATTTTAAGAGAAGCAGATCTCTACTATTATTAATCCAAACATGATTGAAACAGGTTAGTTTCTGTCTTTAATGATGCGCCATCCTCGAAGTACGGACCTCTAAAAGAAAATATTTTAAAGCGTCATCTGTAATGCCTCCTCTCCTCAGCTCTGCTTTTTCTACGGCTCTGTTAAATTTTTCTATAGAAATACCTCGACTGAGAATTGTATTTAGGCTATTAGCCAAGTAGATTCATGACCACCTCCAACTCAAATTTTGGAGCACAGCTTTAAAAAAAGTCAGGTGGAATATATTTTTCTTAACATAAATCTGCAAAGTGCTCACCCCATTTTCCAAGCACTGCTTCTTTTTGTTTCCACTGTGACTGTTATCTAATGTAATTTCCACTGGAAACTGCTTAGGATCCAAATTAATGAATTTATTTCCAGAATCATTGCTTTATCTTTGTTTTTGTATCATCTTTATTTGAGCCACATGCACTCTTATCTAATAAAGTTTGCCTGCAGCAGTCCCAAAGTTCTGATGTCCAATATGGCTTAGTCCTACCTGTATACACACTGTGACACACAGAGAAGTATGTAGCCTCACATATATCTATTACAACCAGTCCAAATACTTGTATCTTCAAATTTAAAATAAAAAGGAATTACCGCAGGTGACGCCACAATATGCACGTGAAATGAAGGGCAAAATATGACTTGGATGATGTTTACCTGAAACTGATGAAAGAAGCAATCACATGTTCAGCAGCCACCTGTGATTGTATTACTGCGTTGGCTTTACACTGAGCAGCCTGACATTTGAAAGGAAAGGTTGCTAATACTGCCGCGGATTCACAGAAATGAACAGAACAACCTCTGGATGGAGGACAGCGGCTTAATGAAGCTCTCTCAACAAATCTCTATTGTCACTGGGTACTACTAATGTGACAGACTGGTGAGTATGTTGGACTAAAAAAAAAAAAGGAGTAAATAATAAATATAAAGGGTGGATATCATTGTCGACGAAGTGTATGGTGCAAAAAACCTGAAGGGAGTAACAATGTCAGGCTGAAAGAAACAGGCATGGGAGGGAAAATTATTATTTACACAAAAGATTGCGGCGGTAGATGCGCCTTTCAAAATGTCACAATAGGTGTGAGAAAATGAATGTGCACCAGCAGGTCAAATGTGTCTTAATAACCAACGAAACGCTGTTTGCCAGCTGGCTTCTGGATGCATCCTTTCCAAAACTGGACATAGGACGCCACCTGGTGTTCATTATCAGGCATTACACTCAAACCACAAACGGTATGTAATAGTTACTGATGTGTGTGTACCAGGGTGAGAAGAGGAAGGTGATTTATTATGATAGTAGAACTAAAAAGCAGAGGAGGAGGGTAGAGTGCCGAGAGGGCTGGATACCTGTTTTTGCTGGTGCTGGCAGTAGGGGCGATGTCTGGGGTCAGGACATACAGGCTGTTGTTCTTGGGCAGGTGTAAACTTCTCATCACCGTCTGAGCACGCAAACACACAGACACACTCACCAGGGAAGGACTTACAGCTGCAGAGATAATCATTTGTTATGAGGAAACATTTGTGCTCACTACTGAATGTCTACTTCATTCAGATGGAGCGAGGTATGCCTCATAGCTCCGATGCTGTTTCTTCTTTTCTTAATACCACATTATGTTTTGTGACAAATGTTTCCAGGGTCAGTTTACTCACACTGTCAGACACATCACCACTCTTCCATCCCTTCAGCTGCATTTTAGACACTGGAACTCCAAGCTCTGTCTCCAGGATTTGTTTGATTTCTCCTAGAAATGAGATGTATGCAGAGGATATTATGGGATGAGAGAGCTATCATGCACAAAGAGACAGTGTGACATGTCGAGTGTTATGCACAGAGTGTCTATCAGAGCGTGTGGTGCTCACCGACTGTGCTTCCTTCCTCCAGCACCAGCTCTATAGTGCGCTGCCGGTACTCCACCCTGAAGTTGAGCATCCGGGGCTGGCGTTCTACGATGTGTCGGGAGGAGGGGTTGATGGGGCAGAAAGCCGAAGTGGAGGACGACGGAGGAGAGGAGGACAAAGACGAAGAGGAGGGCGGAGGAGCTGAACCTCCCGCTGCCGCATCGGCTGCTTCTGATTGGCTGGGAGGTCCAAACATGCTGGCCTGGCTCGCCTCACTGGAAAAGTTACTGTGCAGAGGTGATACAGTTAGTGCTGGAAGCCAGAGACAGGAAGCTCCAAACTGAAGACTCACTGACAATGTAGCTGCCCGTTTGTTGCATCACTCATAGAGCGAACACAGTTCAAGTGATTAATATCTTAATAATCTCAGGGATTAAATTTCAGTGGACACAAGAAACAAATATCTCAAAACCACAACAGAACCTTTAGACAGTGAAATATACCACAAACACCCATCCTCCCTCACAATATCTGACTCTCTTTCATGCTTTTCTCTGTGCTGTCTGCTCAGTGTATGACCCAAGTTTCACACAGGACAGTAAATAATGCCTTTTTGTCTCCTGACCATGAAGTGTGCCCTTTGTTCCTTGAAGTGCAAGCAGCAACTGTCTCGTAAGGACAGACTGCCAGACTCAGGCTGTCCAACAAAGGCTGTGTTTTACTTGGCCCACCACATTAGAGAGGCCACTGTCCTGAGACGTAGGTCGACTGTCAACAGCCACAAACCCTCCATGTGCAGAGTGGAGTAATAGGGTGCGATCAAGCCAACTGAGTGGAATCACAAGAGAAGTAGTATAGACTCTGGAAAAGTACTAACAAAATATTATTTTTTGATTGTGATGTTAAATTGCAGTTATTTCCTGTCATTCCTAAACAGAAAATGTGTTTTAGTGGTTGTTTGTTATTCTGGATTCACTTCTGACTTCTCAGTGAATTCCAGTGCTCTGGCTCAAATTTGGGTCTAAAAAGGTGAATTCAGTTTAAACTCCTCACTCCTGTTCAAAATGGTGAAGAGTAGTGAACTCAGTGAGAAAGAGTCCCAACAAAACAGATTTCAAAAATATTTCTCGTTTATGACAGGTGGCCCAATAATTTTGTTAAACACTGTATGTGATTTAAAAGCGGTGTTAATGGATGTGGAACAACAACATAAGCCTCTTTGTGACATGAATGCAGGTACTGTGGGGGAGACAGAGATGATACAACTAAATACACAAATGAAACCAATATTTCACTACAAGAAGAGGACGATTCTGATGCTCCCTGAAAGCATCTGATCAAGAGGAAATAGCTCACAGCCTGAGTAAAAATGATCCTGAGTGAACCTAAACTTGGCACGGTAACACTGAAGGCCGTTAACTCGTCCGTTAACACTGTTTGGGTGTAGATCCACGCTGCAGAGCTGCAGATCCCTTCATCCACAGACAAACTGTCAGACCAGGGACTCAGTTCAACTGAGGATTCAGCATTTTTATCAATACAAGGAAATTATTTGTGCTGCTCTGACGCCCTGAGGAATTTTGGTGACTGATCAGCAACGCAAGCTTCTTGTAATTCCCAACCTGCTCCCTGAAGAGGACACCAGGGAGGAGGGAGGGAGCGTTGGCGCAGCCTCCAACTGGCTCCAGATCAGGTCACGTCATCAGAGTCTGTTCGCTGGGCACCGTCAGCCTACTCATACCAGCGCCAGCCACTTAGTAAATGTGTTGGCTGCTGGTCACGCTGCCAGCCAGCCTCCATTCATAGCAAAGTGTGACCAGTAATATTCTCATGGCCCAAGGGCCCAAAAACACACACACAACAGTGCATGCATGCATGCGCACATACACACCAATGTGTGCACAAAATGAAACGGTTTAACCGAACGTCTCCAGTTTGAGTGGGTTCAGTTGAGCCCAGTGCATTCAAGAGTGTAAACTAACCGTTGAGGGAAGCCTCTGAAGGAAACCTTTTTTGTTCAGAAACTGTGTACAACCCCTGGCACAAAGCTTCCTTGCAGTTGAAGTGTCTTTTATTTGATTTATCTACGTAACAGCAGAATAGAAACGACAGCAGGTGCAACAACCATCTTAAGTTAGTGTTAACAAAACTTAGAAGTTTAACATCTACATATTGTTTCATTATGCAGGCAGGTGATACAGGACATAAAAATATAAACAATGCCAAGCAAGGTCACAGCAAAACTCCAGGACACACAGGATTGAGTTTCCTGCTAAAACACTGGGGTCTGACATTCATGTATCTCCACTCCCATATCAACAAGTCATATCCATGTCTCAAACTTTTTTTTTTTTTTTTTAAATGATCATTGTAGTGAAAAGTCACACATATACATGATTAGGTGGTATTCATTTAGTATCACTATACGGTCAGGTGATTTCTATGATTAACTCTCTGAGTGCTATTGACAGCTTTTGACGTCAACGTGTGTTTTTATGCAGCAGGTCGCCGATCACAGTCTCCCGCAGCCTGTGAGCAATTTTGGGGCTTCTGGGATTTGTAGTCGAGACATCAAGAGATGGTATACGGCATGGAGATCAAAGCAGGAAGTGGAGACGATCGCGATTAGAGAGCAAAACGGACAGATTCTGGACAAAAAGTGGCGTTTAGAGTGGGAGTGTCCTCTACTCTCCTCAGGACAAAACAAGACTGGAACAAGGTAAAAACAAACATTTTTTTATCATGATGAAATAGTCTCTTCTTTCATTTGAGCTGTTCAGTGTTTTCAGAGACATAGTACAAAATATTCTGTGGGTCATGAAATATGACTCAAAATGGGCAGAAACGCTGGCACAAGGCACTTGGCTCTGTTTAAAAAAAAAAAAAACGGCTAGCACTCAAAGAGTCAACAGGAAATGTGTGGCGACATGGCGATTACCTTTGTAATATCCCATTCTCCTGTGGTATCACTCCATTGATGGCTGCCTGTAATTAAAGCACAGGTACATTATATAACACACAGACTCCAGATTTAAAGTGGTGCTCCGGTGTGATTCTTTGGGGAGAAACTCAGGTTTGATGCCAGCCCTACTACAATCTACAAAAGATCATTTCAGCTTCATCAGTTAAAAACCCTGAATCCTTTGACAATGTCTTATTGCACCAAAAATAATTCAACTGAACGGTGACTGACTGGAACACCTTGTCGCCATTACCAGTCCACATGTAAGCAGGCAAACTACATGTCGATGCTGTAACACTGTGTTTCTCTTTTATGCTGGCCGAGATGTTTCAGACTAAACCTGGACAGAGAATGACGGACTATTCAAACCGCCTGGCTGATCAGAGCAGAGAGAGCTGACGGGACGACCATGACGGTAACCTCCGTCTCTTCTGCCCTAAGCTTTTGTCTGAATGGACAATTGACTGGATTTCTCTCGAACTCTCTCTACTCTTCGCTGCACAACAAGCAGAATGGACTAAGTTGAACATACCCCCTAAAAACAAAAGTAAGGGTCCGACAGTAATGCTGGAAAACACACTGATAAAGTAACGGTCATTCAGGGAAGGTTCAAAAACACAAAGATGCCTTGTGGAGTTTTTTGTTTCAGTTCAGTGTTTCCCACTAAGCCAGTGATGGAAAAATTGTGTTAATACAGGAGTAAAACACAGCAATATATTTCATGACCTGGACATTACAATCTTTGGTCAGTGAAGCTTCAACTCGATGGTAGTTCCTGGCCTTTTGCTAATTACTTTTGTTCGCTTTGAGGTGAGAATATTGTTGAGATCTTCACCAACACTTCTTTCTTTCGTTACGGTGTCACTAATGAATGTTGTATCCTAGCATCTTCTCTGATGCTTTCTATTGTTTATCAATGTGCAATGCTATTTATGAATCTAAAAAGTAGCAGATAGGTCAAAATTTTGACACATCACTGAAGGAAAAGTGCCGGTGTAAATAATAAAATGACTAATGGCTGGCTTCCATTAGGCTGTGTCAGTTTCAGGTCCTGGTATTTCTGGTTTAAAGTACCTGCTGTGAGGAAAGAAGCTGGCTGTTAAATGCCACAGTATGATGCCCTGAAGTACAAACAGGGTTGGGTAAAGGATACATCAAGTATTGCTGTTCAGACATTCATTTGATCTTTACCACTACAGCACTGTTGCTCAGGTGTCAAACATCCTTCTGATTATTGTCTGATTGTGAAACATCCACTGCAGACTTGAAAAATGCCTTTAAGAAGGATATTGTTCGCTTCTTTACAGAAAAAGAAGTGAAGTGATTACTGGTCCATTGATTGTAGAAAATACAAAATTAACGTAGCTATGAAGACACAAAACAAGCAAATAACTATGGAACTAGGTGGTGATTTTTCAAATAAAACATCAATCATGTAATCATCATCATCATGTATTTAAGACGTAGACACATGTGACAGTCTTGGAGAATATTTAAAAAAAAACACTGTAATGTAACAATCATTCAAATTTGGGGGAAAGAGAAAATTAATGAATAGGTATTTTTGATTTGCTAATTATAATGATCATAAAGCTCACCAGGATCTGGTAAACTATAACCTGAGGAAACGCTGCTCCAAGTATCACTTAGCCAACCCACACCAAGTAAATTTGTTCTGTCAATGTTTACAAAAACGACCAGCTACTGCAGGAACTGCAAGTCATCAGATTTACAGGGGCAGTGAGTCCAGGGCCGTCTGTCTGTCTGTCTGTCCGTCCGTCCTACCCCTGCTACTTCTGCCAGCATCCGTCTAAATATAAAGTGACCTCTTCAATATGCAGCATGCAGTAAAGGACTCCCTGTTTTTCAGACTCGTCATGAGTTACTACAAACTTGGCAGAACATAATCTTTCTCACAGCGGGTGTCTCTCAACTCCACCACAGTCTCTCAGTCACCACACTGAGTTCGGGCCACTTTAAATCTAAAGAGCATAAATGAACTTCATCTACATTAAACCAGCTCAGATCATCAGGTTTAGATTCCCTGCTTCCCAAATACACTGGAGGAAAATTAGAAGTAATTTGTAGATGAACTATGCTTGTTAGTCAAAGAAAAATCAAACAGATAATGAACTTACCACTAAATCCCAGTTATTAAGCTCTAACAGAGTGATTGCTTCTGCTATGTTGTCAATTCCAGTGCAAGCCTGCGAGAGGAAAAGACAAAAGAAAAAGAAATTATTAGCAGGGATGAATGCATCATATGCACCCTGCCGGCTGCAGTTTGATTTGCATGAACATAAAAAACGCATTTCACAACAAAAGAAGAATGGATGAACTACTATGGAACAACCATAACAGCAACATTTAAAGTGGCAGTCTTATCAAAGAACGGCCTCAGTGTTAAAATACTGCAGAATGGGCCAGGATGCACCCCAACTGCAGCTTTAACACTGGCTTAGACTTATCTGTTTGTATTCTCCCTGAAGTGTAAAATCAGGCAGGCAATTTGAAGCTATCGTTTCCTTTTTTTGAACAGATCCTTGTGTTGAGTGTTTTAAAAACAAATTCTCTGATAAAGTGACTACAAATTGGCACCAGCGGTGTTTAAAGGCTGCTATCTGTCAGATGAGAAGGCCCAGAGCCAGCTAAACCTTTAGAGAAATTGGTTTAAAAAAAATAGTGCAGATCATTTGAGCATCGTCTTCTGCGATGCAGTTCCCACAACAGTGTGCCTTTGTACCTGGGCCAAAGACAAGAACACCTGAAATGGCTGAAAGGTAACTCAGCCTTAAGTTCTTCAGTCAAAAAAGAGATAGATAGGGAGTTAATGACGCACATTTATGCACCTCGAAGTTTCAACACCTTGTTAAAGGTTTTATCTTTTAAATTTCTTACTGGCTCCTAACACTTATTATTATTAAGGATATTTTAGGCCACAGAGTGCTCTCTGCTGCTCTCCTTTACAATGTAAACAAATGACTGTATGAACCAGCAGAGAAACCGGCATATCCTGGATGTTAGTTTACAGGACTACTGGCCTGCTGAAGATGAGTTCATTAACTCATAAAACAAACAGTACTAAAATGTAAACAAGTAAAACCCAGGATATGGTGATTATATTTGTGTCACACCCTTCTGAAAGCCACAATTAGAAAGTCAAAAGAATGAGCTTCAGTTGGAGTAGTCAGTCTTCTGCTAACTAGTTTTTAATGATGGTTTCACACATTAGGCAGCCCTTCTGCCTGCTCGAAGCCAAATATATGCTACTTTAACCCATAACGGCTGTTATGACTGTCAAGAAATTACTATTACATTATTGTTGTTTTACTCATTTTTTGAATGATCAGCATATATCTCATGCAGCATATCTCTAAATGCATAATTTCCAGACTCATACCTTACCCCATTTTCTCATTATATTTCATCTTAGGAAGCTGCAAAACTCCTTGCACAGGCGTAGCCCAAAAAACTGGCTTTGAGAAAGCATGATGGTGGAGATGACAGGAACCTAATTAAACAACTTATCTGTTGTGGCCTGTCCTAGTCTCAGTGGATGGTGGATGATTCACATGAATTGGTTAGACCTGTTGCTAAATGTGTTTAAGGTGACCTTTGCTGATTCAACGCACAAGGTTACAATAAAAAATACATGAGAGGGCCACCACCAAAGAGAAGCCATTTGTTAAATATAAGTGTATATTTTAGTAGAGGTGTTATTTAGCACGGAAACCGACCCAGGATGCTAAAATACTTCGAGTTTGGAGGAGAAGCATCTTAGTAGCCTGCGTTTTCTCATCATCAAAATATAATATATATAAATATAACAGGCTAACAGCATGTTTGGTTTAAAATCCGCCATCTTTAAAAGACGCACAGTCCCTGATGAGGATATGTAAACATGTTGACCGTTAATGGGAGCAACGAGTCATTTTAGCTAACTGGATTATCTGTCGTTATCTGTCAAGTCAGGGAACTTGAAACCAGAAAAAATGAAGACAACCCTTATTATCCCAACGTTCAGACTCGGACAGGCGCCGTCTAGTTCGCGAACTTACCATTAATAGCCTGCTCAGTGTCAGTTAGCAAGCTGTCAGATGGTTAGCTCGTTGAGCTAGCCGCAGAAAGCAACGCCGCTGTTTACGACGCCAGTCGGGTCGTTGTGTGTGGTTGCTGACTATTCAGCAACGGCAAAAGATTACTAAGTTCTGAATATAATACCTGCTAAACACAAGAGAGACACACCTGAAAGTCGGCCAGAATCATTTCTCTGTGCATGTTGCTCTCGCCGCTTTCGGAGGCCATGGCAATGACTGGCTAAAAGCGATTCTTCTTCCACTGGCTGCCGTCGCTTTCTGGCCTCACAGAGGAACACTGAGTATCAATAAAACACTTTGCTGGGGCGCAGCGACGACACAGAGGTTGGCAAACTGGAAATATTAGACTGTATCAGAGTTCAACCGCTTCAGATACACACAAATGTCTAAAGCAGCGGTACAGTGCTCAGTTATCTCCTATCATTATTGTCATCTAGTCCATTGCTTTACGGCTGACGTAAAGCAGCAGCAGATGTTGCAAAACCTCGTGAGGTTGATGCTGCAGTTGACACGAAAGTGTACTAATGTTGCACTACCTCTTTGCACAGTCTGTATTTTTCATTGCGTGTATTGTACACATTGCATTTTCACATTGTTGCCTTTAATATGTCGTTATTTATCTTGTCTTGTTGCTTTATAAATATATGTATTCTTTGCGCAGGGTAAAATGTTTCCTTATACACATGACGATATTGGGACAAAATTGTGATTTTTTTCTATCTATCTATCTATCTATCTATCTATCTATCTATCTGTGTGTCTGTCTATATGTTTGTCTGTCTGTCTGTCTGTCTGTATTTCTACAGGTACCAAGTTGCATTTGTGTCCCCACGGGTTATTACCGTATTACATCTGAAAGCACCAGACCTTATATGTATTATTTTTACATTTTTACTGTAGGCCCCACAGTAGTATATCAGTCAAACAAAATAAAAACACTTATTCCATACTGCTGTATATCACCGTGTCATTCCCACCTGTATATAAGAAATTCGTATAACAATAGGCTAAATATATTTATCTCACGCATCATGCATCCTTTGCACTTACTCCACTATATTGCACTATGTTGCTATATAAGCTGCTGTTTAGTTTATTTATTTATCTATTATTGATTCTGATGAATGAATGATACCACTACTGTATTTGTGTGGATTTTTTCATCATTATTACCTCTTGAATATTGCTCATACACTGTATACAAAGTTATATAAAATACATACATAATAAAATGAATAGGTAATAAATAAACAATATAAATACATACATACTAGGGCCTATGTATTGTAGCATGTGAGTTTACAGTGGGTCCCCACACAGCTGACCGCTGGCAGTATAAAATCCCACCACTAGAGAGCGACATGGTGTCGCTGCAGTCTGGCTGCAGCCCTCTGTGAGCCGGCCTCACTGGCCCCGCCCACATCAACGTCACCGTGCTGCCTTCAAACAAAGTGGGAATTTCAGGCACCCTGTCTCCCGTGTGTTTAACCTGCTGCCTTTACGACAACCTGTTGTCTTTTTTAACTTACGCGAATGTTGTCACACCTTGCTAACATTTGTCCACTGTCCTAAAACCATCCAGAGCATTTATACAATGTTATCTCTTATTTTAATGTAACATCTGTGGTTGTCTTTGTACTTAATATTGCGCACCACTGAACAGGACTACATTAAAGCCTCCTCCGCAGCCACTGATGGCACTATTCTGAAACTCTCTGGCAGGACATAATAACAGCAGATTAAGTGTGTCACGGTGCTAAATGCAAATAAAACCTCGCAGCGCTTCTTTCTTGTCACAGCATCTTGTTTGCGCTGCGGAGACAGACAGCGTCCCGCCTATCATCCCGTCCAATCACACCGTCATTTTTTGGGTGGGTTTTTCAAAAATGACTTTCTCTGCTACGCGGTAAAGACAAACATCCTGCCTGGTGTCCTCCGGTGTTTCTGGATCTTTATCATGTCCGGACATTTATTTCACAGCACTTTCTTCACATTTTGAAAGGAGTCTCTCTTTTTTTTGGATCTTTTTCGGTTGATTGTTTTTGAAAATGAAAGGGATCCATCTCGTGTTGGTGCACAGATGCGCCTCTCATCTATGTGCGTCATAAATCTATAACAGAAAGGTAGCTCCTTTTTAATTATGCTGGTTTTCTTTTTCATTTGAAAATGAGCGGGAAGTGACTTTTTGTTTTTGTTGATAATATTTGCAGATATTCGCGCAAAATTTCATATTTATTTATGTATGTTATTTATGGTCGTGTAACCTCGGCATGAGGTCACCCAACCAGCAGCTACACGGAGGAAGGCTTTTGTTATGGTTTTAATCACATTTAAAATAAGGTGGGTTTATTTATTTAATCCATCCATATGTCACTCCTGTAGGTCAGATTAGGCAAAAATCATTCTAGCTGCAGGTCGGTTATATCTGTGGTAAAATACCTCTGTGAGGAAACACCAAATATAAAGTGCGTCATATTTAGGCTAATGCAGCATCTCTAGGGTCATAACAACACGTGTTTCCATATAATTATGACCGACAGGTGGATAGAAATGAGCACGCCTGTCGCTCAGAGGTGGAACAGTGTGTGTTACAGCTTGATTGTCCAAATATCCTACATTTATATTTAAAAAGTAAGTGGACACCCAATCAATATTAATTTGTAGCTAAAACTCAGGTCATAGATTTGGGTGATTTATTGCCCATCTGGATACTGATTGAGGAATAAAAATGTTATTATGATTAAAAAAAACTATTAGTTATACGTTTTCCCGTGCTACACACACGCACACACACTATATATATATATATATATATATATATATATATATATATATATATATATATATATATATATATAGATATATAGATATATATCTATATATATATATATATATAGATATATATCTATATATCTATATATAGATATATAGATATATATATATATATATATATATATATTCTGCAGAGACACACACACACACACACACACACGTGTGTGTGTGTGTGTGTGTGCGTGTGTAGTTTACTCTTTGAACAAATAATGAATATACAATAGTACAGTATATATAGTACAGTACTACATATGCATATATTATACTATATATGCATATGTAGTACTGTACTATATATACTGCAGATATACTGTACTATACAATATTTATTATTTCTTTAGATAGAGAGTAAACTACGTGTGTATGTGTAGTTTACTCTCTAAACAAATAATGAATATAGAATAGTACAGTATATATAGTACAGTACAATATATTGTACTATATATGCATATATAGTACTGTACTATATATACTGCAGATATACTGTACTATACTATATTTATTATTTGTTTAGATAGAGAGTAAACTATGTGTGTGTATGTGTAGTTTACTCTCTAAACAAATAATGAATATAGAATAGTACAGTACTGTATATTGTACTATACAGTACTGTACTATACTATATTTATTATTTGTTTAGATAGAGAGTAAACAGCTACTATAGCTCCTCACGAATCAATATCACAAAACTATTTCCAATGAAATGAAGCATTTAGCCTGATACAGCCCACCACCACAATAATTTCCCAAATTAAAGCCTTTTTAATATGTCTGACAGCCCCTGTGGGTGGGAGGGTGGTGATGGGAGGTGCCATCCTATCAGACATCTGACCAGAGTTACATTCTGGATTATTTGCTGCGAGCAGCCTGTCAGAAACTTGGCTTCTGTCTGTTTCTATGTTTTTACAAGAATGGCGGCGGACACACTCTGCAACGCCTCTGCCAGTGGAGACCTGACCACAGTGCAGTTTCTGCTGCAGAATGGAGCAGATGTTAATGGATTAAATAAGTACAACAGGACTGCCCTGCAGGTCGGTGTGAACCTCTTTCAGATTACGTTCTGTATCAAAGCCAGTGTGGAGAAATAGTGATAGGAAACTGTCTGTGGTCTTTTTATTTT
This sequence comes from Synanceia verrucosa, assembly GCA_029721515.1. Lineage (NCBI taxonomy): Eukaryota > Metazoa > Chordata > Actinopteri > Perciformes > Synanceiidae > Synanceia > Synanceia verrucosa. Next base: position 3,925,950 of record CM056558.1, read on the forward strand.
GTATACTGAAATGTTACAAGCATGTTTGTTTGACTTCCTTCTGTTATTGTGCTGTTACACAGGATATAGGGCATAATTTATCTTCAAATATCCAGCAGATGTTCATAGTTATTTATATAGATTTATAGATATATAGGTACAGTACATGTAGTTTGCAAATGCAGAAATCTGTGGACATATGGCAGGGAGGAGCCTGACCAAAGTCAAAATAGCTGAAGAGATTCCCTAAAATGTTTCAAAATTCATCGTTTTGCTGTTGTTAATTATTTCATCTCAGATTATCATATATTTATATTAATATGAGTACATCTGTGTGTTTTGGAACAGCATGTCCTTTTGTCTCTGTCAGTCCCACACTTTGATATTTGCTGTAGATCCAGACTTTGAGCTTGAGTCCGAGTTATAAATCATTTAAATAGTTAAAGAATAAGCCCATTTTGCTTTTATTATGTTGAAGGACGCGCATGGTGAATTTGAGGGTGACTGGCAGACAGTGAGAGAGGAGAGACAAAATGGTGGTGAGTGATGCAGGAAATGGTGAGGGCCTGTAGTTACACAGTGAGCCTGTTCCTGCTTCAAGCTTCTACATGCCTCCGTTTTTTTACACAGATTGTGTGAAGCCATGAAAGTCCACTGAGTTAAAATATTACTACTTACACCACCAGTAATTACTTAAGCAATGCTAATGATTGTTGTTTTTTTTTAACATTAACACTGCTGTAGAGTCATGTTAGTCCCCTCATCTCAATAACACACTTAAAAAAATTAGATCCTGTTTTTTTAATGTTATTATTAGACTTTTATATTTTAGCATATTATGTTTGGACCAGTTGTTTCATAGTTTTGCTGTAAATAATTATTTCATGTCAGCTGATCATAAATGTGGAAATCTGTTTGTTTTTTTAACTGAACAGTATGACGTCCTTTTGTCACATCTGGTGTCATAGTTTCAGAAAGTTATCCAGATACAGAATAATGTAAAATATAAGGACAGGCATGATGTTTTTGAGGGGGAACTGAGTGTTAGAGAGGACAGACAACAGCAGTCCTGTTCCTGCTTCAGTCTTTTACACGCCTTGATTTTTCTGAAGGCCTTCACTTTGCTCTGAGGCCACAAAGACATGAGGCAACACTGCAGCAACACTTCATCACTTTTTGCCTTCTCTTTTCTTTATATAGGCCTACTTCTGGGGCTTTTTATTTAATAGTGAGAGTCAACAATAAAATGCAATTTTAATATTATCCCTGTGGTGGAGTCATTATAGTGATAAATCTGATTTGAAAAGCACATTTCTTATGCAGGACGATGCTAAAAAACGAGATCCCTAGATTATCTATGTTATTGATAATATATGTTCTTATTGTTATTACATGTTCTTATTGTGACGATTATTATTGTTATTATATGTTACTATTTATACTGGTATCCTTATATGCTGTTATTGTTACTGTAGTTATTATTGTTATTATATGTCATATTCGCTGTCATGTTTGGTCTTTCATTTGCTCACCTGTGCAGGTGGTCAAGTTGGGAAACGCCGCGGTGGTTCAGGCTCTCCTGCAGGCCGGTGCGGACCCGAACCGACCGGACCAAGTTTTGGGCCTCACCGTTGCGCACGACGCCGCGCGCGACGGATTTGTGGACTCCATGCGCGTGCTGGTCGACCACGGGGCAGACGTCAACCTCCTGGATGAGAAAGGTAACCTGCCGCTTCACCTGGCCGCAAGGGAAGGTCACCTCGAGGTGGTCCAGCTGCTGCTGGGCCGCACCGCGAACCCGCAGACCCCAAACGGTGCGGGATGCACCGCAAGGCAGCTCGCGCTCCTCCACGGGAGGTCGGACGCTGCCAGAATTATAGAGGACTACCTGAGCTCAGGTGAGTGGTGTGTATTCTCATTTCTGTCTAAATGTGTGTCAGTAAAATGACCTCCTGCACTACAGTCCAGAGATTTCTTATAAATGTATTCATGCTTCAATATAACAAGATTCAAAATGTTCAAAACGTGTTCAAAAGTGTTTCTTTGAATATGCTCAGTGTTCAGTGCACCCATACACAATATGTAGTTTAAAAGTGTGTGAAGAAAAAAAACAGATGACACAATGTGAAGGGCTTATCCAGATATTATGGTCTGTGCTGGAGGATGAAGGGCTGAACACTGGGTTCATATCAGCATGGGTAACATTCAGGCAAAGTCACATTTAGGCTCTTTTTTTTCATTTTACAGCGCAGTGAAGAGTTTTTCACATTAACACTGTTTATTGAAACCTTACATGTGTATTATTTGCTGCACACTTGGCGCTATGTTGTCTTTATTCTAGCTTATAGCAGACAGCATCATTTTTTATTGTAAAGCCAACATAATATTGAGTGTTTAATGTCTTGTTGATGCGTGTGTTGCACACCACTTTTTCAGTCTGTTATAGAAAATAAGATCCGATTTATTTTTCCCACTAACGGGGAAATTTCCAGTGTTCAGCAGCAAAGTGGACAGAGAAGGACCTACTAAATAAGAAGCAGCGACATCAGTAAACAAGTAGAATAAGTAGAAAAACACGTAAAAATAAGTAGGAAACAAATACATCTCATATAAGAAATATGTGCAATCACTAATATATATATATATATATATATATATATATATATATATATATATATATATATATATATCAGTAAAGAAAGTGTAAATGAGCAACAAACCAGATGAAAAACAGTAGGCTACATGAACAGATATTGTGTAACAAAGAGAAGGTGGGAAGTGAAAAACAGTATCTGTAATATCACAAACACTGTAGTTCATGTTGGTCATGGTGACTCATTTAGCTCTATATGAAATGTTCTGGTCCTGCTGTCATGTTTCCATCCTGTTCAGAAAGGACTAGAATCCAGCCTCTATAGTGAAAGTGAAACTGATGCTTCAAGGGGATTTACCAGTTTACTCCAGTCACACAAAGCACCGAGGCCTGCAATATAAATCCTAACTAAACACATACATATATGTAAATCCCACCCAGAACGAAAAGCCAGGTTTAACTAATTCAGCTCAACGCTCGTCCACGGCCTCCTGGAGCATAAGGACGAGCACAGATTAAAGGATGAAAAAATGGAGAGGGCTGTACGGCATACTTTTCTGAGGCCGAACATCAGCTGATTATCAGCAAAAAAAAAAAAGGAAGCACAGCTGCAATAATTTAACAGTAGAGCAAGGCTGGCAAAGAATAGAGGACCGCCTGAGAGAGGTGCTGGCAGATCATGAAGCAGAACTCCATTCAAAAAAATCAAAGAAACTAACAACGCAGTCGTCATAACGATCAAACATGCTGATAAAATTAGATTACGTATATTTTATGAATCTGTCCAAGCTTCTCCTGTAATTCGGCAAACAAATAACCCACCAAACAGCATCGTTAAAGTATTAATTTATAATGTTGTAACGAAAGAGACGCTCTTTTCACAAACATAGTGCTGATTAGACCTAGTGTGTGTGTGTGTGTGTGTGTGTGTGTGTGTGTGTGTGTGTGTATATATATATATATATATATATATATATATCCGTGCCAAACTGAACAGACAGTTAACGCCTGGTTGATATTTATATATGTCAAAATTAGCACGGCTCAATTTCAACAGCCTATATATGAGAAAGATAGAGGGTTAATTAAAATATACAGAGAGGACAAAAGACCTTGTTCAGACCAGGCGTTAACTGTCTGTTCACTTTGGCACTGATACCTACTGAACCTGTTTGTGTTGTGACTGCACAGGTTATTATTATTGTTCTGCTGTTATTAGTGCACACTGTGTCCTTCCTTTCTAACGGTTTATGGAGAAAATGGAGTTTCTGCTCATCGGTATTTCACTGTTGCACAAGGGCAAATGCCCAAACTGGCGCATTTAACAGGAAAAAGAACCACTTCAGTGTTGATTCCCATTTGGACTAAATCTGTTTCATAATGAAGCTCAGTGAGAGATCAAGGCACCGCTCCGATCAGATAAATAAAGACTTGAAGGTATTTTGGAGCCACATATCAGCTGTTTAACATTCAGAAATAGGACTCAGACATATTCATCACTGACCCCAGAATATTATCTGGTCACATTACACAGAAATGGGCTATAGGCTAATAAGAGATCATATATTTATTATAGTGCGTAAATGAACTGTTCATATGAAGACGGGCCTTTGCTGGAGGCCACCACGTGCTCCTCACTTTCAGCTCCTCTAAAGTCCTTCGTTGTGTCTGAAGGGCCTGTGACGATAAATTATATTTTTATAGTTAATATTTCTCCCCGAAAAGCTGAAAATATTTTATTAACCAACCAGGAACAAAGAAAAGTAGAAGGCGGACTCAAACTGTGGGCCTCGAGTCCGGATTGGCTGGACGGTCTGAGGAGGAGTCTACAAATATGAATACATATATATATATTTATATATTTATATTCTACATATATTTGTTATTTACATTATACATATTGTAACCTCAATATATTATATTTATATATTATACACATATTTATATTGGCTGGACGGTCTGAGGAGGAGTCTACAAATATGAGATACATATATATATTTATATATTTATATTCTACATATATTTGTTATTTACATTATACATATTGTAACCTCAATATATTATATTTATTATTCATATTCTACATAATGTAACACCAATATATTCTATATATATATATATATATATATATATATATATATATATATATAATACATATATATTTATATTGGCTTTATATTCTACACATATTACACATATTTGTTATTTATAACCTCATTATATTATATTTATTATTCATATTCTACATAATGTAACATCAATATATTCTATATATATATATATATATATATATATATATATATAATACATATATATTTATATTGGCTTTATATTCTACACATATTTGTTATTTACATTTTACATATTGTAACCTCAATATATTATATTAATATATTATACATGAACATATGAATATATTCTACATATTATAACCTCATTATATTATATTTATTATTCATATTCTACATAATGTAACATCAATATATTATATATATATATATATATATATATATATATATATATATATATATATATATATATATACATATATATATTGGCTGGGCAGTGTGAGGAGGAGTCTGAAAGTATGAACATATATTTATATTCTACATATTGTAGAACATATATGTGTGTGTGTGTGTGTGTGTGTGTGTGTATATATATATATATATATATATATATATATATATATATATATATATAGGTTGGACGTGTGAGGAGGATATATTATATACATATATATATATATATATTTTATATACAAATGTGTGTGTGTGTGTGTGTGTGTGTGTGTGTGTATATATATTTATATTCAGTCTGTATTTATATTAATCTAATCTCTATTTTAATACAAAGGCAGGGTTCTGTGGGCTTAACTTTTAAAATCACTATCTTTTAATCCCATGGATTCGTGCGTCACACACTGTTATGAAGATAGTTTCTCTTATTGAATGTCTACCTTAGTCAACGCTGCACTGCTGTCACTTATTCATTGTGCTCACATGAAGATTAATTTGTTTTTTTTTCTCTCCCTCAGATTAAAGGACGAGGAGGATGGACATGCTTCTTTCTGTCTGTTTGCTGATTCTTTAACATTTAATAACTTATCTTGCTATCATCCTGGAATGATTTAATAAATAAATTGCACCTATAATAACTCTTTACACATTAATGTTATTTAGATTTGCATGTGCTGCTTGGACGGACCAAAATAAAAAAAAACCAGTTGATTTTTCTTTCATGATTTGAGAGCCACCATGATAAGCTCCTCAAGAAGCTGTGTTGTGTCTCTGTCTTTATTAGTGACATTCAGAGTTTCACCACCGCTGCTTCAATATTATCCAGTCAGTCAAATCTACGAAGTATCAAAATTCCTAATTTGATCCATTTATGTGAAATGATGAAAACACTGATGACTGAGAGTGATCTCCACTGAGCTGTACCCACTATCTACTGCAGTAATGAAGCTAAATGTGTATATGGCACTGTGAAGGATATATTTAGAGGAGTCTCTGATATCAGATTATTATGTAGATCAAGTGACAGGTCTAGTCTTTGTATGAACTGACCTGTAAATCAAGTGAAATGAATTTAGGAGGGTTTGCCACATCTGCATACAGTGCAGAGCTTCATTCAAGCCATGCTGCTTTGTGAAATGAAATAAAGAAGGGGAAGTATATTTTTCCCTAGCTCGTGTGCACAGGAAATAAATCCCTCCCACAGGCAGTTATGTTCTGTTGCAATGTCTATTTATTACTTGCATGTATTACACAGCATATGCATATTTATGCTTACAAACAAGGAAAAGTCTAACAAGCATCCACACATAAACATACAGCACACATACACCCCGTTCATGTATGAGCAAACCTCCATGTTCGATCCTGCACTAAGAGCAGAAAATCCACCCTTACTTCACTTGTCAGTCCCGTGAGAGTGGACAGTGTTTATAGAAGTCTCTGGAAATCAGAGGTTAAATATTAAGACACACTTTGTGCAGCTGCTTCATTGTTCACAGAGGGCAGAGAGCTGTGAGTCATTTTCAGGGGATATGAGCACATTAACTCATTACATTACATTACATGACAGGAAACCTGCAGTACGAGCTCCAACATCTCCATAGAGAACGAATGTAGCAGCTCCACAGAGTGATGCACTGAAGTACACGTAGCGCTGGGGGCTTCACTTGTTTCTCTCCTTTATAAAACCACTTTCTTTGACTTCTTGACAGGAGCTATGGTAAATACAAACACAGGACATGGTCAAGATTTTAGCTGTTTTTAAATAAAATCAATTGATACGGTTGAAAAAGGCCTTTGTTTGCAAACTGTCACCCAGAGTGCAGATGAATGGAGAACACAGACACTTTTTTTAGTGTTATGATCATGGTGTCTCTGTATCAGCCGTCTCTTCAGTTAACAGACTCTGCTCCACATTTTAGCAACCCTCCCTCCTGACTGAAGGCCATGAAGCTCCTCTGTACAACAATAACATAACAAGTACTGTGCAAAAACTAAGGTGCTGACAGCTGACTCCCCCCATCCTTTCTCAAACATACAAAGGCCATGAAGCCTGACACACACACACACACACACGTACAGGTCACTAAAGGCATGTTTTTTTTAAACTGTGTTAGATCTGTATCATGCCCTGTGTAGGGGGGCTCTGGCCGTGTTTCCCAGATTCAGTTAAGACACTCTTTACACTAAGAACTCTTAAGCCTCCCATGAAGGACAAACGCATTTCCCAGCACTTAGCATTAGAAGATCTGTTACAAAGAAGGAACTCTAAGATCGAGCTGACCCACTCTTAACAGTCTTCTTAACGACCACACAGATCCAGCCCTGACAGGCAAATTAATATTACACTAAGCAAGGAGTTATTAAAACAGTGTATATATTTCATTCTTCAGGGAAACGTGTCCTCACTGTGCATATGGCAATAACCACTTTGAATCTTGAATTTAGGTTTTATGAAGGTCCTATGTGGCTCAAAGCTGTGGCACAAGTGACGCACCGAAATCTGGCAGAAGAAAAATAAGTAACTCCATGAGGACTAACAATTGCAAATAATCATGACTATCATTTATCATAATACACTATATTGCCAAAAGTATTCGCTCACCCATCCAAATAGTCAGAATCAGGTGTTCCAATCACTTCCATGACCACAGGTGTATAAAATCAAGCACCTAGGTATGCAGACTGCTTTTACAAACATTTGTGAAAGAATGGGTCGCTCTCAGGAGCTCAGTGAATTCCAGCGTGGAACTGTGATAGGATGCCACCTGTGCAACAAATCCAGTCATGAAATTTCCTCACTCCTAAATATTCCACAGCCAACTTTCAGCTGTATTATAAGAACGTGGAAGTGTTTGGGAACGACAGCAACTCAGCCACGAAGTGGTAGACCAAGTAAACTGATGGAGTGGGGTCAGCGGATGCTGAGGTGCATAGTGCGAAGAGGTCACCAACTTTCTGCAGAGTCAATCGCTACAGACCTCCAAACTTCATGTGGTCTTCAGATTAGCTCAAGAACAGTGCATAGAACAGAGCTTCATGGAATGGGTTTCCATGACCGAGCAGCTGCATCCAAACCATACATCACCAAGTGCAATGCAAACCGTCTGATGCAGTGGTGTAAAGCACGCCACCACTGGACTCTAGAGCAGTGGAGTGCTCTCTGGAGTGACGAATCACACTTCTCCACCTGGCAATCTGATGGATGAGTCAGGGTTTGGCGGTTGCCAGGAGAACGATACTTATCGGACTGCATTGTGCCAAGTGTAAAGTTTGGTGGAGGGGGGATTATGGTGTGGGGTTGTTTTTCAGGAGCTGGGCTTGGCCCCTTAGTTCCAGTGAAAGGAACTCTGAATGCTTCAGCATACCAAGACATTTTGGACAATTCCATGCTCTCAACCTTGTGGGAACAGTTTGGAGCTGGCCCCTTCCTCTTCCAACATGACTGTGCACCAGTGCACAAAGCAAGGTCCATAAAGACATGGATGACAGAGTCTGGTGTGGATGAACTTGACTGGCCTGCACAGAGTCCTCAACCTCAACCCGATAGAACACCTTTGGGATGAATTAGAGCAGAGACTGAGAGCCAGGCCTTCTCGTCCAACATCAGTGTGTGACCTCACAAATACACTTCTGGAAGAATGGTCAAAAATTCCCATAAACACACTCCTAAACCTTCCCGGAAGAGTTGAAGCTGTTAGGGTGGACCGACGTCATATTGAACCCTATGGATTAGGAATGGGATGTCACTTAAGTTCATGTGCGAGTCAAGGCAGGCGAGTGAATACTTTTGGCAATATAGTGTATGTCCGCATATAAGATAGTTCACCACACCCCAACATGCGTCGGGGTATCATTAGCAGACACCGATCATGTGAGCAAGTGGATACAAGGTGGTCAGAATACAGTGCAGGTCCTGAAGTTCATTTGTCCTTTCATCCGTCTTCCATATTTTTGTTTGAATTAGGCATGTTGAAATTAGTGCGTTGTCGTGATTAATCAGGGTTAGGTAACTCCACTTGAACAAACTGCCTGAAATGCGTCGCCAGAGATGTGCCGAAGCAGAACTCCGTCGTCAGTAACAGTTGAACATGACTTTAAAATTAGACGAGCCATCTTTTATGAATCTGTCCACAAATAATCCACCAAAGAGCATCGTTAAAGTATTAATTTGTAACGTGAAATATATATATATATATATATATATATGTGTGTGTGCGCACACACACACACACACGTGTGTGTGTGTGTGTGTGTGTGTATGTATGTATGTTCTTAGCTAAGACCTTAACTGCGCTCTTATATCTTATCTGGGAAACGTGGCCTTTACAGTTTCCTGCATATTTCGAAGTCTCACCTGCAGCAGGGAGGAGGAAAAGCACAGCTGGACAGTTGTATTTCTTTGTGCTTTAACAGTAAACTGGGCGTCTTGGACAACAGACGTTTTGAAATGAGGCGAGGAGATAGTTTAGAGGCCTCAAGAACATAAAAGTGGACAGAAACAATAGAAACACAAGGTTGGTGAAGTGAGAACACATCCGCTGTGGCTGTATTCAGGTGGATGAGCGTCCAGATGGTGCTAACTGGCACTAACCGTTTCTGCTGACTATTTGCTGTCGGTCTGGTTTTATCAACCTGTTTGCCTTGAGGCAGGTTTGCTGGTTGAAGCCACACTAAGCTGAGCCTTTTTAATTCTGACTCCTCCCTCCAATTACATGATTAGGATAAGTAGTGGGACAGTAGTGTGGCTAATGTCAGCAGGAATAGATTTAGTTCCAGTTCTGAGGATGGAATACACAAACTTCTCATCTTAACATCTTAAAGGGACTTTGTAGTCATGTGAGACACTGAGGGTAAAACTGTGGTTCACCTCGCTCAGAGGGCATCCACACCATCATACTCACTTTGAGCTGGAAATATAACTGTTCCTAGTTTCAGGTGATTACACACTAATGGAAAATTATGAATATTACAGTGGGTTAAGTATTCGTACCCATGACCAAAAACTCAATTTCTCAGAATAGAATAAAGCAAAAGTGAGTTTCACCTTTTTATATGAAAGGAAATGGCACAAACACAACAATCCATCACTGTTTTTGTTCCTAAGCACTCTTTACTATGATTAGATTGCAGAAGTCTGTATTTAATTGTTGCAAAAGTATTCACACTAAGCCATTAAGTCACAATCAGTATTTGGTTGCAGCTCCTTTGGCAGCAATAACAGCTTCCAATCGCTTTGGATAGCCAGCAATGAGTTTTGCACAATGGTCCTTGGACAGTTTCGCCCACTCCTTTTTGCTATACTGCTCCAGCTGAGTCAGGTTACTTGGTGACCTTCGGTGGACAGCAATCTTCAGATCCCTCTGCAGGTTTTCTATCGGGTTGAGATCTGGGCTTTGACTGGGCCAGTCTAGAACCTTCACTTTCTTCTTCCTGAACCATTCTTGTGTCACTCGAGCTGTATGTTTTGGATCATTATCCTGTTGAAAGGTGAACTTCCCACATCGCAGGAGTGTCTTTCAGAAGTGTGGTGGCTTACTGCAAACGAGCCTTGAGATGTTGTTTCTTCAGATATGGCTTCTTCTTTGCAACACGCCCATAGAGCCCTTCCTTGTGTAAAGTGCACGACATTGTGGACTTGTGTACGTTAGTCCCAGCACCCTGGAGAGACTTCTTCAGGTCTTCAAGAGTGACGGAGGGGTTTGCTCTGGCTTCCCTGAGCAATTTCCTTTTGCCTTTTGCCGCAATCTTGGAGGGGCGCCCTGTTCTTCAGAGGTTCACAGTGGTACCATGGCGCTTCCACTTCTGGACCAGTGATTCAACAGTACTTTTTGGCACATTGAGTGAACTTGCGATGGCTACATAGCTTTGCCCATCTCTATGCTTCTCTACATCTTTCTTTCTGAGGTCTTCTGAGAGCTCCTTGGACTTCGTGACTGTTGTCTGCTGACAAGCATGGGATGACTGTGGACAGGTGACTATTAGGCACTATTTATAGGGAGAAATCAAGCCTACACAAGTCACAAGTGACTGAATACAGTCCTGTGACACTGTGAGGCAATAGTTTATAGCATGCAATCATTTTCAACTCAAAATAACATGGGTGCAAGGGTGTGAACAACAGTGAAAATACAGACTTACGCAATCTAATCAGAGTAAAGAGTGCTTACGAACAAAAACAGTGATGGATTGTTGTGTTTGTGCTATTTCCTTTCATATAAAAAGGTGAAACTCACTTTTGCTTTGTTCTATTCTTGAAATTGAGTTTTGGTCATGGGTGTGAATACTTTTGCAACCCACTGTATATTCCATTCCTTCAAACTGATCCCCCAGATGCTACACACTGGTCCTTGAAGATTTTGGGAAGTTAGGGTGCTTTGTGGAAATCATGTCGTCCCCCCTCCATCTCAGGTCCTAACCCTAGTTACCATGGTTACCAAACAGTTTGGATAAGCTCAGAGGTTTCGGTGCGGCAGCCCCTGGTCCAGAAGACGGTGGCTTTCATTACAAATCATTGTGCTGGTAGTGAGGATGCAGGTAAAGCAAATCGTACGCATCATAATAACTACTGATGCATGTGAATTTCAAATCGCCTTACGTCTGATTAATAAGAAGTGCAAATATCACTGATTTGTATCAACGGTCAGTTAACTGCTCTACTTGTGCTTTGGCCGACAATCTGAGATCTCACTGTGACTGAGATGAGTCGACAGTCGACCAGTAATTCTTCACATTAGTGACTAAAGCACGCAACTGGATTTCCTTTTGCCTTTCGACAAAGCCCTTATGCTAACTGACAAAACAAACACAGGACAGACTTCACAAAGCCACGGGATGATCAACCAGTCCACCGACCAATCTTTGTATTTTTTTTGTCAGAAAATGTCTAGAAGACAGACGACTTCAGGCGGGGTGGAGGCCTGGACAATATCGCTGATGTTCACAGACTTCAGTTCGTGTCCAGCTCCAGCAACTGTTGAAATCACACATCTGCACTTTTGTAGCAGTTTCTGCAGCAGATCTGAGACATGTCAAAGCTTCAGACAGATCCTCTGCTCCTGTCCTCTTGTCTTGCAGCATGATGTGACAATAATCAGGCTTCGGCAGTCCAACAAACACAATCTGCAGCCTGACGCCCTTCCTGCTGAGTTCTGTTCATTTCAACGATGGGGAGTAAATAAAGGAAGTGTGTCACTGGGCACCACTGTGTGTTTATTCCAGCTTAAAAAAGAGGAACTTTCTCAATTGTATCTGTCAACTGTCATTCCCCTTGAGTTCCTTTAACTCTGGTATTCTCACATCCCATCCTCCAGAGTCTCCTTGATCCAGCTCCGCCCGGCTCGTCCTCAACATTAACAATCATTCCTCCAATCCTGTCCAGCAGGCCAACTGGCGAACTTGTGTGGCGCACACACGCACACACGCACACACACACACACACACGCACACACACGCACGCACGCACGCACACATACACACACACAGTTCATCCTAATCTTTTACATCATCACTGTTTTATATTCCCACTTTACTAATCCAGCATAGCAAGATGGAAGTTGTGTGCATGTGCATATTTTATGTGTGTGTCCAGTGTGGAGGTATATCTGTGTGTGTGTGTGTGTGTCAGTTGGTCTCGTAGGAGGAAAGCAGCGCGGCGTCCACAGGCTCCATGCAGGAAGGACAGGTGAAGGACCTCATCAGCCAGTCGTCTATACAGTCCATGTGGTAGATGTGCATGCAGGGCAGGAACCGGATGGGGTCTCCGTACACAAAGTCCATCATACAGATGACGCACCTGTGCAGGTGAACACAAGGACAGTGTACTAGGGATTGCGTGGACAGCGCAGGTATGCAGGACAAACATTATTTTGTTACTTAAATGACTTGCAGTGCATTGTTATATCTTTTTTTTGCACAGGAATTTAATGACAGCAAATTATAAACTATGCCATAAAATGCTACTTTCACAACACTGTGTGTTTCTCTAAAATGTCACAATCCCATAAAAACGTAGTGTTTCCACCTCCATCCATCTCTGTATTACAGCAGTAACCTTAACTGAGCTCCCACACCTTTTGAATGTATTCGCATGTGACAACAGGAATGTATGGACCTTTCTATTTCCTCTCGTCTGGCTGTGAGCGCAGAACCGTTGGGCTGCAGATGTAACCAGTAACAGCCTTTTGAAGTCATCAAACACTGCTGCCTTGTCACGCCCCTTGACGTCAAGGAAGTCCTTAAATTCATAGCTGGCTTTGAGGTTATATTTTCTGACAACTAAAAAAGGAGCGTCATTTTTTCCCAGCAAGACGGCACAAATTAATGTAAATTTGATTTAAAGTGGAATGTGGGCGACTGCAAACCGCAGTATTTGTAATTAAAGTAATTCTTCAATTTCCTTTCTTAAAAACTAAATGTGCATCATTTGAAATCTACCGTCCTACATCACAAACTACAGAGAACACCTGTTTGTGACAGAAACCACACCACAGTTCAGCTCTTCAATGATAACTATAATCATGCAGAAATTATCAGTCAAATGAAGCACAGCTGGACAGTTTTTTTAAAAGCCGTGCATCCCCAGTTCCCAGACTGTCAATTTCGAGTTTAGTTTTATTCCATCCATTTGAAAAGACCACAGATCTCTCTCCTGACCCAGCCTCTACTCACTCTCTGATCTTCTTCTCGGAGCCATCCCGCCCCGGGTCGTACACGCCCTTCGGAAGGTGCTGGATGAGTCCGATTCGCTGGGCGATGCGAACCTGCTCCTCCTCTGTCAGCTGAGTGGCCAGACGGGCCTGGCTGGGTGTTGGGTGATAGACAGGCACATGGATCTGCTCCTGCAGGAAGAGACACACAGGATTTACTACAGCTGATAAGTACAGCTTCACACTCACTAGCTCTCACTCCAGCTCCAGGACGGCCTTAGTCAAGTGAACACGGGTGAATAATGAGAGTCAGAACCGGCTGAGGTCTGCAGGAAATATTTCTTAAGAGGACAGTCAATGTGCTGCAGTAAGAATAATGGTCACTGTCCACCTTTAAATCTACCAGTGTGGATGCTATTCTCAGAAAAGCAGAAGATATTGTTCTCATTATCACTTTCGGTGGAAAAGCGAGCAGCTGAACCACAAGCTCGTGAAACTTTCTTTTGATTATAACACAAACACGTCCAAAGAACTGGGACACAAGTATTTATTTCAATACTGAGAGATTAAATGCCAGGACAATACTTGTAAGAATTAGTGAGTAATGGCTGGATTTCACTTTGGCTCATCGCACAATGAAAGTACTCAGCTGACTGTTAGAGTTTCACAACCCAACACACATTCTTTGCTTTAATATATTATTATATGTATTATATAAACGCAGCCTGCAGACGTGAAACTCTCACAGTAACTGACAGGGATATTCCTGGACATGCTGAGGGATCCAGATCAGTAGGTGGTGGTGTTTCCTCACACAGAGAGCAACATGGCTGCTTTTACCTGAACCTGGTTCACAACAACAACTAAACATGACTGTGCAGCATACAGACTTTATTTATGAAATATGATTAATAAAACAGATTCCCTTGACTTTGATTTGATCACCAGGGGTCAGGAGTCTACAGTATAAAGAGTGATGAGAGACGCATCAGCAAAACTGTGAAGTCACCACAGACTGATCATGACAGGAAGTGTGTATTCGTGTAAAGCTGAATCAGAAGAGTGACGTGTTGAATCTTCAGTATATTCTCATAATGAGCACAGTATTTTCTCAGAAAAGGATGACTTAAAAAACGATCCATCCCATAGAGATAAGACACACTGGTGTACAGTCATATATTTGTTCTGACAAACTCATTTGAAAGTGAAAACAGTTCCAGGTATGTCTTTATTTGTTCTCTCTGTTGTGTTTGCTGCCTATGTTTGAGCGCTTCCTCCTCCTCCTCCTCTCTAAACTCTCTATTCACTCAGCTCTCTCACTTCGCGGTCTCTGACTATGTCTTCCTTCCTGCCCTTCCTCCCTCTGTCCTCATACTTTCTTATACACTCACTACAGCCATTTGTGGTTTGAGTACCAGTTCCTCCTCTCCCTACCTGAGCCCACACCGACTCTACAGCGAGACAAACCTTCACATCAGGCTGCCTGGAGGCTCCAACAGACATGGCCCATGGATTAATCCACTCTAATGCCATTCAGAGCGCTCCTTCATTAACCACCTGGATACGTCCACACTCCAGAGACGACCCTTTGACACAAACGCCATTAATGCAGCTGCAGACGAGGCGCAGATGAGAAACATGAAATAGTGAGACAAAGGAAGGCTATCATGTTCAAATGATGCAGTCTGTGTTCTCCACGTGCCAGAAAACATCACCTTATAATGTAAACCCTTCATCCAACATACAGAAAGAGGACTTCCTACAACCTAAAAGCACGAAAGACCCAATCAAGGTGATTCTAGACAACCGGCCTCTTGGTGACGCAGCATTTTAAGCCATGAGTCAGCATAACTTCAGCAGCTGAAGGCTGTCTGCCCCCCCCCCCAAGAGACACTGTTTTCGCCCATGATGTCAAAAAGAGACGGCAGCCAGGCAGCAGGAATGAAAGCTGCAGACGGGGCCTCAGTGGGGGACGGCAGCTGTACTCCCTGTGTGTGCTACAGTGCTTCACTATGCAGCGGTCAGCAGTGTGATTGTTGTCCTAAGCCTCTCCTTTCCTTCATACACTGGCCCGTCAGCTGGGCTCTGACAACTGGTCATTATGTGACCGCAGGACGACCAGAGCGACAACAATCCAGAGACAGAGGGAGCAGGAGAGGACCAAGACAAGGACCGAAGCAGAGACCGGTTTCCTGTCGGCCAGGCCTAGACCACTAATGGTTACCGAGGAAGAAGGTGAAAACTGCAGACATGGAGGAAGCTCCTCTGTCATCCATCACTAATTGAAATTCAGAAGAAAAAGAGAGTGGGAAAATGAAAGATGGAAGCACTCTCAGCCCACAAGCGCATTAACAGCTTCAGCTTGGAGAGCGTACACAGCCCAGATTCACCCCACCGACTTCAGCAGCAATGAAACACAAATAAAACAGACATTAAATAACACATATACACAGAGTAAAATAAGAAATACCATGGTATTTTATGGTAAGGTGGTGCTGGAATATGTAATCAGACAATAAATAGAAATAGTCGGAGAAATGTGAAATATGGCCGTTATTTACAGTTTAAAGCAAAAACCGGAGGTGCAGATGGTAGCAGACAGTTCAGCTCTACTGTACGCCACATCCGCCTCTGCCACTCCCTTTAAAACCAACACAAAAAAACTGAGCACCAGCAGCTGTGTTGGTCCAGTTTGAGTGCGAAGGATGGGAACTTCAGCTATCTTTTATTGGCACAGACCTACATTAGAAAGTGAATAGGAGTAGAGCAGTGAGCAGTGGCTGAGGTCACATTCTCAATGCTGACTCGACTAAAATGGATGGATTTTGGGGGAATATCAGTGAAAAACACACTGTTTTCTTCTAGTGTTTCCAGAGATGGGGGCCAACTTGTAAAACTGAAATATGCAAAAAAAAAAACAAAAAAAAAAAACACAGTTTTCTGGGAATATTGGTGCTTTATACACACTCAAAACTTGTCTTTTCAATACATGCTGCAAGTACAGCTTAGTGACAAGACACTATAAATACATTTCCATGCATTTTGCCTGCAAATCCTATCCAGTACAGGAAATATCTACCTGCCGAATGAGTCTATTTCCTTTGTGCAACCTAAGCAGAGTTAGTATGCACTTAAGAGGGAAGAAACACCAGACACGTGAAGCGTTGGCAGAGTAACCGAATCTGAACCCACCCTGCAGACACCTGCACTCACAGCTGATGAGACGACAACGAGGAGCAGGAGGATGGACGTTAGCGTCACAGGATGTGTTTGATGGTGTGATAGAGCTTGACATGCCGACGCTATGCTTGAGTGTCGCATTACATCTTCAGCCTCTATTAACAGTATTAATGCTAATATTTACACAAGAAGGTGCTCGAAATGAAAGAACGACCAGAGCTTAACAAATATTATCAGAGCATCAGAGAGCCTCCAGCATCATCTCCTTCACTTTAACTGGACTCTTTCTTCCTCACTGAGTTCACTACTCTTCACCATTTTGAACAGGAGTGAGGATTTTAACCCAAATTCACCTTTTTAGACCCATTTCTTTTCAGGAATGACAGGAAATAACTGCAATTTAACATCTCAATTAAAAAATACTAATAATAAGCTTTGAGATTTTTTTCTGCTTTTCTGCAGTAAATTGGAAAATCCCTGGATGATAACAAGAGTTATATTTTATCTTTAAATACATTATTTTGATTAAAAAGCTTGCACATAATGATGGATTAACCTTTTCAGAAACATTAAAATATTTTGGTAATCAGCAATACTGTAAATGCAGGGCAGCAGTGGTAAACACCTGACACTGGGTGGAGCGATATTAAATCTTTTAAGCTCTGTATCTGAAACACAACTGTCATCCAGAGGAAGATGAGCGCTAAACTGGGCTCAGTGGGTTTATCAGAGTGCTGTGTGCTCTCCTGTGTGGAGGTGATGGTGGTGAAGTCACTGACCTGCAGTACAATGGCTTGTTTGTCAGCACCGCCCCCTCCACCCGACAGTGATTCTGTTACCATATTAGGTCAAGACGGCAGGTTATCTGCCACAACGGGCTCCCAGGCAACCATCTTAGTCATGTCTGTGGTGAAGTCAGCGACACTTCAGTTAACCTTGCTGTGCGGTTACTGTTATGAGCTGCTGAGCACATGTTTTACCATGGTTACCACATGATTAAGCACCTCCTTCATGACCATGAATTAAAAGCAACTGAACTTTTATACTGAAACCAAAGGGTTTGTCATCCTCCATCTCCTCCACTCTCCTTTCCAGGTCTGACAGCTGATTATAAACCACCTCTAAAACAAAGTAGACTTTGAGCAGCAGGCATTTATTTGATATGTCTTAGGTTAAATCATTTCTTACCCCCCCTGGGCGTCAAGTTCCCACAAAAAGTGAAAGAAACGGTGAAGCATATTAAGAAAGGTTGAGTTCAGCTGCACCGAGCGAGCATAACATCACGATTACCGACAGGTGAAGTGAACAATTATCTCCTCATCATGGCTCCTGGGATATATAAGACAACAAATGAATATTTAGTCCTCAGAGGTGATGTTAGAAGCAGGAAAAATGTTCCAGTGTCAGGATTTGAGTGAGCTTGACACCAAGAATCAAACAGTGATGTCTAGAGGATTGGGTCAGAGCAACTCCAGGGCTGCAGCTCTGGTGGGGTGTTCCTGGTCTGCAGTGGTCAGGATCTATCAAAAGTGGTCCAAGGAAGGACCAGTGGTGAACCAGAGACAGGGTCACAAGAGGATGAGAGGACAAGGATCACTGAGTGAAGGCTGGTCTTGGTGGTCTGATCCAACAGACCAGAGGAGTTACTGCTGCTGAAGATAGAAAGGAGTCAGAATAAACCTTCAGGGGTCAGAGGTCAGCAGGTCATGGCGTTATGACTGATTGGTGTATGATGCAAACACACAAAAACTCACTGCTCCCATCTACATACAAGCCGGGTGGTCCTCACTATGATAGCAACACAAACTGACACAGGTGCCTCGTGGCTTCTAGTCCAGTCCCTCAGCGATGAGTCAGCAGTCCATCACCAGCTGCTCCAAAACACAACATGTCTTCAGCGACAGACTATGTGAACACTCACGGCTGCCCTGTCTGCTTCAGGTGATACGAAACACACTCATTCTGAAATCATGTTGATTCATCAATGTGCAAAATATTTCCATCTCTTCTGAGTACAGGGGCGCTTCAGACTCTGTCTGTATACCCTTGTTTTACTTTATTCTACTAAATATTTTGTTAATATTGCCTTTTGTTCCACTGTCTCTGCTCTGAATAAGCCTGGGCCTGCCCATACTTCCTGTGACGCTTCACAAAATTTCGCAGAGCAAGTAGTCGCGATATCCAGTCTAGCTCTGAATATGTTCTTGTTCTGTCACTTCACCTCTGCTGTGGTGACGCTGTGGGGTTAATAAAGGTTTGTCTTGTCTTATCCATGTTTACAGCTGTTCCCTGTTGATTGTGATGCCAGAATCAGTGAAAAAACAGGAATTAAAGAGAAATTAAAAGCAACACTTTTTGCTGAATGTTAATAACCTTCAGCAGCAGCTGCAACCAAGCGCTTCCAACACAGAATTCAGAATACAAATCCTATTTCGCATAATGAATGGATGGGAGATTTTTAATGAGAACTTTCTTTTCATTCAAGTTTGTCTCCAGAAAACAAGATAGAAATAATGTACCCACCTATCTGCCTTGTTTGGGCTGTGAAAACAAAACGAGGGTTGGTTCCAAGCTGTAGCTTAAGCCCAGCCAGAGTGTCACTGTTTGGACTTCTGGCATCGTGTTTTTTTTACCATGACTAGTGACGCCTCATCCTCTGGTATGAAGCAGAAACCTTGCTGGCCTTCACTCACAGAGCGCGTACTGAGAAAACACCAAATTCACTTTAAAGTAGCGGAGTATAGAGGAGCCTTTATCGCACACAGCTCTTCAAAAGTGTGTTAATCTCAACTGCAAGCACACACGCAAAAAAAAAAACTGTGTGATGTTGTGTTCTCTGGCCGGGTTCAGACACTGAAGGTGCTGATTAGTGTGGTCAGCAGGGAGAAAAGAGCTGGCCGCTCTGAAAGAGCCCTTTATGAGCGGCTTTTAACCAGTTAGTTAACCCGCTTGTGAAACTCTGTCAGTATAAACAAACTTTCCCAACACAACCAAAAGCTCAGGCAGAGCTCTTCCTAAGAAACTAAGCAGCGTTTGTGTCGTTTCTTACATCATCAATGTACCGTAAAACCAGAGCCAGCTGCTTTGGCCTAATTACACACTGTATGCCAGACATGACACACTTATGTTATCACTGACTGACAGAGATGATCAATAACTGGTACTAATTTAAAAAGAGTACACAGTGGGGCAAATGTTCCCTTTAATGTTTCTGACCCTTTGTAATTACAGATTTATGTAGTTGTCTACATTAAAAATCCCTCATGACCTGAGATCGCCTTCAGTTTCCCATGCTGCAAAAACACTTATCTTAAATCTACAGATAAGGCTCGGCTTAACCTAATAACAGGCAAACTCTCTGCCAAGGCCTTACATAAGCAGACCAGCCGCCTCTCAACATAGAGTGCCACACCATGAATCATATTTACAGCTACAACAGGGCCCGATCTGTTTGCAAAGATGATCTAAATCAGGAAATAAGGAGAGCAGCTGGAGGGGAATCAGTGGAAGAAGCAGCTGAGAAAGTTATAAAAGTCTGTTTAATGGAGAGCTAAGAGAAATGAGTGTTACCACTAGCAGTGTCTGGATGGAGACCACAACCAGTGGTGATATGATGTCAGTGAAGGATGAATCATAATATGGAGACAGCACCTTCAGGTTTACCAAAGCGGATTAGATCAGAGCCGGGATGCAGGGACGGGGTCAGTGGGCTGGGCTGCTTGGTTCTACACCAGCTCATTTCTGTTTTGGCTTACATCATCTTCACCTTCATCATCTCTACGTCACATATTCAATGTGGCTCATCTCAAACACAGTGGCTGGCTGGTTTTGCTCCTGAAAGTTACCTGATAGGGGGGCGGTGGCTCCTGGTCGGGGTCCCCGTAGCTGGCACGGTCCGATTGGGATTCGTGGAGCAGAGAAATATCATCCGAGGTGGGGGATTTCAGACAGTTTCCCATGTCCGGTCCCCTCTCTGGGCGTCGCTTTACTAAACGTTGCACCTTGGACCAGCTTCACAGATGATGTCAGCGTCTCTCCATACACAGCTGATGAGTGAGTCTCCGCTCCCAGACGACTGGAGCGCTGCTCACTGACGACAACAACAACAACACATCCCTGGGCTAGCAGTTAGCCACACAAAGAGCTAGCCTGCACAAAGAGCTAGCACTCGTAGGGGAGCGTCTGCTCGGCTAACCTAAAAATCCACGACTGGACAGACAGCTTGACATCCGCGGAGGCAGCGAGAGGAAATAAATGTTAATATCGTCTTTTAAAACCTCCCGGCACACAGCTGCTGTCCTGTCCGGGACCTCTGTGGCTGTCGGGGACTTTCCAGTTTGCAGCTGCCGAACAACCACAAAAGGTGGCGATGTAGCAACACGAAGCCCCGCCCATTGTCGCAGACAGCGAATGAGAGCTCAGCTGTATCCAGGAAGCGCCTGTCGGCAGCCAATCAGATTGGAGATCACGTTGCCCTTTGCTGAAACATAAACACAGAGCTCGAATCGATCAACGAGTCTCTGTGGCCGCAATTCCAGGGCAGTTTTGCTAATAAAACACTGGCACCAAAGTGCTACAGGATCACCCACTCTTTCTTGCTGGTCTTCTTTGATTGTTTCAAATTAAATAGGATGTGTGTGCTACTCCAGTGGCCCTTGTATCCCTCTCATTCATTATTGCATTTCACATCAACAAGATGACTGTATCCAGAGGATTAGATCACGTGTGAGAACAAAGAGTGCAAAGACATGCAAACAAGTAGCTCCGCTTTGTTGTGTGTATATCATATCCATCATCTTAAATTACAACAAAAACATGAATGTCATTCTGCTCAGTAGAAGCCATGCCCATTAAAATCTGCTGATTGTAAACAATGCCACTAAATTGGGTTGGTTTCTTTAAGCTGTCTACAATCCAAAGGGGGAAAAGAAAGACAAATGAGCCAAGTTAAATCAGTAAATTAAATATAATTTGTCACTAAAATATTCCAGAGAGCTGTTAAAACAACATTGAAAATAATATATTTCCTTCACCATTAAAAAAAAAGGAAACTGACTCCTTGTCATCGTCTTGAATCCCAAACCTTATTCTAATCATGAATAAATCAACAGTGCTCTAATTCCAACACTTGAGACTCTGTTGCTTGGACACAAGCCTTCAAATAACCTCATCACCAACACACCTCTTCTGTCTTATCATCAATCATTACAAGTGTTTGTTCATATACAGACTATTGTTTGACACAGGAGTGTGGGTATGGTGTTCAAGTCTATCTATAGGTGGTTGTAGTCAAGCATGGCTGATAGTTTCGTAAAGCAGGAAGACTGTGGTGGTTCCCATCCAGAGCTTCTTCACCGACTAGAGATGCAACAGGCAGACAAGTGCACAGTCCTTCGCTGCTTGGCGTCAATGGCCTATTTGTTCAAGCTCAAGTACTGTTGGAGCCTTTCCCACAAACCAGGAGGAGAAAAGAAGGGAGTCTGCCTTTCTAAAAGACACATTCATCTGTCCTCTTGAAACAGGACAATTTGTGTAAAAGGTGCCATTTACAGTATATAAATGTAAAGACCAACTCTCACTTAAACTCTTTGATTCTTTCACTCTGGAGAGTTTGCATTAGCTGGCTGATTTACAAAGCTCTGTGCAAAAGCTGTTACATGTGACTGTAAATATACAACAGTAGGGCAGGTTGAATTATTTCTTCAGACTGAGAGAAAGTAATCCACATTTTGTGTCGTTCGACATTTAAATAGGTTTCAAGGAAAGTATGAAAATTTAAAACAATTATAAAACTAATGAAACGTTCACTCGCCCTGAGAAAAACAACAAACCAAAGCTTATGTAGTGTGAATGTGAATCCAACATAAATATCAAGTTTGAATGAAATATCTAAATGCAGACGGAACCTGTCAACCAAGATGCATCAACTGACACAGCACAAAACATGTCATAGTGCTCAAAGACTAGGTGGTGAGTTGCAGAACATTATATACAGATGTAAAGCTATGACACACGTTTATCAATTATGTCTAATTGACAAAAAGAGGTGGGAGAGTGTTGTAACAACCAGGTCAAATGGAGCTGCTGACCAGGTGGAGTTAGTGTCAGTATTTTATAGGATACCTGTTTTTATTCTGGGGTAGTAATGGAGGCAATCTGCAGCACATGCTACCAGCACATGCTACACTAACGTCACCTTGTTTCCTACTCTAGTGCGCCCCTTAATACGTGGCCACAGTGTCCGACAAACGAGCCTGCTCAAAGCATTTTTTTCATAAATATAGGCACATTTCTCAAATTGTCTTGATTTCAAATCACGCAAAGAAGTGGAGTTCATCATAACAAATCTCTGGAAGAGGACGTAGCAAGCCTGCCTTCACCGGTCAGAGAACCATAGAACTGCAACACACGTGAGGAAAACAAGCATCCATCTTTCCCCAGCCCTTGTGATGGAAAAAAAAAACAAATCACCCGCCCAAATGGGTGCAGCTGGGTTGGGCTGAGTGTTGCATTGTGGGACTGAAAAGCTGCTCTGGTGTGCCCTCTGTCTGTTATGAGCTGGAGGGAACATGGATGCCGTTCTCTGCTGCACCCTTGGCCTTGTGCAGAGCAGCCTGAATACGGAAGTGTGTCCGTGACTCCATCGAGTAGTTTTTGTAATTTTGCCTGAAACAGATCAACAGAGTCAATGAGTCAGGGGTCAACCTCAATCTAAACTCCTATTTCACACACTGGCATTGGAATAAAATCACAAAGCATCAAGTCAAAGCAAACCTTTGTTTATTGCAAACTCATTCTAGAATTTGCTGAAAACCACAAAGAGGTGTGGCATACTGAACTTGTGGAATAACTGTAAACTGTGGAAAAACCTGCTGGAGTCCGTTAGACAGGCTGACACATTTAAGACTTGACCTAAAACCTAGTTTTTATTCTCTTGCTTTTGCTTGTGTTTGATATGTTGTTTATTTTTACCTCCCTGGGTTTACAGTGCTCACAAACATTTCTCTGTGCTCCAGTGTACATCCAATATGACTGTATATAAAATCCTTTTTAACCTTTGCTTTAAAACGGCTATTTAAATTATTTAAATGTCAAAAGTGTAATTAAACAAGAAAGAGCGGATCCTTGTAGATTTATGTTTATTGCAAGCAAAACAAATGATAGCACTTTCGTGGAAAAATGTTCATAGACCAGGTATCAGTAAATGGTTTAAGGAATTGTCTATATGTGTATCCTTAGAGAAAATAACATACACTTTAAAAGGGAAATTAGATCTATTTAAAAGGTATGGGGTCTGTTTATTGACTTTCTGGAACATGTGAATCTGCAGAATATGATGGATCAGGGGAGTGAAACTGAGCCATAGTATTGGGACCAGTTGGTGGTGGAAATAGGATGCAGGCCCAGCGACCCTCGCTTTGACTGATTGTGTGGAGGATAGAAGGTGACAGTGTTGACTACTAGCAAAAAGAGGAACATGTTAGGCATTTGTGTGTTTTTTTTTGTTTTGGTCTCATGTAGATTGTTGTTTGTTGAATGTTTGTTAAAAAAAACAATTAAGAGAATGTCAAAAAAGTGTAATTAAACTGTGTGAAAAGAGTGAATCTTTGATTTAAAAAGCTTCTCTGTGAGTACTCATGACCTCAAGGTGTCTTACTGCTTGACAGACTTACTTTGCAGCCTCCAGGAGTTTGATAGCTTCAGCTCTTCTGCCTTGCTCCAGACACAGCAGGCCGTGCTCCAGCAGGGCATTAGGAACCAGATAGTGGTCGTACTTGATCTGAGACTCACTGCAGATAAAGTGCAAACACAGTGTTCACAGTCCACGTGTGGAGGTGAAGTCAGCATCAAAGGACGACTCCCTTAAACTGCCTTTATTCAGCAGAGGATGCACAACGAATGCAGTCAGGCTGATCATTCGTAACACACCGCAAGAAACTACAGCATCTGTTTTTCTGGTTTAGCTGGACGTGCATATACTGTCCATGCCTGTTCACAATACTGACGGACACTTACTTGCAGAGGACGAGGGTAAAGTAGTGTTCAGCCTCCTCTGGATGCCCCAGGTGTTTGAGACATAGTCCCTTCAAGAGACTGATCAGACACTGATCATCAAAGGTGAACTCAGACCCTGACAAATACACAGCAGGATGGTTAGGACCAGACAGACATTCAAAAGATGCTCAAGTATAAGCACCATCTAAAATCAACAACAACAACTCCAGTGAGTAATGTTTCATACTTGGGCTGCCCTCCAGATCAGCCTGTGCCTCATCCAGAGTTTTCAGCATGCCTTCGGTCAGGTCTCTGTCTTTGCCGATGACTGTGTAGCCGTTCCAGATGTACATCATCTCCTAGACAGCACAAATCGTACAAAGACAATAATGGGATCATTTTCAGGGACAGAGGCAAACGTGAAAAACATATTTTGTCAGCTTGACTTCAATAAATGTTACTTCTGTGAGCGAAAGTAGAGCTCTATAATAATAAGCATCCACAAGCCTCTGTTACAGGGTTAAATTTATTGTTATGCTTGTAACCCTGGTTCTGTGAGCACATCTTTAACTCGTCATCCTACTGCTTTTATCTGCTGACTTTAGCACATTTTGCAGGTTAATATACTAGAATGGGTCAGTGATAGATTCACATGCATGAGTCCAGAGCCCGGGTGAAACAAAACCACTCATTTCCCTGGTATTTGTTTGATCCGGTTTACTCAGAGAAACAATGAAGCACACTGTAATAACTGTGTGAACATGCAGTCATGCTAAAGTGCAACACGGCATCGTCCAGTTCTCACCAGTGGAGGAGCAGGAAGAGGAATGGGGCTTTCTGCAAGATAACGACGGGCTTTCCTGATAGCAAACTTCTCTGTTGGTAAAGATTTCCCAGCTATTTTCTGCTTCAGCCCTGGGACCTGCCTGAAATGAAATAAAGTATACACATGTGACATGTAGTTTCTAGTCATTATATATCTCACAGACTGTTTAAACATGCCAGTCAAATGATCAATTAACGGAGCGTTTTGTACCATCAATAAAACTGTGATTAAGTCCTACAGCAATAGAAAGATTCCAAATAGTTGTACAAATGGCGATTGGAGACAAAGAAAAGAATTAGTAAATTATAGTATAACATATTTATGTCTATGGATGAGCATAATTCCCTAAAGATGAAGCAGAGATGGGAGGCGGAAATGAACGAGGTCATATCAGGGGATACCTGGAAGGAGATGCAATGAGGTGTACAAATGGAAGATAATCACTAAAGTTTTCAGAAAAAAAACTAACAGATGGGTCAAAAAAACCCATCCAGCTTCTGGCTCTGTCCTGAACATAATCTGTTCTGGACGGAGATTTTTGATATTTGAAATGAGGCATTATTGGGGTAAATACTTCAAAGGCAGAAAAATGCATATTAAAAATATTGCTAACTGTGGCATTGAAATGTATAACTATGTATAACAACCCCCCCACACACACACACATACACATAATATATGGATCCAGAAGGTATTGTACCATTTTTTTGATGGGACAAATTACTCATACACTTTTACTAAACGACGAGTCCTTTAATAACACAGTGAAGTACAGGGCATCCTGCCTCCTGCAAGAGTGAATATTTATCTGTATTTCTCCATCAGAATTGAATATAAGTTTATTTTTATTTATTTATTAATTATTATTATTATTATTATTCTCTCTTCCCTTTCTTTTCCCTGTGGTGTTTGTTTTTCCGTTTCTTTTCAGGTTTGACTCATCCTCGTCCTTCTTTGTCTTATCTTCATTTTTTGTATTATTATATTATTATCATATTATGTATATACTGCAGCTGTAAAAAGGAAAAAAGTCAAGGTATGAAAAGGAGTATAATGAACCATTGTTGAAGAAATCTAAATAAAATTTAAGTTAAAAAAACACCAATTTACTTTGTGTTATATTTATAATATTATGTTATTATGTGCCTTCCGCCCTAAGACAGCTGGGATAGACTCCAGCACCCCCAAGACCCTGTGTGAGGATAAGCGGTAGAAAATGGATGGATGTTATTAACTGCCACAGTGAATCATCTGTTTCGCTGTTGCTTCGGCTCTTAGTTCGTACCTGAACAGAGTGAATGCAGTCTCCCCGAAGGTGAGGCAATCATCTGGAGTCAGCATGCTGAGGTAGGCTGCTTTCATATACGCATAGGTAGCCTGAGGGGAGGGAAAAAGTGGTTACTACTGCAAACCCATCTTTCCTGTATAAATGAGATGAAGAGAGGAAAAACATATGACTCTGTGGAGTTCAGACCAGATCTGTACAAGACATTTATTTTCACCACAAGCTGCTGACGGGGCTTCACATCTTTCTAAAGGGCTCAAAATTCATTTCCCCAATCACTACCAAACATTTAATGGGTTTTTCTTTGTGTATGACGACTGACTGGAAGTGAACTGGAGAACAACTTATCCTCGACACCCATTTGATGAATCAAACCCATTAGTCTAGGGGCCCACCTTGGACCAGTTGTTCTCCTTGCTGAGCAGGTCGGCGTAGAAGTAGGCCATCTTCCAGTGCTTCTTGTATGTGAAGCACCACATCAGCTCCCAGTAGCACATGTGGTGGAACTGCTTCCACTGCTGCTGAGCCTCACAGCACTCCTCAAAACGCTGGATAGCCTGGAAACACACCAAACTTTCAGGGTCTCACCTCCTTAAAACACATCCAGTGTGAACGTTAAACCACACTTGAAAGGGTCAGAGATGTGCAGAGGACACAGAGAGCCAAAACTGTTTATCAGACAAACTTCCTCCATGATAATCTGCTGTCTGTTGTTGCTGCCATGTTTTAGAGACAATTGAAGGATTAGCATTTCTTTTCAGCTTGGTAATTATATTTGTGCTTGCACATATTTGGCAGCTAAACGTGAATTGAAATTGGAATAAGACACACTTTTAATAACTAAGTAAACATTAGCAGACAATTCTACACATTAAACTGAAATATTTTAACATGCAAAAGCAGGAATTTAAAGAATTCATCAGCTGCTAAAAAGTCTGTGTCTATGGTCACACAACAGTGGGAGCATATCGTTAATGGTGTTATAATGGTATTATTATTAATAATATTAAACCATCAAATAAAGGCAACTTTAAATATCTGAGCATGTGTTTCATTAAAATAATACATACAATCATATAGTAAAACCTGCTGTGCCTGTAGATTGTTGCCAAATGCATTCAGATACAGGTTCACAGACAGTAGTACGTTTGTGATGCATGCTGCTCAGAAATAAAGATTTTCCAGAGGTGAAGTGCTGCACTTTGTTTTGTGTAGAAATGGCACTCACAGCATCCAAGTTGCCTTTGATCTCCTCTATTCGACCAGCGAAGAACAAGAAGATGGATCCCTGGAAAAAGACGGCATGTATGGAAACATTTTCTAATCATGCAGGAATTTAGAAAACCAGTGTTTAATTCTGGCAAACCTTTGGATATTTTTGGAGATATGGCTGCAGCAGTTTCTCTGCATCCTCAACGTCTCCTTCTCCAGTGCCTGCAAGACCCAAACAGAACAAAAATAGCTGAGATGCTGTTTTTGTTTGTTTGTTGCAGCTGTGTGTGTGTGTGTGTTTGTGTGTGTGTCCTTGCTCACCTAATATGAAGCTCATGAAGGTGTGATAACAGAGCAGCAGCATGTTACACAGAAAGGACCTGAAGGTGCTTTCTGCAGAGCCCTCCAGGAGCTGCTGAAGTCCAAAGTCCTGCATGAACACACACCAACACACACACAGACATGAAGTTTGAGCTGAGTGTCACTTGAGGTGCACACACAGAACACACCAAGAGATTTTCTGTGCAAGAAAATCAGGTAAGTATTAATATTAATATATTCATAATTTTATTATTAAGTTTCTGCTTGTGTTCAAAATATGCAAGCACTTCAAAATTATATATTTAATGCTAATTCTTTTTGTTATCCATGCATTTTCAAATTTACTGTTTTACAGAAAAGCAGAAAAAATAGCAAAGAATGTTATGATTTTGTGATTGACATGCCAAATTATTTACTGAAGAGAAAAAAATGGCATTAAGATTAATGGCGTGAGACAGAAGTCTGTGTAACTTCTGAAAATAATATGATATCAATAGTGACAATTCTTTCAGATGAACAAATAACAGGAAGTTATTATCCAGAGAAACTGCACAGTCATAAATTATTACGATCAAAGCAATTTTTACAGCGTTTGCCCATCGACTTGGAGTTTTGTTTCACTAAACTCGTCAGGTTCGGCTCAGTAGTAGTCATATGAGTTTCACCACAAACCACAGGAAAGCCTGACTGTGAATCAATGAACCAGTGAAGCTGAAAGTACAGATACCACTCACCCCTTCCACATGCACTTGTTAATAACAGCAGAGTCACAGGACTTCACATCACAGAACAATCCCTGTCAAACATGTCCATGACCCATCACACACTCAGTCCTGCTCTTTCTTTCAGCCCAAACTGGCTCTCACATGTCAGCACAACTCACCTTATTACCAGAGAAACCGACAAACTCCAGCAGCTTCAGTGTCCGCGTGGGCAACATGGAAATCATCTGCAGGAAGTAGACAAGTAGTGCAACAGAAAGGTTACAAGCAGCATTAGAGAGTCACCGTTCTTTCTCTGTTATTACAGCACCAGCTGTTTCCAGAGACATGATCCTGAATTTACTGGTCAGTAACGACAGACATTTTTACTGTAAATAAAAGAAACAGCTGAACAACAACATAAACATGTGCAAATGACTTAGAGTCTGTGGATGCCAGGAGTATTTTTGATCAATAAAAAGTAATCTGTAATCTAACATGGATCAATAACTGTTTCATGAGGAGCACTAAGCATCAAACACACTGCTTGTCTTCATGTCACATCTACTAGGCTACATATTCATGTTTTGCTCTATGCTTAGCACAGTGTGTCATGTTTTATATTCATATATCAGAAATAAAGATGAATGAATTAAAATACATTCTGACCATGTATATAACATTATGACGAAACTATATTTTGGTCATTCCCAGGTTCGTGTGTAAGTTGTTGCAGCATTTTTGGGGTTGACAGCATCTGTTACACAGATCTGGTGCCAAATTTGAACCCTTTTCTACTTGTCCAGAAAATCCCTTGAGGAACACCACATAAAAAACATGCTGTGATTTGGTGTCAAACCTTTTGGTATTTGGAGATACCTGTGAATTCTATAAACTTCTCAAAAAAACACCTTACTGTCAATAATAACCATCCTGGAGGTCACAAGAGGTCATTTTACACAGTGAGGTCACGTTTAATAAAAATATTCTCAGTAGAGTGAAATGTGGACTAACATCATCACACGTCAGGATCCACAAGAGTCATAGCTTTCCAGTAATACTCAATTTATGCAATTAATGCAAAGGCTGGTTAAGGACAACAGTATGTGGAAATAATCAAACACACCATTTAATAAAATGTGAAAAATCACACATTTGTACCTGAATGAAAAAAAAACCAAAAAAAAAACCAGGGGACTCGTGGGGATCCATGTTAAAGGGACCCCTGTGAAAACCACTGCACCAGCTTTGCCAAACTTTAGAGCGTTATTCAGCCTCCACCCTGACAAGCTAACATGACACAGTTGCTACCAGTGGATTCCAGTCTCATGGCACTTTTGGATGCAGACATCCATCCGTCTACTTACTAGATTAAAGGCTCCTACTCCCAGTTTAACACCACCCTCAAAATGGCCGTGGTTGTCACCATGAGAGTATCCAGAGGACTGCAGGACCGTGTGAAGCTCTCTGTGAGCAACAATAAAGGAAGCAGATTAAACACAGGGCTTTACTACTAATGGGGGGAAATGGTTAGGAACACCACAAACATGACAACACCCTGGATTTTAGGTTCTCACTTGTATGTCTGGTAGCTGTTCCTCACTTTGATTCCCCCTTTGATGAAACTGATCATGTTTTCATCCTGAACAAAAGAGGCAGCAGGTGTGCACGGCAGGTAGGAGAAAGAAATGAAACCGGGGATGAGTTCAAATAAACATGTGTCACATTCAGTCAAGTGTCACATTCAGTGCAGGATGATGGGAAGATGACCTCGAGCCTCACCTGCAGGAAGGTGAGCGCTGCCCTCTGCAGGAGACACTCAGCGTAGCAAACCTCAGCGTGGAGCTCCTCTGTGGAGAACATAATTACTGTATTTTGTGTAATAGCCAAACACACATAAGCACATGTGTCATCTGTTTTGATGAATTATTGTCAACACAGGAATTTACTGACCTTCTGTGAAGCTTTTGGAGAAGCTTGACTTCTTGCGGTGCCTGATGGAGGAAGCACAAAACCATCGTGAGTCACCTTCAGGATGGTTTTCCAGCAGTGCAGCACATGCCCTGCATTCTTTTGCTTATCTTGTTTCTACACAACCTCTTTCCGGTGCATACAGGACGCCGAGCTGCTGCAGGGCGAAGCTACCACCAGGTGCTGAGTGTGCATTAAATCTCCTGCAGACAGCCACGGCATTCAAAAGGAAAACTGGAGTTCTGGCCTCAGATCAGTGCTGGGTAATATTCTGGGTGTGCTGATGTTAGTCTCTAATTGTGACGGACATCTGTCACATTCCTTCAGCCAGTGAGACAGGATGATCTCAGCGCGTCCTCTGGTTTTGGTGCCATGTTAGTGATGTTTCAAGATATAATCTGTGTGACTGAATGTCTGATGAAATGTTTGATGGACCTTACGTCTATCATCTTTTACCACTAAAAAAATATTGGCATCGTCTTGAGGCAGACCAGCAGCCGACTAGAGAGGACTGAAAAGAAACCACCACCCTGTCACAGTTCATCAGCCGGTCGTTATTTTACCCCACTGTTGTCGCAAAGTCTCACCGCTGACAGGTGGCCTGGGCCTCCTTCATGGTATTCCCTGCAGTCAGGATGTGTTGGGGGTCAAAGGTCATCATGGCCTGCATCTCCAGGATGGTAGCATAGGTCAGTGCGTGATACATGCTGTCTTTCGTTCTGCAAAACAGACACCACATGTCATTTCTTTTCAGTTACACTGCAAGAGAAAGTTAAAGATATTGAGCCAATGTGCTGCGATTATGAAGATTAATAAATGAAGCTTTAAAGAGTCGCACAGTCGTCACTTAATCAGCTCAAACACCATGACGAATAAAAAAACAGTTAGTGTGCTGGTGTGTCATGTCACCATTCAACGAGTGTGTCCTGCAGGTTTTAAAAGTGATTAAGTAGGAGTGTTGTCACTCATCCTTACAGTAGATGCACTTGCTGTTCCAGTTTAAAGAACCTCACGTTCCAGTTATTGTCAAAATTATTGGAACTACTTGAAAGGTAGGCTAAGCAACAACATGGGTATTTAATACAGCATCATATGCACCTATGTCTTGTTTTGTGGCAGAATAATGCCGGTAAAACATAAAGCCAGAGGTGTGGAGACAAGAATGCTGTTGGTCAGCATAACTGAGTCATGTGACCCAGCCTCTGTGATGTCACTCTGAGCTCAAACGAGTCGTCTTTCATGGAAAGTGAATTTGCATCAACATTTGGCCTTATGGAAATAGAGCACAAACACACAGTGCCGTGCCACTTATATTTACAGGTTATACATGTGATAAAGACAGAGGTAAGCCTTTTAGTGCAGAAATAAATCAGCTTTCAGTAGCTGACAGAGAGTAGAGTGCTGAGCTTCCACTCTTCAACAAGATAAATTAATATTATTAACGCTAATCAAGACACCAGACTGTGAAGAAAAAACTCAGCAACAACCAGGAAGTGACAGCAGAGTCACAGAAGGCTGAGATACATGTGAACACACTGAGAAGCAGAGAGAGTTGCCTGCCTTACATTTCCATTGCATCAGGCTTATGCAAGACGACAGGCTTAACTCATGCTGGGAAGCCTTTTAAGACGGACCTGCGAGGTGAATTCAGCTTGTCACCATGTTGAAAAAGGCAAAGAATTCCAAACATCTCACAGCAGCACTCGTTTTTTTCCCACCAATCGGCATTATGTCAGAGACACAAAGGTGCTCGTCTGTCTGACAGCACCGACTTCCACATAATTTCCTCAGAAATGTTCTACTATGTGAAGTGAGCAGCTGTTTCGTGCTTTCTACAAAGACGTTACAGTGTGCATGCGTACCTTGTTTTCACTTCTGCATGTGTTAGTAACAATCAGGAAGTGCAGTGATGGGGTGCCCTGGTGGCTCGCTGGGTGGAGCGTCAACCATGAAGGCTCGGTCCTAACCACAGCGGCCCGGGCCCTTTGTTGCATATCATCCCCTTTCCCTCCCCTGCCTTTCCTGTCTGTCTCTCTGACTATTAAAACAAAGCAGAAATGCCCACAAGAATTAAAAAAGGAAGTGCGGCAGCGTCACCACATGCAAAACTGATCAATTCCTGACGAAATACATGACTGTTTGAGCCGTGAAACTCAGACACAGGAACAGCTCATAAAGCACTGTGTACAGTATTGTGTCCTTCTCCTGCCCCCACTCCCTGCTATGACTGTGGGGAATGAGAGGCAGGACAGTGTGATTGGAGATTAGGCTTGTATACATGT
Source organism: Synanceia verrucosa (assembly GCA_029721515.1). NCBI lineage: Eukaryota > Metazoa > Chordata > Actinopteri > Perciformes > Synanceiidae > Synanceia > Synanceia verrucosa. Next base: position 3,959,462 of record CM056558.1, read on the forward strand.
TTGAACAGAGAGCTGGCAAATTAAAGTAAGCCTGCTAGTGGATACCTTTGCAATTGGATGCATGTTTCTACAACGCTGAGTCTGCAGTGGCTCAAAGGAGAAAGCCTGGGCCTCGACTAGCTGAACACCATAAGACAGTAGAGAAAGCTCCGCTCATAACATGGTCAGTGATGGTTTCTGTACGTACACTATCAGACTCAACATCTGGACAGAAATATTAAAGCAAACATTGTAAATTATAAGAAAAGGAGCAAAACTCTGTCAGTTGTTGTGTTTGTTCGTTAGTCCATCATCTTACTTTTCTCCACACATACAGAACATACAATCTGTGTTATAATGAACACCATGTTTACCAACTGAGCTACAGGAGCCTTTCACTCTTTGCAAATGAGTGATTCAAATCAACTTATGTTAGAAAGTAGGACCACACTGATCCCAAAGATCAACAGCCCTCATTATTATAAACATCGAGATAATCGAGATAATAATGGTAGTCAGTAGCTCAACTTTTATTCATTTGTATTTGATCATTTCAGCTTCCTTCCACAGTCACACTTCTGGCTTTCCAGGAGACTTTAAACCACAGAAAAACATCCAGGGTCTGGATGTTAGTTTTAATATGCATCTCTGTAACAAAACATTAAAAAAAGGTCTTGACTGCTTTACACGGTTAATAATTTACAGTGGATTTAACAGCAAACAAAAGGGTAATTGCATGAAGACACTGCCCTATTTCAACATAAAATTCCATTTTTTCCACTACAATTACGCCTACTTACAACAGCAGCTCACACAGAACTCACTCACTAAGAGGGGCAATTATTTTGAAAATATTTCAAGGCTTGGTAGTACTGGGAACAACGTTTGTGCATTAACCCTGTGATGGCTGACCCTGACTGATTGATGTACATCCAGGCGAGGTGAGGTGACATCCAGTATTTCAGCTTCAGTGTGAGAGAAGAGACTCTAGTTTACTCTGCAAGCTTTGCTTTAGTCACAGCTGGATTGAAGCACAGCTGGACTAAAATAGAGCAGAGACAAACACTGAGGACAGATTCTGCTGGTGCTTCACCCTTTCAGCGTTGCTTCTTGCACCAAATATCATCACATTTAACATAACATCACATATTATTAAGCCTGCTGCCTTGAGCCATCAAAAGCCTTTTCTGAGCAGCAAACAGGAGTTAGAGGGTTCTGGATCATGTGCTACAATAAAATGCTATGTCTATTTAGGCATCTTCACATTTATATTAAATGTCATATTTTCCTATTTCCCTTTGTTACCCACTTATTTTTGATGTATTTTTCCACTTTGTCGACGATTGGGGCCAATTAAGGATTACCTTATCTTAAAAAACCCTGGCTCTGATTATTATTGTCTTAACGATTTTCTGACTCTCATGTTGTCCTGCTGCATGTGTCAAATCCAACCAAATCTGGACTCAGGCAGCTACACACATGATCGTACTGACAACCACTGTTTGTTCAGGTGCACTTCAATGATTGGAAGAGGCAGAGACACCCAGAGCTGTGTACTCCAAATTATTTGGTTCTTTCCAAGGGAAAAAAACCCAACAACTTAGATTTAGACACGTTAAATAATTTATCTTGTTTTAAGAGTTAATTTCTTATTTCAAGTGTTCAACTTTACATGATCTTAAATTAATCACAACCTTATGTTTTTGTCTCAGAGGTAGGCAATCTTAAAATGAGTTACATCACTGTTAAAATAAGATATATCACATCTCATTAAATAAGTCTTGTTTTAAGATTCAGTAACATGATTCAAGAGTCACACATAAAGCATCTTAAAGTATTTTCTGCTTACATTTAGTATATTTTAAGCAATCTAATCTTAAAACCAGCATTTTCTGCTTACTGTAAGCCTTCTACAAAAATCTACTTAAAATTTCACAACCATAACTTAAGAAATCTTGCCAAGTAAAACTATCTCGCTGCAAGGACAGTTTTGCGTACCTTTTTCCTCAGATTTAATGTATTTATCTTATCTGTGGACACCCCTTTTTTGCAGTGTAGGACGAACATCCGAGACAGATGTGAGGATGCAGATTAAGATTTTCACTACAGGTTGGAATATTTCACAAATCCTAAAACATTCAAATACTAAAACATATTATGATTACATGACAACAGGGCAACAGTGTATTTATGTGCTGTTGATATAAATCTCTCTTTATTACTTTTGACAATTCCAGTGCTCTACACACCAACATGGCTGTCAATAGTAAACAGAGCATACAGGCTGTCTCCATGTAAGATGGACTGAAAAGAAGAAACTGGGTCAAAGGAGTGGCCTGAAGCCCCAGAGAGGAGATACAGGGTGGAGGATAACAGAGACGGAGTGATGAAGTTTCTGATAATAGAGGAGAGCAGCGAACAATGGAGTAACTTGATGACACAAACTAGAAGAGGGTTTGTGTTTATGAAAGCAGCTTGTCAAACCAACGGAAAATAATCTAACCTGCAAATCCTCAGATCTGTTTCTGACCTGAAACTGAGCCAATGACAGGTTATGGTATAATACAATGCTCATTTCAGGTTCACATTTGTATTTTGGGTCTCTATAGAACATGTTTACATTCTTAAATGTCAGGCATTATTCCACCACTCAGTGTCAGGTGTTCACTACCACTACCCTAAATTACCAGTATTACTGATTACCAAAATATTTTTAATGTTTCTGTAATGGGTAATCCACCAAGATGTGCAAGCTCTTTAATCAAAATGATATCTTTAATGCTAAAATGACTGTACTGTACTGTAAGTACTGTTTTTAAAATAAATATCAAAGCATGTTATTATTATATATTGATTGTGATGTTAAATTCCAATTATTTCCAGTCATTCCTGAACAAAAAATGTGTTTAAATGGTTGTTTTTTATTCTGGATTCATTTCTGACTTACTGGCTCAAATCTGGGTTTAAAAAGGTGAATTCAGTTTAAATTCCTCACTCCTGTTCAAAATGGTGAAGAGTAGAGAACTCAGTGAGAAAGAGTCCAGTTAAAGTGGAGGTGATGCTGCTGCTCTGTACCTCTCTGTTTTAGCGCCTGTCTCTTTAAGAGCCCTTATTTACATTTTTTGTTTTCTTACTATTATAGAAAGCGGTTTGCTATCTCTTTTAACACCTGAAAATGCAAAATCACCTACAAATACAGCTTCAGCTGTAAATTTGTCAACAGAAGCACGAAGCCAGGTGGGTCAGAGCTGGACCAGAGCTGAGAACAGCAGCTGTATTAACACCTGGTTCTGGTTGTTCTCCTACCTGCATCTAAGCTGGGCCTGCGCCTCCTCAAAGTCATTTCTGAGGAACAGATCCAGGGCGGCCATGCAGTCCTCCAGAGCCAGCGTCAGGTCTGAGCGCGAGCACCTGCAGAAACAACACAAAACACACAAAGCTGCATGAGGAAACAAAGCATACATTTATTATAGACACGACTGCAGTGACCCCATTTTTCTTTATTCAGCCCTTTCTGCTTCTTTTGCCACGTCACAGGAGAAACAAAGTGCTTTGCTGGTAGTGTTATTGCACTGAACTGCACATTACAGTTAAAAAGACAGTGTTAGCAACACAAAAAACCCATGGAAAGACACACTGAAGGAGCAGTTCTGAATGAGATCAGGTGCTGCTGTTGGCTTAATTAACCTCGCAGTTGTAAGCTAAAATGAGGACCAATGCTCCCGACGGTTGTTGATAGTGTTGCTGTGCATTAAGAGGTCATTACATGGTGCTCATGCTCCTCACGTGACAAGTGTATAATGTGGCCACACTGATCATGCTCTCCTTCCTACATCACAAGGCTCCCTCCTCTGTTTAAATGAGCATAATGAGCCAAACACATGACTTATGTGAAACACCAATCATAAAAATGATTAATTTATTTCATTTGGCTCTGTAGAGTGACCCTTTTTTCATGTTCACTCGTATCATGACATGCTGTTTGTGAAACAGGAACGTGATTCCTACTTTGTTTTCGTCTTGATTTGGTGATTTGACCTTGCAGGCTACTGTATGGATCACATGAGCATGACGAGTATTTCCTGTTTAGCCAGTCAGTCAGTATTACCTCCTTCAGTTCAGAAGTCAGCAGATGTTAGATGGAGAAGAACAGCAGAGCAGCGAGTGAGCAAACACAACTAAGACTAATGTGCACAACAGCAGTGACGAATAGACAGCATTCACTTTACATTCCTGCCCATTAGAGGCACAGAGGAGCTATACACCCATCACAAACCCCCATAGAGGAGCACACATGCTGGCTAATGACATGCGGGTGACTGCTGTGTTCACCATATGACCAGCAGCAAGCTGAGCTCCCTGTGAACAGCATGAGGAGCATGCCCGTGTCTTTAGCTGTGCACACAATCAGGATTCAGACAAACAAAAAGGAAACCCTCAGGTGACAAATCAGTAAAAACTGGGATTACTGCCTCACGGCTGTTGTGTGCCTCGATCTTTTGAGACGTTTGCGTGAAATCTTGAGCTATGGCCAAAAACATGTGTGAGGTGAGAGGTCACAGAGAACTTGACCTTTGACCACTAAAATCAGTTCATCCTTGAGTCAAATTTGAAGTAATTCCCTGCAGGCGTTCATGAGATTTTCCCCTGTACTATTACTGTGATGTAAATAAATGATATATTAAAAGAAGAAAAGCACTAACACAACTACTCCACACACTATAATTATAATTTACATTCAGCCATTTTATAATAGAATACAGAAATATTAAATAAAGCCAGGAGGATATTAAAACAAGGTACACACTCTGTGTATTTATGTCATTGATGTATGGCATTATAATGAAAGAACTGGAAACCTGCTGTCTTCTTGAGTCCAACTCTAAACTTTAACTGCAATCTAAACCCTACAACAAAAATGTGAACCCTGTAGACACAAGTTTAAAAAACAAGTTTATATATATATATATATATATATATATACAGTAGACACACACACAGTGTACATATATCATATTATTCAGTCTTCTTGAAAAGGTTGCTAGAGTCTTGTCACCTGTAAGATTCAGAGTAGAAGCATAAGTTCATAAATAATAAACATCTATAATCGTTAAGGGGCTTTCTGGTAATGTGGAGAGCTTATTTACTTATGTGGCTGTAACCAGCTGGTGATACGATACCGTATCATAGTACACTGTGACACTGTCAGCAAGGTAACATATTGTGATTTAAAAAAAAAATTAAAAAAAAATCTGATCTTAGGGCAAGTGTCATAGCCCAAAGACGTACGTAGTTTCAGCCACAGCAGACAAAGATATCTTTTTTCCATTTTGTCACTTTTATGCTTTTTCAGATCATAATAACAGTGCCTGTAGCATCAATCACAGTGGGAAATCTGAATCTTTGCATGTAATTATTAATAAAACTAATAAAATTTATGCAGTGTTTTTGACCATACCATAAAACACAATTCTCAAGTGTATCCATATTTCCTTACTTCAGAGAATGCTTTAGGACTGCATTTTGTTGTCTCAGCACTTACAGAAGTTATTACGCTGACAGCATTAATCAGATTTTTACAGGTTTACATCCTGAAGACAATCTGAGGCCTGGAGACATGGGAAACAAACTAGCTCTCTGTCAGGGAGTAAAGAATATCACACATCAGGCCTGTGGGACAATGTCCTCCACATGGAGGGAGTAATTAATAATTAGGCTACATGGGAGAAAGAGAAGGCCTGACAGGCAGCACAATGAGCAGAGTCTGCTGAAAACTGCATGCCATGCATCATCTCAATAACTCAACTTCAGCTGAAATTCTGTGTTCTCTCTGGAGAACAACTTGCACAATGGCAATCATTATCAGGGAGCCATACACATACATATTAAACCACTATACACACAAACACACACACAGACACACAGTGACGAAGCATTAGTTTTGACTGCGGTTCACAGGGTTTTCACCACATTCACTCCAGCTGGTATAAGTTGTTTCAGAGGCCTCGCGGCATCAAACTGTGACACAAAAGAGCCGAGCTGCTGCTATAATGAGCCTGACTGGTTGGTCCACATGCCTGAGTGTCGCAGCTAGAACACACAAACAAAACACTTGTAACTGAAAGCCACACAGCACCTGGACATGCAGCAGCTCACCCGTTTGACAGAGCCTCTTCCTCTCCGGACATTTTCATCTGGAGAAAGTGTGGGTGAAAGAGAGACAGAGAAAGCCGGAGGTGTGAATGAGAGTCTGAGGCCTTCCCAGCGGTGCAGTGTGATGGTCTGTTTCTGTAGCAGCAGCAGCAACAGCAGTGAAGGACAGCCGGGTGAAAGAGTGAGAGAGGAAAGAGTGAAGGGAGGGAGGAAGAGAGGAGCAGGCAGATCTTAATAAGATTGGGATGACTATCACACATGAGAACACACTCAGTGCACACACACACACACACACACTGTCCCACCTCTTCCGATCATCACCCTCATGCTACTCTTTGCTGTCCTCCGCTCTGATTGGTTAATGCAAAGTCAGAGGCGGGGCTACAGCCTCATCCGTGGCCTCAGGTTTTTAAAAAGCAGATGAGAAGGCAGGAAAAATCAAGGACACAATGACAGTCAGGAAAATAAGTCATTCATTCATTCCCCAATGCAAAACTTGTGCAGGAGAGCTGGTGCTGTGTGAGTGTGTGAGTGTGTGTGAGAGAGTGTGAGTGTGCTGCAGTGGAGAGACTGAACGCTGCAGCGAGCAGAGTCCACAAATAGAAGACACAGATGCAGAACAGCACACCCCTGCTGTGGATGACCTGATGTGTAATCATGAATGAAAAATTGGATGTTTGATCACCATAAAGTGCAGCATCACCGCCCCCTCCACAACGTTAGGTGTGTGTTTTTATGCATTTTGACATTTAACTTATAGATTCACAGCTCTGCCACTGACAAAAGCTCACTTATATGGAACGGAGGTGTCATAACAGGTATAATACACCTGTGTGCCCAATCAAAATCCATTATCTAATGTCACAGTGCTAACGCCACTGGTTTTGTGTAACACAGCTAATTCCAGACTAATTAAATAGCTTCTTGTCTTCTCATAAGAATGTTTATTTACCTCCATCTAGAAAGTACATCAGTGCCACGAATAACAGTTATTTTCTCAGCGAGTCAGTTCATTGTTTGGTTGTTTAGTCCAAAATCCAAACCTATTTTCGTATAATATATATCACATGAGAAAAGCAACACATTCTCACTTTTAAGAGGCTCAAACAAGGGAATGCTTCAGTAAAAAAAAATATTAATTATTGATATACTTGTAAATTAAGTTAAGCTGTATCTCCAAATTGGTAACTCATGTGTTTGAATTATCTTGGCAGACACTTTAGGGTGATTCTCACGAAACTGTCCTAACTTTTGCAAAAACAATTTTAGGTCAATTTTGCTAGTTTTTTCTCTCGTTAGTAGCAAGCAGGGTCTCAGTTAACTGACTCAATCAAAATGAGTGATTAATACATGTTTTTTAATACATTTTCAGAATGTTTTATTGAGTCATTGACCAAATAAGTTCATTACCGTCACACATTTTCAATTGATGATAACTGAATATGTATGAAAGGTAGACCTTTTATTTTTTCATGCACTTTCTATTACTAGTTCAGAATACCCACATAGTGTAAACATTCAGAATTTTTTTTTTTATTGATACAATAATTTTAGCTATTATGTTCATTACGTAACGTAAATTATGTTTTACACTAAATCTTTCCTGTAGTGTAAATTTCACAAATAAATAAAAAATGTCAGTTCAGTAATCTGAAAAGACTTGACAAAAAAGTTCCTGTAAAAAAATAAAATTTTAAGTTATCGCTCATTTCCATCCAAATATTTACATATACAGCAAATGCTAGGGTAATGAAAAGTTTTGTTATGGTAATGACCTCACATGACAGTCATACACAGAAGCCATGTTTTTAGTATTTATAAATTAGGCTATGGTCCAATCTTTCTCACTGTTTATCATGTAAGGCTACATTAGAAGTACTGAATGATTGCCATAATGATAACCATGTTTTGAATTTATATGTATATTAAATTATGGGGATATATTGTGATAATTTTGGGTTTAAGATAAAAAAAACTAAAGCCTGGACAGGTTACGGTAATGAGTTTTAAGTTTGAAATGTTGTCCCAAATTATAGAGTAATCAATGCAAAGACAACAGTAGTTCTACGATTAGTACGTTCCATAGTTTGAGATATAATACAAACGTATGATTGTTTTAGTAGTTTAGTCTATCAAATCCAAATGTCAAAATGCAATTTCATGAGAATCACCCTTTAACGTCCTCACTATAAATCCAAAACAAGACGTTTATGCTTATTAAGAGAAAACATTTCAGAGGGAATAATACAATGAACAGCAGCATGGCCACATTCACACTATTAGTAACACTGCTAACATCAAGAGAGCATAAACATCACACTCATGTGACTGTAGAGCACTTTGGCCGGCACAGAAACTTAAAGGGAAATACTAGGGAAATATCTATATTTACAGACTATAGTAAGAAAAAAAATTAAGCTTAATTGTTGCCTCCATCTCTCTGCTGTGAGGGTCACAGGGTTAAGGTGGAGATAATTAGATTTGAATGGCTGCTGTCCTCATGCTGGAGAATTGGATTTGACTACAGAAAAACAAGAATATACTTCTAGTCTTTTGGTTTCATGTAGTAATATCACAGTCTGTCCGGCTTTTCTGCACCAGTTATAACTAAACATTGATTAAGTTATTCTGAACTTTAGTATCCACTTAGAACAATGCAGCAGGAATTGAGACATCTAGTAGTTCCTCCTGTTAATTCTCTAAAGAGTAAAATATGCCGTAAAGCAGCCATATATCACAATGATGAAGCAGCAGTTTCACATTTTGGAGTGCTTATTTCCGTCCTCTCTCATTTCTGCGCATTAAATGGAGTATGACTGACAAAAAAAGAAAATCTATTTTCTCTGTCCAAAGAAAATGGATTTAGCTGTAGTCTATAAATGCATCTGCATCAATGTGTTGCGATCACACCTCGTGACGTAAAATACATTTTAAGCCCAAACATGATGTCTTTCCCAAATCTAAGTGGTTTTATCACCGAAACCAAAATGCAGCCTTTTACTGTAATAAGATAAAAAAAAGAAAAAAATAAACACAATGAGGCAAAAATGACACGTGGAAATGTCCGTGTAATGTAGCTGGAGCCAGCAGCTGTTAACTCAGGATAAAACAAGTCAATTGGTGAGCTTCATGGGTTTGTCCTGTTTCTTTAAGCTAAGCTAAGCTAAGCTAAGCTGACTGCCTCCTGGCTGTAGCTTCAAATTTAGCACACGTCTCAGCAATAAAGAAAATCTGAGTATTTCCCAAAATGTCCAACTATTGCTTAAAACATGACAAGGATATTTTCTAATTCACTACAAATTAATACGTAATGTGAAAGTACGACATCCACTCCTTTAACCTGGATTTGTTGATCCCAACAGATGTCCTCCAGAGAACATCGGATTTAACTTTCAAAAGAGCGACTAATTCACTAATTCATCCAGTCACAACTCGACAGGGTTGTTTGAATTATTGATACGTTGAGCAGAGCATGGGGGACCTGACGGTGACCTTCTGATGGCCTTTACTTCGACAGGCCACTAATATGTCAAGAAGTCCTTTAGGTTAGCAGTATAAGTTTTCCTTTGTGATCACTTGCCCATTTGATGGATTTGTTGATTGTGGAGCATCTTTGTTGTCTGGCAGCTGTAACCTGAAACACAGGAACAAAATTGAGGCTGTTTAGAGAAAAGAGTGAAATCTCAAGGGGGGTAAAATCAGCTGAAAGGCCAGCTATTGTTCAAGGAACATGAGGAGCCACAGAAACACAGACACTGATGTGGGCACTCCCATTGCAATGACTTGTCGAGGACATTAACAGATATTAACGTGACAGTGCGAAATCGGGCTGATATGCACACAATAACATTTTAAATTTTAATATTATTCTTGATTGGTTTTCAATACAAAGGCGCTCACCTGAAATCTGTGATGATGGGATCCATTTCTGGACTGTTTATGACTGACAAACTGGGAAAAGAATGAAAATTAATGTCTAATTACACTGTTATTAAATGTTTTACAGCGAGCTCACAGGGTTTGATGTCATTTCTCTGTAACGCTGCTGATTGCTCCTGACTCTAAGAATAAAAGCACAATGTGAACGTACCGGCTCGGGGAGTCTTGGCCGTCAGGGATGTCTTGTGTTGACATGGCATCCCTGTGAAGAGGTCAAAGGTCAAATTAGAGTGAACGTTACACTGGATCTCATGATGGTGAGAAGAGAAGGTGTGCAAGCATACTGGAAGTCCGACCTGACTAGTTTCATTCAAATAAAAAGGCCTCACACGCTAGTTAAATATGTGACTGTAAATATATTCATCACGCTCAGTGTGGAATCAACAAGGTGACTTCTTATGATTTTTATGACAAATGTGCACAGGTCAAATTCTTCTGAAGTTTGGAAGAAGTAAAACTATACAGTATTTCCAAAAAACAACCGTTCTAAAAGTAAACATGATTTATTTTTCATATTACTACCCCATAAATAATAATTTATGACCACTTATGAGTTAATTATTTGTGAATAATTGAATATTGCTTTTCACAACTTATCTGTAGAGTTCAATTTCCTCAGAAGAATGCCGCTGCAGAGATGGCATAAAATGACAAAGAAAAACAAAAGTGTGCTTGAGTACGCTGCCACTGAGCTCGCTTGACCACATCATGAATGTTATGTTGTCTAACAGGCTACAGACTGACAGCACCACACTGAGAGCAGTTAAAAGGACCATGACACCATGAGTATCCACTAACATTTCTGTGGAAATATTATATGCTAGCTTCCTGACAAATAACACTTTTTTTCTTTTATATGAATGAACAGTGGCAGCTTTTTTTCCAGGAAGATAATAAGAGTTTCTACCAGTTTCTACAGTATGGAAACAGTGAACTTCACAGATCACACCAAGACACCGTGAGGGGCTCCATGTAAAATAGGTGAGATTAAATTCTCACTATGAAAACAGACATGTACCGACAGAACCAGGACTTGCAGGGATTTCAGTTCCACTCACTTTTTGCTGCTTTTCTTCACGCTGCCTCTCCAGTTGTTGATAAAATTCATCCCACAGCTCTGAGATGGTGGAAGAGCAGAATATCAGAGCACGTTTACACGGCGGGCATGGATGGACAGGCAGCCGGGGAGAGGAGCAGCTCACACGGAGTTCACTCTGACAAAAAACGGACTCACGACAGCTGCGGTGCGTCTTCCTCCTTCCTGACGTAGGAAGGTGTGCTGCTGATGTCATCAACGTGATAAATGACTCGCCTAGTTAAATGCACTGTGGCATCTCCGCTGCAGGTCCTGTCTTCATGGTCCTAAAGCACATCAAGTTATACAAAGGTGACACACGGCTAACGCCGAAAATATGTTGAATGTATTTCAATAAGCAAACATGAAGATAAAATCATGTTAACATAAATTAATATTATTTTCATTATAAGTCTTATAAAAAGAGGTGATAAATGCGAGATTGGGAGCCTCTATCAGAGCTAGCACTAGCAGCTAACGGTGCTAAGAAGGTTACACACTGTTAACGCTGTGAAATAAAATATAAAAATATGTACTTTCAATAACAAATTACATATATAAAATTATGGTAATACAAACAAACCGAAAATGTTGTTTTTCATTTCCATACCTAAATATAGATGGTGCTAAATGCAAGATCTCCCAACATGGTAACAACTGAGCTAGCAGCTAAAGGTGCTAACAAGGTTACACACAGTTTAGACTGAGCGTAATAAAAATATGTCATTTCAATAAACAAATACGAAGATAAAACCACGTTAACATGAATTAATAATTTTTTCATTATAAGTCTTATAAATCGACGGTGATAAATGTGAGATTGAGAGCCTCTCTCAGAGTTAGCACTAGCAGCTAACGGTGCTAAGAAAGTTAAACACTGTTAACGCTGTAAAATAAATTATAAAAATATGTACTTTCAAAAACAAATTAAATAGATAAAATTATAGTAATACAAACAAACTGAAAATGTAAGTTTTTTTATTTTCATACCTGAATATAGATGGCGCTAAATGCAAGATCAACAACTGAGCTAGCAGCTAACGGTGCTAACAAGGTTACACACAGTTAAGACTGAGCGTCATAAAAATATGTCATTTCAATAAACAAATGCGAAGATAAAACCACGTTAACATGAATTAATAATTTTTTCATTATAAGTCTTATAAATCGACGGTGATAAATGCGAGATTGAGAGCCTCTCTCAGAGTTAGCACTAGCAGCTAACGGGTGCTAAGAAAGTTAAACACTGTTAGCGCTGTAAAATAAATTATAAAAATATGTACTTTCAATAACAAATTAAATAGATAAAATTGTAGTAATACAAACAAACTGAAAATGTAAGTTTTTTTATTTTCATACCTGAATATAGATGGCGCTAAACTGAGCTAGCAGCTAACGGTGCTAACAAGGTTACACACAGTTAACACTGAGCGTCATAAAAATATGTAATTTCAATAACAAGCACAGAGAGCGTTACAATGCTCTCTTTACATAGCCAATAGTTGTTTAGTGCTGTGTCAATGTTTTGGGTATGATATAGAGCAGTAGCTCCATATTTTTTAACATCAAGTTCAGCTGAGCTTCCCTGGGTTTGATATTAAGTTTTGTGTTTTGATGTTTTTTGTTTTGTTTTCTTTGAAAAAGTGTATGAAAGCCATGACCAGAATAGTTGCACATTCTGTCATTGTGTTACTCATTTGCCACTTTAAATATGGCATAGAAAAAGCAAAATTATTTTATCCAAACACTTTGAAGTCTACTTTAATACAGAAATTACAAATATCAACAAAAGCATATTAATAATTTCCATGATAATATATGCATTATTATGAAAAAGCCTGCCTTTATGGTACCATATCTTTGGTTAGGTATAACTTTAAGGTACTTCACTGCTATTTTTGTTAGCACTGCACCTTTCACTTCACCAGGTTATGTAGCAGATGAAGAACTGTCATACAAATCTCTGCTGAAATTATGATGTGTTGCTGTAGATTGATTTACCCAGTGCATGCATACTGTAGTGTAGATTATTGACTCCACATTGCATCATCAGCAACATTAAAACTATGTGTATCATCAGCAAATTGTACTTCAATCTTGAATGCACGTTATTAGATCTTTCATAAAAATGTATTATGTGCAGGCAGAATTTTTATGTGATTGGACAAGATGGCGCTCTAATGAGCAGTTTAATCTATAACAGAACATCATATTTTATCAGCTACTTGTGTGTTTTAGAAAAAAGTACAATATTCCCCTTGAATTAGAGAAGTAGTAGAAGTAAAAAGTGTTTAGATACAGTAAATAAATAAAGCTTTTACTTTCTCCCGCAGCTTTTTCTTAACTATACATTTCACCACATATTTTTTAAGAATATAGACTATGTTTTAGAATGTGTGATTGCTGCTTTTACACAAATAAAGGATTTCTGGAATCTGTCTGTTTATCAGACGGGAACATCACTCGATCCCAGTATGAACAAACAAACTTCAAAACTACACATTTAATATTTATTCTGTTTCAATTAAATGCATTACATGTTCCGGTCAAACCTTCAAATAATGATTTTTGATCCTTACACGTTAGAAAATACAAAATAAAATACAATTAGCTTGAGTTTTAAAAAGCCTTTATGGGTAAGCCTAGAAACTTAAGTGGTTCTTGTTTGTAAAATGAGTCTGTACAGATGACAGTAACGTGTCAGGTGGCCTTCAGATGTGAGAGAAGTCAACTGTAGCATGACGAGAGCATCAAAAGCTGTGATGGTGAAGAAGAGCCGGATGACTCATGCTCTCTGATATTTACAATAAACTGCGATATGAGACACACTGAGGAGGAAGTGCAGCCTCAACCACCGGCTGTAAACAGGCTGAAAATGGGAAGAGGAAACTGTGACGATGCTCATTTTTAACAAAACTGAAAAGACGACAAAATAACAGGAGGAAGTGTCCAAAATGGTGTGCACTGTTTGGTCAGAAATCAGCCAAAGGACGTGAAAACAAACCGAGAGGCCTCTTGTTCAGAATCACAGTTTAGCACTCTGTAACTTTTCTGTTAAAGAGGGTGTGGATGCAGCAAGTTTATACTCACAACACCAGCAAGTTAAAGGACTGAAGTGCACAAACAAGAGGACCAGCTGCTCCAGTAAAACACAGAGACACTAATCAACTTGTACTGACTTTGTGTAAGACTTTGAAATGCAGTTCAGAGAGGAAGCATCTCATTAAAAAGTCTCAGAAGAATTAAAAGTGCACAGAAATGCTAACAACAAAAGCACCAACAGTAGGACTCATTTCAATAGGATCTAGTGTGAAATAGTTGTTGATTACTTGAAGTTGATTTTCTGTCTGATTTAAGGAGTCTGCTCTGTTCCTAACCCTGGATCAACAATACTATTACCACTATCCAGAATCTAAGAGTTTACAGAGCAGGTACAGTGGTTTTCCACACTCATACATTCATGTATTTTTCAATTTATGTTTGTCTGTTAATGTCGAACTCAAACAATTTTCAGCCCAAATGATCACATGACTGAAATGCCTCTATGAAAGATTCATATTAAGAAAACAAGTATTTTGTGCAATCCCTTGTGGTGAGCCCTGAAATTTAATGCTAATTCATAACTAAACATGACACAAAATAGTTGTAGTTTCATTCCTTTCATTTTCTCCCAAGAAATACATTTTCTAACATTGGCATTGCAATGCAAAAGAAATTAAAGTATCTAGAAGCTGAATGTGGTAGCAGTGATGGATTTGCTCAATGTGGGTGTAAATCTGCACATGCATTTCACATATCAGAGGACTGGTAACTTCCAGTTTAACAAGTAGAAACAAAGTTCAGTTCTGTATCGCTGTCCTGAACAAATCTCATCGGCTCTCTGTCATCATACGGGACAAGAAAAGTCTTTCAGAAAGACTGGACTTGCACTCTGAAAAACAAAACAAAAACACTTTTTCCCCAGTTTACCATCTTGAAACTACACACAGTTCAAGATTAAATTTCAAAGAATTAACCAATGATGGGAAGGAAATCAAGGTGCATTTTGGGGACCTACACAATTCTCTTTAATTAAAGGAACAGTGTGTAACATTTAGGAGGATCTACTGGTAGAAATATAATAGAGTTTGTTTTCTTCACTGTATAATCACCTGAAATTAACACTGTTGTGTTTTCATTGGCTTCAAATGAGGGTTTATGTTTATGTCTACATGTGGAGCAGGTCCTCTTCACGGAGCCGCCCACGTTTCCATAGCAACGGATAAACTATCACTGGATAGATAGGGCTGTATTTGCTACTCGCTTGCTATGCTGTCACCACTAGATGCTGCCAGATCCTACACTCTGCACCTTTACAGAACGCTCATGAAATTCTCAGTATAACTTCAGAAGCCAGAGCGAGCCGAGCTTTAATAACATGTAGCGAGTACTGTTAATGGAAAAAGACTTTTGACAAAGGCCGTTTCAATCCAGATTTGAGTGAGTTAAATAAATTACATTCTGGAGAGTTAAATCGTAGACTGGTGTTGAAATCAATTGAGTGATCTTCAGATCCATATTCACTGAAATTCAGTCCACAAACAATCCATTCTTCAGAACATACACTCCATCTTCTCCATGTTGGTCCTCTCCATCAAAGCGAGACCAACAGGATGGAAGAACAAACAAAATACTGCAGTGAACCGTGAGCACAGTCTGGGGAGAAGGATGGGTTTATTCTAAGAAAGTCTCTTCATGGGGGTCAGCAGGTGCTGCTGAATCAGTCCTTTACAGTCCCCACTTTGCTTTGGTGCTTTCTGGGCTGGGCCAGGCTGTGCCGTGCCGTGCCGAGCCAGGTCAGTGGATAGGGGGAGTGGACGAACTCCTCAGGAGAGTTCAGACTTGCTGAGTGCGATGGCCAGCTCCAGGTCCTCTTGTTCCTGCTGGGTGAGCCTGGCAAGTCGCTCCTTTTCCTCTCGCTCGCTCTCGCGTTTTGCCCACTCGATCATGTCTTCCTCTGTTGGATACTGCTTCACGAACACAGAGAAACACACATCACACACACACACACACACACACACACACACACACACACACACACACACACACACACACACACGGGGGGGGAGGAATAACACACGTGCAAAGAAATATGGGGGGGAGAGGAGACACAAACACATTTACAGTTAACGGATTCTCAAGAACAAAGGTCTGACAGCCTGCTGATAACAGAGTGATGTGATGCATGCTATGACCACTAAGCTTCAGAAGACTCATAAATGTACTGCACTGTATAGATTTTTATGATTTATTAATGTCAATATACTATACAGGATTGCACAATGAAAGACAGTAATGTAAATAATGTCACAAGGGTTTTTGGGTCAATATGGGTAAAAGGGCATAAAGTTCAAAAACACAGTGTATTCTGATATCAATATATCACAATATTCGAATGAGAATTCCTTAAATCTGATTATTATTGTCATTATTAAACTTGACAGAGCTCTGTACTGGACACACAATGTGACAGATATTGTTTCAATGATCTATATTCCATATTTTTTTTATCTGCACTGTAATACGTCTTTCTTTACAGGAGTTATTTTTTAGATATGAGTTTAGGGAAATGAGAAAGAGCGATGGGACGGACCAGGGATGCTTCAGTTTCCATGGTACGCATCTTAACCTCTAATTTGGTGTGAATGCGACACACAATTGGCTAATAAATAGAAGAAAAATGTTCAAATGTGGATAAAGTAGCGTGAAATCTGACGTTTTGTCATGTCAGTGCAGAAGAGGAAGGTGATTAACGGTTAACATCTACCAAATCTCAACCAAGCCAACAACATGATCCTGTTTCCACAGATCAAAGATGGCCATGGAGAGAGAGAGTCTTTGCCTCTCAGATGTGTCGTTACACATCATGTGGAAATGGGATGAAAGTAAGAAAGGTTATAGTCCTGTGGCCAAAAATAATGAGACAGTTAATCACAACAGAACGGACATGCACTGCGCCAACAGATCCACTATTCTCAGTGAATGACAGACAGAAGCATCACAGGCGGTCCAGCGTCCATCCACCATGCACTAACGTATTTTAGATGTGAGGAGTTCAGAGTTGCAGAACATGCACGGAGAGAACACTTAAGAAACATCTAATGGGTTTAGTAGAGAACATGCATTTATTACTTGGAGGTGGTACATCCCACTGCTGCTTTCAAACATGAATGAAATCAGACATCAATAAAGCACTGACCAGCAGGAACGGCTGTGTTTCATAGCTACACTTAAAGAAACCTTCACGTCTTAACTTTCAGTTCTTGAAGTGATTTGATGGAATTCTGTCAAAAGTCTTGAAAGAACCACAAAAAATCTAATGTTTAGCAAAGCACGCCAATCTGTAGATTAATGCTTTCTGTAAGGCCTCAGCAATACAAAAAATTCAATTTCAAAGACATAGATACTTTAGATAAAACTATCATGATTAACACGTCTACCTTAGTTATTGTGCAAAATTAAAAAGAAAAAAAAAAATCAGTCCAAGCTTACAATGGCACAACACAGCAGAAATGACACACAAAAAGTAGGAAATTTTCATGCCTTGAAAATATAAAAATAATGGTCACAACTAAATGAACCGAAAATGTAAAAAAAAAAAAGAAAAAAGTTGGTATGGTCCTTTAAAAGCTCATGTAGTTGCAGAGAGTGACGTCATGGATGCACATAGAAGCCAGAGATGGTGCCCTTCATTCAACTCTTTATTCAACTTTTTTTTGTTATTTTTTTTTTTTTTTAACAGAGGTATAAAGACAGAGAGAGGGAGGAGTACAGGAGATGTGTTCCTCCACAACACACTGCTAACCAGGCAAGGGATGAGTGAACAGACAGGCAGAGGAGGCGGATGGATGAACAGATGGAGGCAAAAAAAAATGAGTGAATGGCGGAGGTGGTGGTTTGAGTGAATGGGAGCCAAACACAGAGTTAGGATGCAGGTCAGGGGTCAAAGGGGACATGCAGGGAGAGGCACAGGCATCAGTACTGTCTCTGATTAGCAGGCATCCATCCCAAAGTTGTCACACATTAACCTCATGTTTAGATCACTGCACGGTGATGTCAGATAATATCTTATCTGCTACAAACGTGTCCGGGAGCAAATGTAACGTACGCATTTATTAGTGTGAAACTTCAGGCTTATCAGTTGAAACACTGTGAAATGTGATCTCACTCCTGATGCAGCGCTCTGCTTCTCCTTAGTCAGGGTCAACTGATGGAATATCTCTACGCCACCATTGTGCCGACTCAGCGACACTACCGAGCCCAAGGTGCATAAAATGAAACTTCTCAATAAAACACCTGATTTCAGAAGGAAATATGTACATGCACAGGCTGTAAGGTCAGTGTGCCGAGTTGGGATGGCCAAGAAAAGCCAAATACAAGCAGCCTCTCATCTCTCCATTCACTGCCAACCGTTAGGAAGGACGAGCCATCCTACAGACAGAGGTTCATCTAGATCATCAGTTCACATTCAACACAACTTGTGTCCATTTCCTCATAAAGTAAGACAATAATGGGGCATAAATTAAGTGCAATCCCAATATAATAGATCAGTAACAAAAAATAATTACAAGAACAAATAATCTTTCCATGGCAAAAGAAAAGTGTGTTCCTATAAAGAGCTAAAATACACAGCAGTGAAAGACAGGCTGTCAGGAAAATTAACTATATATACTATAATAATATATTAGATTTAGTTGCTCATGTTATCACATAAACAAATGTGCTCCTGTGTTATATGAGCGGATTAGTTCATTTCTTTGGGACTTTTTAACGGCAGTGGATGGAGTGATTTAAAAAGCTGGCCTGATTTGCTCGGTGGAAGTTACTAAATGAATCATTAGAGGGAAAAAGTGGAGAGGGCAGTGGCTACTTAGAGTCAGGTGAAGGTGAGGGAGAGGGCGAGGTGCTCACTTTGTCAAAGCTGGCAAATCGATCAGCTTCCCGTACGTTGTGACGAGGAGGGGAGGAGGGGGCGAAGGGGTCGGCTAAAGGATCCTTGGCAGGCAGGGAAGAGGAGGAGGAAGAGGAGAAGTCTCCTGGAGGCTGCTGGACGAAGGGCGCTCGTCGCTGGAAGGAGTCAGACGACTCTGTTCTGGAGAGGGATGACCTCTTACCTGATCAGGTGAGTGTTAATACAGAAAAGTAAGTTAAGATAACCAAGCATGAACCACTGTACAGTTTAATAAAAAGCTGCAAGGGTAAGTGAGTGATGTCAATATAACATTATTTTACTAAAATAACTTGTTTTTACCACCGACAGGCTCAGATTAATATTATTATCATTATATTTACCTACCAACATTATGGAAAGAATCCTACAGAGAAATAAAAAAAAAAAAAACTTTTCTTACCCTTAACTTGATCTGATCTGTTTGTGTCCAGAAGTCTGGTTGTGAACTATGAATATCTGTGTAGTCCAGCTCAACAACCTCATCATCTAACCTTTAAATAACACGCAGCTACAAACCATGCGAGAATTCAGAAAGAGACATTTCCTTGACTGAGACTCCATAATGTCAGACATATCTAATAACATAAAAAAATAAGCATTTTGAGTGTAAAAATACCCAAATTTACCCTTAAATATAGTCAGAAATGACCTTGACCACAGTCACCTTTTCATGGCGAGTACTAACCTGGAGGTGGAGGAGGTGGTCTTGTTGGCGTACCCGTTTTCGGGGGCAGGGCTGGGGGCACATCGGGGCTGACAGACTGGCTTTCTTCCTGGAAAAGGTTCTTATTGTTGAAGCCAAACTGGTCAGCGCCGTTTGACTGCAACAGAAGGCCAAACACGAACACATTCAGTATTACAAAACAGAATACAGAACAGTAAAAACAGTCTAGTTTGGGATTTGTTAGACTTCAATCAGAGTGCTGTAAAGAAACTTTAGGTGCATAATTGTTTTTTCAAAAAAATACTGCAAAATACTCTCAAAACAGTGCACCATTAATCCATTTTTTCCAGTAACTTATGATAATGCACATCAAGTATAGCTGCACCAAATGATGCTTTTGGTGCCTGGTTCCTCCAGCAGTGTCACTCTGTACTAGGTGATGTTTCAGCACCTTATGAACCTTACCTTTGTCAAAGCACTGAAATCTGCAAAGCCCCCTCCGAATGATTCGTTCCCGAACACAGCAGCAAACGGATCTGAAACACAAGCAAATGAAAGTTGAGCAACACTCACACAGACACTGGAAATATAATGTGATTTTAAGAATCTGCTGGGTCTCCAGAGGGTGGCGCTACACCACCAGTGATACCTGGATCTGAGCTGGCGTTCATTGTCGTACCACCTGGAGCAAACGGGTCGTTGGATGCTGCAGCGTCCTTCTGAAAACCGAACACAGAAATGAACAGCGCTCAGGATATTATCAGATTATAAAATATTTATTACCATAAACTCTGCTGTGGACGTGAGTATCCTCAACTATAATTTGATTAACTGGAACTATAAGTGATGTACAACAAAACAAACACTGTGGTGGATCCCATTTCATTCCTTGCATCTAGCATACTTTGACTACTATCAATTATGTATTTTTTTCCCCCACACAAAATGTAAATAACAAAAATGACTGATTTAAACAAACCTTTACCAGTGACACTAAACATTCAAGATTGAGATAATATTTATTCCTGAAGAATAAAGAATAAATTTGGGAGTGCATTCTGTACAGCAGGTCTACTCACCACAGCCAGGTCATAGGAGGGAGGCGGGGAGCTGAAGGGATCGGTCCCTCCGTCCTGAGAACCGAATGGATCCGCCTCCAGGGTGGCGTTCACTTTGCCTCCAAACGGGTCTGAATCGGCCATGTTGTTCCCCGTGGAGCTGAACAGATCCTTGGCTGCTACAGTTGGATTAGCAGCTTTGGAGGAGAAGGGATCTGGATCTGCTGCTGGTGCTGCTGCGTCACCGGGTTTGGCTGCAAACAGGTCTGGTTCTGGTGCGCCAACGGTGGAACCAAACGGATCAGCTGGGGTAGAGAAAGGATCGTCTGAGGAGAAGGGGGCGCTGGAGGTCTGGAAGAAAGAGTCTGCAGCAAAGGGGTCTGACCCTTTGAACGGATCTCCTCCGAACGGATCTGATTTAAGAGAAACAGCATGAGATACAAAGTGAACATCAAATGCACATCAATTATATATTGATGCATTTTTTTAGGTTTTTACATGGAAGAGATTATCTGTGATGAACAGGCAACTAGAGGTTTAACTTGGATAATTTACCTGCAACATCTGCTTTTCCAAATGGATCATCTTTGAATGGATCCTCTGTAAAGTTAGAAAAATATCATCAATATGACAACGCTGACACTTTGGTGCCCAAAAAAAACCAAAAAAAAAACCAACAAAAAACCAGTGGTGAACAGATGTATTATCCCACCAGAGTGTCAGTTGTTTACCACCACTGCCCTAAATTAACAATATTACTGATATGGTTAATCCACCAGTATGTGCAAGCTCTTTAATCAAAATGATATCTATGATGATAAAACATAATTATTGTTGTTATCCATGAAGTTTACTGTTTTACAAAAAAAGGGAAAAAAAAAAATCAAACCACATTATTATTATTTTTGATTGAGACGTTAAATTCCAGTCAAATTCCTCACTCCTGAAGAACTAGTTAAGCACATCAGTCCTTGTTTCCTTCACAGACTTACGGTCAGTGAAGGGGTCTGAATGGAAGAAATCCATCTCCGGCAGGGAGGGGGGACTGGTCTGAGGTGGCATGGAGCGAGGCCCGACCTGAGGAGGTGTCGAGGTGGTTGTGGTTTCTGGGGACTCTGCTGGCTCCTGTTTGCTCTCTGGCTCTGGAGATGCAACCTGTTGAACAGCGACAGAGCTCTGATGAGATTAATTCACTCTGAAAGCCTCAGGGAAACATGGGTTAACCTGAGGTCTGCAGTGTCTTTTCACTACCTTTGGAGGGCTCTCTCTAGGTGCTTCCTCTGCATCTTCTCTGACCTCCAAGGACATGTCTGGTGTCGGGATTCTGTGTTCCTGGAGACGTGAGAGGACGCCGACACAACAACGATGTGCGTTACTTCCAGATATATTACATTATAATTTACATTCATTCCTCAGTGAAGATCCTATTATTTGTTTTTTTTCCCACCACAAAAAGAAAAAATACTGCAGTGTGTAGCTGTAGAAGGAAGTGATAGTGACTCTTTACTCGGGCTTCTTTCTAGCTATAAAAGGACTGATAAATAAGGCAGGTTTAGTTATTACCGTCACTGTGTTCTCCACTGGCTTGGCGAAGGTCAGCCGATTACTGTACATCTCAGAAGAGGCTAGGCTGGTATAGAGATCATCCAAAGCATCATGTTTCAGCTTTTCCTCCTCTGGCGCCTTTGGACTCTCCTCCTCCTTCTCGTCTTCCTCTTCTCCATCCTCCACTCCTTCTTGCTCTTTTTGATCTGAGTGTTCTTTCTGCTGGTTGCAGACAGCAGTTAGTTCTTCCTCCTTCAGCTCTTTGGGCTGGTCCTCCTGGAAGAGGTCCTGTTGGAAGGGGTCCCCCTGTTGCAGCTCCACAGTGGGGCCCGCTGATCCGTTGACCATGACAGGAGAGCTGTCCTCCAGGGCTCTCTTCCAGCTGAGCTGGGCCGTTACTGACCTCTCCTCCACCTGAAGGTCATTCAAGTTCTGCTGGACCTGAGAGAGCAGACAGAAGGACAGGCTCAAAAACGAACACAGACAAATAAAACATCACAAAACAACGTAGATTCACCCAAACCGACCTGTGCGACTTGTGTGAAGGAGTCGCGGACAGACTCCTGCAGAGGTGTGAGCTGCTCCTGAGCTGCCTGCACCTTCTCCTGCAGCCTCCTGCTCTCCTCCTGCAGAGCCAGGAGCTCCTCTCGGGCCTGGACCAGCTCCTCCTCAAACTGACATATCTTCTGCTCCTGCTCCTCATGCTCCGACTGCAGTGAGGAAATCTGTGAGGTGACGGAATCATGATGGATAAACTGGGTTGTCAGTTGATAACGCTGAAGTGCTTTGCTAGTGGTCATTTCTGTTGCCACACAGCTTTCTAGTACTCAAATGAATTTATTACCAGATGGGTCTCATGGTTGGTCTGCTGGCGAATATGAGTCAGCTGCTCCTCGAGGGAGTCTTTCTGGTGGTCCAGCTCCTCTAAGGCCTCCTGGACCTTCTGGCGTTGAGTCTGGAGATGCTGCAGAGCCTCGCTCTCCCTCGCCACCTCATCCTGCAAGTCCTGCAGACATAAAGCCAATCAGTGCGGTCACATGGTAGGATAGTACTGGATTTCGCCAAATACGACGTTGCCACTCGGCGGATGGTTTGTCTCAAAATCCAAGTATACATGGAGTTCATTTACTACACTAGGTCGCACTGTAGCCCTTTCAAAAAGTGATGTTAGAACTACTTCTGGTTGACGGCTACTTAAAAACAACAATAAAAAATAAACTGTCTCCTCCTCCGTCCAAAAGTGAGTTGTCGGTTTCTTCGAAGCCAAGGTATAGTTTGACTTTTTCGGCAACAACATTACTATTTGACGGCGTCAGCACCTCCTTCCACTTCCAGTTGAAATCGCAGGACGCGAATACGATACGATCCCGTACACAAGAGGAACAAAGCAGATTAACGTCTTAAACCAGGGGTTCCTATCATATTTGTGAATCCAGTCCTGATATGATCCTTAGCCTGTGCACATGAATTTGATATGTTTTTGTTGCCTTTATTATACAGTTAAGTTCGTCCATGTGCACAGACTGAATAAGGAGACAGAAGGAAATTAGCATGTATTGGTGTCTTTTTTCATATGCAACATTAGTTATAATAATAAAAAAAAAAAAACGAACACAAGAGAGATGAAGACGGAACTATCATAAGTATCATCAGACTGTACACAAAGTGTAAGAAAACATCCAACATGCAAAAATATTTACAGTGCAAGGACAACATGATGATAGGAAGGAGAAATGAGTGACCTTTGGTGGTATTGGGCAAATACCGAATAAATGTTCACTAGTTTACTTGTGGCCAGCCACCGTTGTTTCACACACTTCCCCACTCTCTATCCACGTTTCTGTCTCCCTCTACTGTGATATCTAATACGGGCAAAACTAAAAAGTAACTGGGTGGAATTCACACCAGAACTTAATAAAGTACCACTATTTCCACTCAACAGAGACAAATTCAGACTTTACAAGGCAGGCTAATGATCAGAAATCTCTCCACCAGTTTGATATACGAATAAAAAACACTTGACTTGTTACTCCACAACTCCACGTGTTAGTCAGTATACAGGATAAAAATGAGGGTAAACATCCTCTTGGCCTCTAGGCACACAAGAAAAACATTTCTGCATGGTTACATAATGATCACAGTCTCAGTATGACTTGACACTAATGTGTCACACAAATTCTCAACCTCTGCCTCTGTGTAGAGTCTGCAGATGACGGTAAACAAAAAACACACAATACGTGATCTCCAGGATATATTTCGGAAAAAAAGCCAAAAGCAGTTGGGGTAACCCTGCAGTGCAGCTAAGAAGTCTAGCGACTGTACATCAGCGTCCTCACACCCAAAAAGCAGAGCAGACTTTCCCTTTAAGCCAGAAACGCCCAAAATAGAGCCCATCTCTCAGACTCAGAGCAGACACGCCTACACAAGGACACCAGTCTCTCTCTGAGAAACATCAACTGTGTTTCTGAACAAGCGTCTTGGACTGCAAGCTTGATGTATTATTGATCTCCTGCTCCAGCGCATACATCACAACAAAAGCTGCTGAAGCACCTTCATCCAAGACTACATGCAGAGCAGCTGTGTGCTTTTGAGAAGCACTAATTACCAGCACAAGAGAAGCAGTCTTTATCATAACACATACTGTATATACATACACACAGAGGTATCTATCATTGTGCTGGAACAGAAACAAACTCTGAGACCTTACCTGCACCTCACTACTGCGCTGTCTGATGGCTTCTTCCTTCTCCTTGATCTCCTCTTCCACAGAGCTCTTCTCCCTGGGGGTCCAGCACAAGATACAGGAGTATTTAGCAACCAGGGACAGAGATGGGAGAGACAGGAATCCGAGCCCACCCAGTCCCAACCAGTTCTCCACCGAGCCTCCTTTACCCTGGCCCTGAACAACCACCACCTCCTCCTGTCCCTGAACCACCATGGTGTCCTGGAATCACAACTCCACAGCACAGAGAGCGCAGCCTGAGCGTCTGCAGCTACAGCAGGTAGAAATGTGTATGATGTGAAGAAAGGCAGTGTATGTGTGTGTGTGTGCAGCGCTGTATTCGTGGTGAGGGTTGTAAGAAAAGTGAGAATGTGTCTTCTCAGTCACATGTGTGGGAGATGAGGAGTGAGAGGCAGATGGCTAGCTAGAGGAAGGAGGGAGGAGGGACGAGTGGTGATGAGCCCAACCTGCACCATCCATCATTTGTCCTGCCCATATGTTCATCCTCTCTGCTCACTCCTTCATCCACCCAGACAGGAAATGGATGAGGGTGGAGCGAGGAGCAGGGAGGCATTTGTTGTTGTGTCTGCAACCGACAATTAATAAACATGCATTTTGTTCTGCGACTGTCAGGAGGCACACCAGAAGAACTGTACTTACTTTGTGGATACTGCATAAGTTATCAAACCACATCATTAATCATCACTGATAACTGATGACTGATAAAAATCACTATAACATGCAGGAAGATGACACATTGTTGACTGTTTGTTGTTGTTCTGATAATTTTATTTGTAGATTTTAACTGTTCTTGTGCACTTTGAGATTTGTTGCCAAATGTAAATTGCGTTATAAATAAAATTTATTATTATTATTATTATTATTACCTTATAGTATGGAAATGGGGGTTAACTTATTTTCATTATAAATCATCACATTAATAAAGCTACACTACTATAAAAAGTGTCCTAAAAAGGAAACAGAGGAAAACACCAACAACATTGAGGAAGCTCCTTGCAAATATACATCCTAACCAACATTTGTTATGGTTTACTGTAGCTCTGAAAACAGTAACTGTCTTAAACAAAAGGTAACACTTCATATGCATGATGTGCATTTAAAAGCAACTTCATATTTAGGTAACTGAACTAAATAAAGAAACAGGCTTCAACCTCAGAGAAACTAAAAATAAAAATTATCAGCAGCTATTTTTATATTTTCTCTCTCTATTCTCACATCAAAACGCACAATTCCTCGAGCTTCAGTCCCATTCTTCTCTCACCCTTCATCGTCCTCATCATCATCATCACCGTCGTCCTGCTGCCACATTTTGAAGCAGTTCCAAACATGAATCATCTTTACAGGCTCCTCTCGATCTGCTGTCTCTCTGAAGCTCTGCTTAGTTTCATTTCCATCATCTGTCTTACCTCTCCTCTCTGACCTCGAACAGCTGCAAGTTTCTCACTTCTCACTCTCAGTTTTCATGAATAGGGAAGCTGAATTCTGTACATTGTGAAAATTTAATCCAAAATTACCATTACTGATGATAACCTGCTTATATAGCTTCTTATAAAACAAAGAAGAATAATAAAAACATAAGAACTGTCATAAAGAAGAACAGTGGTGCATTTTATCTTTATTCCAAAAGCTGCTGATTTATGTTGTATATTTGTTGACTTTTTCAACTGATCTGTTGATTATTTAGACATTAATACATTGTTCACTGATCTATATCGGTCATTAGTCCCATACATATTTTTATTATCTTAATTTTGAAATACTTTTCTACTTATTATTCACTGCTTTTGATTTTTATATAGCATCTTATTGTTATTTTGAGCTACCAACTTTGCTGCTTACATATTGTAAATTTTGTTTGTGTGAGGAATAAAGGAATAGCTTATCATATCTTGTCTTATTTTTTTTAGATGTTTTAGACCAAGAAATGATGAAGAAATGGTGAATATTGTATGTTCTGTCTGTCACTTTCTCTGCAAACAGCAGCTACATAACTCAGATTTACAGTCATCTGCTGCGTTCGACAGCCTGCAGCAAAAAACACAAATTATTTATTTTGTCTGAGACTGTGAGTGATGTACTCCTGTATGCTTGAGCCAGTGTGAAACTCTTTCACCCAGTGTGTCTCACAAATAACTTGAGCTGGGACCAGCAGTTAGTGTAAATCACTTGTTTCCAGATATACTGTACATATGGGATGGATCTGGGCAGCATAGTTATCTTGGTTTGTGGGAAAGCTGCACCCTGCCGGTCAGCAGAGTTTTTTTTTTTTTTTTTTAATCCCAATTTAACATGGTCACATTTCATCTTTACAAGATATTTTCCCAAGAATATATCCAGCCTCACATGGAAAAGGTGTCTTTTGAACAAGGATCATCCTAGTGAAGTTTGATTTTTTTTTTTTCCTTTAAGCTACATTTCATCACCACCAGTGACTGGGGATAGTAAGAATATGCATGGCTTCACCAGTTTTTAAATGCATAAAAGAACAAAAGCTTACTTCTGCAGTTCAACAATCTCATTACTGAGCGAGTCCAGCTCCTTGATGGCAGAGAAATCAGCCGCCAGGTTGGACACATTGTTCTGAAGAGGAAGTGAGGCAGAGGATACAAGAAGATTAAAGTCACTGCTGAAGGTAAAACACCATAACAATGATGACACGACCTATTATACTGCAGGCTAACAATTACCCTCATCACATACAGTATGGAAAAAAAGCTCCTGGATGCTCAGGACACAGTGTGAATATAAAAATACTGTCACAGCACGAACAAATGAACAAAAGAGCTACACTGATGGAGGCACAAAATGACAGGGAGGGGAGGGAGCAACAAGGGTAATGATACAGGGAGGCTACAACATCACATTACAGTCATTAAGCTGATTTTCATCTACAGACTGGACGTGGTGATGCATCCCAAAACACTCAAAACAGCAATCTCTGCTCTTGTCACCTTCTAGGCATATGATGGGACAAATCCAAATGCAAGATCTGATTTAGGTTTATAAACAGGAAGACAAATGACAAAGAGAGGCAGGCTGGTTAAAGTATGAGATGTCATTGAGTCAGTAAGTGACCACACTCACTCACTGTGGATCATCCTACTGATGAGTGAAGTGGATGCAAAATATAAAGACAGGACACAGAGGGAGAGGCAAGTTAAGCTGGAAAAGAAAGACAAACAACTGCAAAGCTTAAAACTGGAGAAAGAAGGAACAACGTCAGCAAAAATAACTGAACCAGAAGCTTCATCAAACCATGCAAATCAAAATGATGCCATGTTAAAATGATAATTCACAAAAGATTTCTTAAATACAAATTTAATTACTCTTAAGCCTTTTAAATACCTGTAAAATAGCAAAACACCATTACTACAGTAAAAAAAATTACACTACAGTATGTTGTGGTGATTGAAAAAAAACAATCACTTCAAAAATCACTTCAAATTAAATGTAAATGTTTAGCTCTTCGTGATTTTTTTCCACTGCAACATTCAACTCAGACTCTAATTCAGCACTTTCCTCTTCTACATTAAAAGTACTGGTTTCTTTTGAAAAGGTTGCAGTTGCACAATAAAATACACTAATAATAAAAAAAAAAAAAAAAAACGAATAAAACATGAACAGCCTCATTCGTCCCTCCTCAGGTGAAATTCCCCACGATTCCAGACTTTTTAAAGCCTTGAATTTGCAAAAGTAAATTAAAAACATACTTCCAGAGACCATTAGTCGCATTTTAAGGGACGCATCAGTTCTGAATCCGGTCTCCCTTTAATTGCAAATATGAGCGAAATACGAAAATACTAAATACTGATTATTATTCCCAGACTTGAGCGCTTGGAGCAGCTCACCTGTTTGATGTTTAGTCTGTCAGATGGAGGGATCATTTCTGGAGAGAGAGACTGCGGAGGTTCCAGGCCTTTCGTCAACCTCTGATTGATCAGATGAAGCGCCAGAGCAAACTGCTCTCGGGTCAGCTTCCCAATGTCTCCAATGTCACAAAGCTCCCTGAGAACACAAACAACAGGTTACAGAAGAGAGTAATGATTTACGCCGCAGGCGGCGACTATTTGTGATCGCCTGATAGATTGTCCTGTTCAGTGGTGATGGAGGCCAACACTCAGTCTCAACAGGACAGAAGCTAATCAGCCATGACGATAAAAATCCATGTGATGTGAGAGGACGCACTGCTGTTAGTGTCCTCATCAGGACATCATTATTTGGTCACTTTCATTAGGTTAACAATCCTGGGCACTATATTTTTATTAATGTTGCTGATTATTTTTAGCTCCAGTTCTTGGTGAAATCTTATTTTATATTTTAGGGTTATTATCTGTGAACACAGCATGTGATTTGACACAGTTTGTGCAACATCATGAACTGTAATATTCTTAAAATTTGCTGACATTGCATTCTGTTTCTCCACAATTGAAACATTTAGGTTGTTATTCCCTTCTTCTTTGTCCTTGGAACATCTAAGGACATGTCCTGCATGTCCTGTTGCTCTCCCAGAGATTTCTTTCCTATTTTCTTCCCATTATCTTTTTTTCCCTAACCCAAATTAAGGGCAAATTTAAGATTTGCAAATTCTGGCAAAATAAACTGACTTGGCTGGAGAATCGCAATAACGTACTGAGGACCAATTTTCCATAAATAAATACAAATTATATATTATATAACATAAATAATTGATAACATAAATTTTTATTCCACCAATTGTTCCATTTTGTTCATTTAAGTTGTTTATGTACTGACTCAGTTTTCCACCTGGTCTTTAGCTTATTTAGATATTCACACATTGTTTACTGATCAACATTACTTATTAGTGCTGCACATATTGGGTGTACACGTTACACAGAGCTAGACTTTTGTGCTGCTGCCTACCAGATGCGTGCCAGTGTTGCAGAGGGCAGCCCCGTCTTCAGGAAGATATCTCTGACTTCAGGTCCAGACACGAGGCCGTCCATGTCGCCGTCTGTCTTGCTGAACAGCTCGTCATATTTTGCTTTGTCTGCTGGCGACACCACCCACTACACAGGCAATAAAACACACCTTTAAATGTGCACTGAAGCAGCTTCATAACAAAATTTAACAGAAACTACTCAGACGGCACCGCACTAACTCATCAAACTCACCTTGGCACTCCTGCCCGTCTTGTTTTTTTGAAAAACACACTGAACTAGCCAGTTTGAAATCATTTTAAATGTTTGTTGTTGCAGCTATGCGGTAGAGAAAATAATAAAACAAAAGCTTGTCAGGCAGTGCATGCACAGGAGAGATGGTCCTGTACTCACAGGGGCGGCAGCTGGTGTTGGGGCAGGAGCTGGGGCAGGTTTAGGGGGGTGGGGCATGGTCTTGGAGCCAGCGTGGGAGGAGCGACTGTCTTTGACGGAGGGGGGCGAGGGTAACAGGGGCATCACAGGAGGCACTGAGGGTTTTTTCCTCTTGGAGGGTGGAACCAGGGGAGGAGGCAGGGACATGGGGACAGGCTCCCCCTCCAGGGCTCTGTACACCAGATACATGGCCTGGGAAAGGGCAACACAGATCAATGACAAAAAGACAATTACCAATAAACATCCTGTAGTCAGTCCATCCTCATGCTTCTTCCACATGTCGTGTTACCTGCTCCAGAAATGATTTTTCCATCCTGTAATAGCTTGCAAGATTGCACATACAAAATAAGAGCACACGTATTCAAAGTGTATAAATGTATTCTATTAGCTAAAACATTTAGATCGTGAAAACAAGCATTATTATTGAGATGCCAGGGGGGATTGATGCTGTAATACTGATGGAAACAATACAGAGCTGAAAATATCAGTTCACACACAGCCTAAACTGAAACTAACTGACTAACGTGGTTTCTTTCAAGCTGTGATTTCAGCTCATTTCTTACCACAGAAAACTCGTCTCTGTCCAACATGCCGTCTCTGTCGATGTCACTGAGCTCCCACACCTTCAACACACAGACATTATTATTCAGCATGCATCATATAAAAAAACCTGCATGATAAACATAATGACGTGTCCCTGAAAGCCTCCACTCATGACTGACTCTCACTTCCTCTCTAAGTTCATTTTAGACTGTAACATATGGATAGCATATGCGTTATACACAGCCTCACGTGTCTATCTATCACTTAGTTTGATAAGGGATCTGTTCCTCCTGTGATTTCTCTCTTTAGTTTTGTCACATGATTATTTTTTATCCTTAGGGCTTGAGGCTCGTACCCTGCCGAGGATGTCCACTGGCAGTTTGGAGTTGAGCAGGACCGGCTTGACCTTTTCTCCTGTTAGAATCCCTCCTATTGGACCCAGACTGTCAAAGATGGAGTCAAACTTCATCTTCTCCTCAGGCTGAGGGCAAAACCAAAATGTTAAATGATTACGGACAAAGGATTCGAACTTGATGTATTCCTGATGCAAAAAAATAAAAGAATACAGCCAGCATCAAGGAGGTAGGAAATCTTTTTTTCACATTTGGAGTTTCAATTCCACCATTTTACCCAGCACATGACACACAATATGTATTAGAATAAAGAGTGAGTTTCCTTTTAAGAAGTTATAGAAATTACACGCAATAATTTGCCCTTTAATAAAATGAGCCTAAGACTGAAACAGTATTCTGTTTCTAGAAACTAATTCATTAGGAGGTTTAATAGCAGTAACTGTTGAGTGCGTCAAGTATAAGTTCTACTAGTTAATGTTTATTGATATTAATGACATTGTGCAGCTGTAAATGTCTGCCAAATTTGACCTGGTTTCATTTATTTGACATTTTACATCGACACAAACTGTGATACATACTCTATTTTATTCTATTGTGGTTCTCTAATGAGGAAGATATTGAGGCACATCATAAATAAACAAAGAACACCATCTTACATAAAAAAAAGATAAACTTTTGAGCGCCTCACCTTGACGACCCAAGGACTGTCAGCAGCTCCTCCTCCTGCTAACAGCGGGCTGCTTGTGTCATGCTGGAGGTAAACAAAACTAATTATTCTTAGTCTCTTCTGAAAAAAACAAACAAAAAAAAACTAGTGTGTTTGCCTCTCTTAGCAGCAGACTTACAAATTTCGGGGGAGGAACAGCCACATTAAGGCTCTTGAGTGCCACCTCCAGGCCATTTTGAGCACATGCCACCAAACGCAATGCTATGAAGAATTGCTGAGGGGAAAAGTATACAACATAAAGATATCTAGTTTCGAGTGAAACAAATCCATTGTGACGTGACTCCAAAGTG
The DNA here is from genome assembly GCA_029721515.1 of Synanceia verrucosa. NCBI lineage: Eukaryota > Metazoa > Chordata > Actinopteri > Perciformes > Synanceiidae > Synanceia > Synanceia verrucosa. The sequence continues at coordinate 3,991,851 of CM056558.1, forward strand.
CATTTTATACCTGCTTGTTAAGAGCTCCTTTACGTTCAGAGTCTGCCAAATCCCAGATCTATGGAGATATATGTAAATTACATTAATCAGCATCAATATATCCAGCAAAGACAACAGACGAGGAGAGATAGTGCACTGATCCAAGCCCTTGCTCACCTTCCCGAGGACCAGGTCAGCCAAGCCTGACCTCTTCAGGAACAGGGCTGCATCAGCTGCTGCCACCCGCCCACTGCCAGTTGGATCAACCTGCAAACACCAAAACACACACATCACACACTGACCAGGCGTAACATTACAATCACTGACAGGTGAAGTAAATAACACTTCATCAGGGAGGCATCACATGAACATTTAGTCCTCAGAGTTGATGTTAGAAGCAGGAAAAATGTTCCAGGATTTTTCGGGAGTTTGACAACAAGAACCAAACAGTGACGGTTAAAGGTCAGACCATCTGCAGAACTGCAGCTCTGGTGGGCTGTTCCTGGTCTGCAGTGATCAGGATCTATCAAAAGTGGTCCAAGGAAGGACCAGTGGTGAACCAGAGACAGGGTCACGAAAGGATCACTGATGCAGGTGGAGAGTGAAGGCTGGTCCTGGTGGCCTGATCCAACAGACAGGTGGACATAATGTTACACCTGATCGGTGGATCAGAGATATTATAGGTGATACCACCTCAGAAACACCAGCAGCACTGCTGTTATTCATGTCTTATTTCGCTTTAGAGCACAACACTGAAAAAAATGCCTGAATTGGAAAAAGAGACAGAGGCAAATAAAGAACAAATGAAAACTGTGGGGATTGCCCTGTGGGATAGAGGAGTCACTTAAATCAATACTGACAATAAACCAAAGCTATTTTCTCAGCAGTCCATTAGCTTGGTATTGGATCTGTTAGTAGTCTTTCATGAGGCTCACAGCGAGCTCCCCTGATGTCAGGCAAAGGGAAACATTACTAATTCATAGAGATATTTCCTTTGCTGGGCACAGAAACCGGAACCGATACGAGAAAAGAGAGATCACTGTAGCGCTGCAGTTTACCGAAGCCGCTCGAGATGGTTTACAGTATAAATGGGTTTTTGTTCTTCTCTAATCCAAAGCATTTTACAGCACAATACAACAACTGTCAAATCTCCTTAAAATCACTAAATCAAATAAAAATAATCACCATTTAACGATATACTGCACACACATCATCTCGATAAACTGTATTGTCTTTTGTCAAAAAATAAAGATGGTACACGCATACTGTTTTGTTACAGGAAAGATGGATTTGCATACCTGCCGATAGTATTTGTCATAGATGGGATTTCCACTGGAGAGCTGTAAAGAAAGAAAAAAATTACAAATTGAAAGGTTACAGACCAACCAGCGCTAACCTTTACCACATTTCTAAGCTTTTAAAGCCTTACCTTTGAAATAATCTGACAGATACTTTAAAATGCTTCCTCATTTCTGAAGTTTTACACACTCCAATGATCAACAGGTGTTTGCTGGCTACAGTAAGCGAGTAAGTAACTAAGCCAAGGCAACTGTCAAAAAGAAATTAAAATATTCATTACAGACATTGGATGCAAACACATCCAACTATCACCATTGTGTTAAAATTCATGTATTTTTTTTTCTTCATCATCACTCAAACAGCTGAATTATTTGACTTTCCAACACATCTGCTGGGGAGAAATAAAGTGACATAGACATTTCATTTAATTCACTGGGCCAAAGAACAGCTCTCATTGGATCTGTTTTACCATAAAAGAAGGCACATACTAGTCCATAGTCCACTATTTTTTCCACAAAATTTACAGGGTAGGAAGGCTGGACATGATGACACTGTACAGATGGCATATAAGATAAATTTTAAGTGTGACTAACTCGATTAACTGACTAATAATTTGAAAAAACACTGGAAATTTTTGAAAAAAGGGTCTGTCACGTTTCAGCACTGCAACACACAGATACATTAAACCTGTAAATGTTTATCAATTTACTGTCTGCAATTAATTTTCTCTGTATTGTCTCTGCACCAGCGAGATCGAGCAGTGATTATTTGATTTTGACCGTGTGCTTCCTGGCAAAGAAGAGCACATTTTCTGGACAAACACTGTGTGGGTCATACACCATACAGTGAACATCTATGAGTCACAATGATTCAGATGGTTTATGCTCAACAGCGAGGAGAGAGAGAGTAATGACCTCAGGGGAATACAGGCTACACTTTTCAAGGCTATCGTGCTGATGGTCAGCTTTAGACAGTTTCAACACATTTTGTCTTCTGTCATATCCTCTCTGTACCACCCCCTCTCTTCCAGTGTTAACATGATGGCCTGCTGCTGGGCTGAACAGGAAAAGAATCAGCATTTCCTTCTCCATGTAGCTGAAACTGACAATTGGCTGTTGTGCTTTTAAAATCGACAGGTGCAGCGAAGGAGGAAAGGCGTAGACAGTAATTGTCTTGAGCTCTGAATCAACCAGGGAGTGGCTATTCAACCAGTGGTTCAACAGAGTCCCAGTGCTGCTCTGCAGAGAATTAAACTGACATGCAAAACACAGCATGCAATCATATAGTTATCTGTCAGCTTTGGCAACTGCCAATTTACAGCTAGACAGTGTCCACTCACGTCTTTCTCCGGCCAGTGCAACTTATTTTCTGTGCCTGGAACTGTTAGCGGCTGTAACACTGTGGTCATTGTACTGGTGACTCTTTGGGGGGGGCAGATAAAAACAGCAGATAGCAACATGCACTACAGTACAAAAGCTGATACACCAGTCCCACTTGTTCTAGAAAGTTCAATTCCCAATTCAGCCATGGCATTAACCCACAATGACGTCACTATTAGAAGTCAGACAGCAGGTCTGGCACACTAAAAACTAGCATTAGTGCCTGGCAGACCCACTCAAGTGTCACAACACAGGTTTAAGAACTGATCTGTGAGAGATAATAATGTCAAAGCTGCTGGTGGGACACAGCTCCAGTCTGTTGTGAGAGAAAACAGTGGCTCAGGTAACAAGTCTGGGACTGTAACCTCCTTATTAAACCTGACTGCTACCTGCTAAATAACTGATTTACTGTGCCAGCAACACACACAGAAAACACAACATTTAAGTTAGCTAGCGACAGTCTGACATTTTGTGACAGCAGCACTAAAGCTCACTTCCTCTTACTGGCTGCAAAACTACTAAGTGTTTTTTTCCTGTTGACATTATGGAAACACAAACATCTAGCTAACAGGCTAGCAGTAAACGTTGCTAACTTTAGAAAGGTCACAAACACTAACCCGGTCAATGTAGCATGTTTAAATTCAACATCAGTAATAAACTGATTGGTTGTTCAGTCATGTTGCGAGCTACATGAGCACCGAGGACAGCCCTAATGTTTGCTATAATGCGGTTAAGTTGCTTAGTTTTTTAGCGTAAAACAGTGTTAGCAGAGGCTCTAGTAGCACAGATATGACAGTAAAGACACAACACATGATTAGTGTATTAACATCTTTTTTCACCGGGACAAACTGGTCTGCAGCACTAAACACGATGACACACACACTGGCGACCGAAGCGACGCGAATAAACGTTTCATGGCTTCTCTCAAGTTTGACGAAACGGCTCATAAACAGCCCAACGGTGCTCCCTAACTGGCTGTTAGCTAGCAGGCTAGCTAGCTAGCTACGCCCTTACGCAGTCCCCAAAGAGATTAGGCAGAAACTTTTCCCAGTCACAGCAGCACTAAAACTTCCAAAAAGAGGGACGAGGGTCGAGGTAAGCTCTTGTTTCTCCCCGCCCGGCTTCACCAACGCTGCTGAAATGGGTCCGCGCTGAACGGACAGAAGACACAAACCGTTTGCTGTCGTTATATTTTGAGTTGTAAGACAGTGTTACCTGAGTGAGAGACAGAGTGGCAGCCATAGTGTTTCTGTTTCCCACTGCTTTCATGCTGCGCTGCTGCCAGACTCAGACAGAGGCCGCTGGGAAACCCTGGCACTGGAGCCCACTCAGGATCAGGATTCACCTCCACACTGGCCTGGAGACTCATAAATAATCTGTCACACATTATAACATTATAAATCATAGATGGAAGCACTTCAGTGATATATCTGGAGTGTAAGGAGTTTACAAATACTGAGGCCATTAGTTCCCACGGTGCACTCATTGTATTTAGTATCCATCACGTTTTCATACCGATAATAAAGCAAAAAGCCCAAAACGTTGAATCATTTTTTAAAAAATATTCTGAATCAGAGGGAAAAAACTACAGACTTTCACTGTGTTTTTTTTGTACACTATTTTTGTACTTTACAATGTATGAGTCACATCCATGGTCTATATGTTGTATTTAATTCATTTTTTTTCATTCATAATCTCATTTGCCATTAAAAAGTCTCTCTTTTCTTTATTTCCGAACATTCTGTAAATATTATTATTATTATTATTATTAGTAGTAGTAGTAGTAGTAGTATTTTATTATATTATATATATTATATTATATATTATTTACACTGATTCTATTCTATTCTTTAACCTGTGGGATATAACCTCACATTTTGAAAAAGAAATAAACATTCAGTGCACAAGTAATGTATTACTCCACCACCCCGTGTAAGTTTTTTTTTCCCCACTGCTGCACTAACAGTATACTAACAGTATTACTGATTACCAAAATATATTTCTGTAATGGTTAATCCACCAGTATGTGCAAGCTCTTGAATCAAAATGACATCTTTATATATTTCAATAGTACAGTTATTTGTGACATCCATGGATTTCCTGTTTTACAAAAAAATCAAAGCACATGTGCAGTACTTCTACACGTATACCAAAAACTGTAAATATTATTTATTATATTTTTATTCTACTTTATTTATGATTTTTAAACCATGACTTCTGTTTGTTGTGAATTTATTGCAAGACACAAAATGGTGCTTCTTGTTGTATGTACTGTTATACAATGACAATAAAGGTTTTGATTTTGAGGTAAAAATTCTAAATATACTGAATAAAATAAATATAATAAAAGTCTGGCTTTGAAAAATTAGAGGATCTGTTTAGTTTTCCTTGGTGACACCTGTGGTGACAACTAAGTACTGCAGGACCTGATAGTGATTTACTGTAAATAAAAAAATATTTGTTGTTTGTTTTCATTAAAAGTACTTAAGTATGGTAAAATTTTCATGACTTGATTTTGCAAAGTATCTATATTTGTCAGATAAATGTAAAAAACTCCCTCTGAAATGTTCTAGAATAGTGGAAAAAGTAGCATAAAATGAAAACACATAGGCACAAGTACCTCACTGGTTTTAAATGTACCTGGTTACGTTCCACCACTGCTATAAAAATGACAAATCAGTCAAATCCAAATAAAGGCTGGCATTTAAAAATAAAAAAGCAGAACAAATGACGTCGGCACATTTTCCACTGGTTGATTTTATTGGACAGAACACCTGTCGTAACATCTTTACACAGCAACATGAAAATCTTCCCACGTCAATTACTACCATTAGTACAAAATGTGTCTTTTACAAAAGGATCATCTCTCAGTCTGTCAGGGGAACAGCAGTGCGGATATATCGGCATCGGAAATAAGGAAAACTGGCGGTGTACACCTATCATGATGAGTAAACCTAAAGTGAACCAAATGAACGTAAGCTTATCTGCTACTGGAGTGCTGAGCACGGTTTATTTAGACACTCACGGCTACATATATGCACTGAAATGAATAAAAATGTTAACTGTACAGTACAAAACTATGCAAGGGATTTCACCTTAAAGCACCCTGTATTACCATCCTATGACGGCTATTTTCAACAGGTTCTCAAATGTATTGTGTCAGTGCCAATGCACACTTGTCTCTACGCCATTATCACTAGTTTGAACCAAGACGTTTAAATAAGAGCAGGTGAGAAAACCTGTGATGACGTTGAATCCTTTGAGATAGACAAGGCTTTTAAAAAGAAACAGAGCGACACAACTGACTGAAAAATAAAACGTGACGGATTGATAAGACAAACATAACACATGAGGTAAAGGAAACATCTTCATGGTACCATCCACATACCAAATTTAGCTTTTCCATGTCACAACGTCAAACTTCATAAAAACCCAGATTTTCAAGGAAAACAAATTTTTTCAAGGAAAATAACACAAAATTTGGTATTTTCTCTGTTGGGTAAAAACTGCAAAACAACTTGATTTGATTTCCTGTCTTGACATTTGCTGTGACGCCTTCATTCTCTTTAACACCAGTCCTCATTTAACAATAATAAGAACGATCATAGTAGTAGTAGTAGTAGCACATGGAAACAGAACAATAATTGCCCTTTTTCATCTACTCCCCTGCTTTGTAAACAAACAAATGAAAACCCTCCCCAGGGTGTCAGTCAGGGTCGATCATCTCATCAGCCTCGATCCAATGGCTCATGGACACAGACAGTCACTTCCTGCATGGAGTTTATAACTCATCCTTGAGTTTAGCGTCCGTGCCTTCATCTTCCTCTTCCTCCTCCTCCTCCTCCTGCTCCTCGCCCTCCTCCTCTTCTTCATCGCCCTCCTCCTCCTCGTCATCTTTTTCCTCCTCTTCGTCTTCCTCCTTTGCCTCCTCTCTCCTCTGGTTGTCCTCTTCCTCGCGCTTCTTTCTCTCCTCCTCCTCTTGGCTCTCCTTCATCTTCTTCTCAGCGTCCTGAAGACGATAAACATGAGAGGACGATGGATCAACTGCAACCACCACACAATGAACTTAAATCTAAAATGCATGTTGTCTGAAGATAAAGGATTTTGGGCTGACCTTAGTTTTACCCCAGGTGTCGTTGCCTATCTCTTCTGCCAGGTTTGGATCGTTGGTGATCAGGAAGTTGTCAAAGATGGTACCAGACTTCACCTACATCACAAAGAAATTAACATTTCACTGTCAGACAAACAAATCCAAGTGTCTCTATCTGGTAATAAGGCTGAATACACGATGCATGAAGAGTGGATATAATTAAAGTACAAACTGCATTCTGATCTGTTGTTGTTCATTTCAGCAGATTCACTCTTTCATTAATCAGCTTCTTTTTCTTACCTGCCACAAGTCGAGTCCAATCACACCAATGCTGTCGTATTTATAGATCTCAGAGTCAGCTGTGTACTCTGGGTTGTCGATCTCAGGGTGGATCCACTTGCCCTTGTAGGCAGGATTGTTGATCTCTCTGGGCTTCCACTCACCCTGTTAACACCCAGACAGTGTGCTTAATGTCAGAGGAACCACAAAAGAAAAACACTCTGCTGATTTAGATGTCTATTTGGAATAAACAATATCTATACATAAAAAAAACAATACTACAGCAGTTGCTGGAAAAATTGCATGTTAAAAAGGGAACGTGGCCAATAGTGTGTCAAAGTTCTTAAAATGCAGTTTCAAATGACAAAAACACTACTTGAAGTTTAAGAAAATAAAGTTTTAGCAGATTCACAACTCAAGCTTTATTCATGTTGAAACATGCCAGTGGGATTTTTTTAGCAAAGAGTGGTGTCCTTTCTCTCGAAAATAGAGCATGTATTTCATTCTGAGGTGCTGGACAATCAAATAAAAATGGTGTTTACACAGGAGTCATTTCCGACACAGCAATAGGGTTAGTGCTGTAATTAAGTGTAGTCACCTTGTAATCAGGGTTAGCGACCATGGGTGGCTCCCACTCTCCATCCATCTCTTCATCCCAGTCATCAGGCTTCTTAGCATCGGGGTCTGGGATGTTCTCGGGTTTGTCCCAGTCCTACCAGAGATACAGGTGAGAAAAAAAACATTAAAAAAAGACTTGTGGGTTTCATACAAATGAGGCGAAGAATGCATGCAGTGTGTTGAGCAGAAGATAAATGTGTATCAGTCGGACTGTTAAAAAAAATACATATATTTCTAGAGAGTCTGAAGCTGACTGACTTCTGGTTTCTTATCATCAGGGTCGGAAATCTTCTCCCTGTCATCCCAGTCATGTGGTTTTTTGGCTTCAGGGTCCTTAATTTTTTTGGGAGGCAGGAAGTCCCAGTCATCCTCCAGATTGCCAGACTCGACCTTCTTGTTGTCGATCTTGACCTCGTAAGTGTTGTCAGGGTTGACGATCAGTGTGTACAAGTGGGTGTACTCATCATCCTGCAAGGAATAACAGAAATGTCAGCAGCTATTCTGATTGTGTTTCATGCTAAAATGATGCAAGACAGCGTGTTTTGGTTTTCTGATGAGGACAATAGCAGTGTTGTTTACTGATATCTCACCTTGCATCTGATGTCCTTGTTAATAAGATGGTTCTTGCCTTTGTAGTTGAAGATGACATGGACCTTCTTTGTGCCAGGGCCACAAATGTCAGGACCTGAACAGGCAAACAAATAAGTAAAAACACTTATACCAACTTATTGTTGGTGCATATACCAAAATTCAGCACTGTAAGGAAAAGAAAATGCCAATACTGATCTTCTAAAACCATCAAGTTGATTTACAGATGAGTTGAACTGTAAGAATACTCATCAGAGACCTTTGGTCTACACTCACCAAACATGATGTTGTAGACAGAGTCTCCATGCATGTCCTCCTGGTTGAGGTCAGATGGGAACAGTTTAATGTAGCCTCCACCACAGTCAATGCTCTGCTCATGTTTCACAGTGAACTGGATGACTAGAGGCTCGCCCTGGTTGCTGAAGTCATCGAAACGGAATGATGAGGCGTAAAAGCGAGCGTCCTGGCTCGTCTGCAGACCTGCCGCGAAAAAGAAAAAACGAACTGCAATGCATCTGTATTCAGGGAAGATCCAGCGTTAAGGGAAACTCACACAAGGCTATTCAATTGTTCAGTAAAAATGTGTGAAAGCTGTGCAGCAGTGAGACAGCCTGTTGTGATGTCATGTAGACAAATACTGGAGCTGCTCCACAGAGAGTGAATAATGGAACAACTGACAGCACCCATGGTGATTTCACTGGGATATGGGCCCATTTCCAGATCCACAGCTAGAAGCTTACTCTATTAAACACACCCAAAACTGTGGGAGTTAACCATGTGGCACAAACCCACAGTGGGTGAATGCAGTTTAACCTTTAACCTTTCCACTTACCTTTGTCTTTCTCTGCATCTCCGTAGAACTTCCCTGCAGACAGGACCAACCTGCCGTAGTCAGACTTGTGCTTAGATTCCACCCAGCGACTCTTCCAGGTTTCTGCACAAACAGGAGTAAGATCAGCTGTAAACACACTCACACTCTGAAGCTGCTCATCCACCACTGAGGATGCATCAGTGCAGGTGCACAGTGTTGTTCTGCAAGCCATATTTTAGGTGACTGCCGCCACTATCTGCACAGCGGTGTGTTGATAGATGACGAAGGGGAGCAGTGAATGACCAGGGGAGGGATGAGCAGGAGGGGGAGGGGAGGCAGACAGGGTTGGATGATAGCTGGGGGTGAAATGGAAGAGGAAGGTGAATGGTGACCATGTAGACTGAATGACTCTCAGCTGTGCAGGGAGCAGACAATGCACCACGGAAATAGTACAAAAAAAAGAGCTGTCATTGTGAAATAAAAAAACAGCCAACATGCAGAATAACCAGCACGCATGCGCTGATCCAATATTGCAATGCTGCACCTGAAGTATTCACAGTTTCAACGGATCGCAACCAGACAGTTAAATAATGTGGGCACAATTAAATCACTGAAAAATAAAGGAGCTCACCCCCATCTTCAAACTGCTCTCTCATGTACACAGAGGACTCGGCCAGGACTGATGCGGCCGATACAGCCATCAAAAGCAGCGTCAGGGCTGCCATTGTCACGAGCTGAAGCACGCGGCTAAATGAATAGAAAATAAACAGTAATATTTCCGGATCTAAACCAGAATAATGTGTACAGACGAGTGCTCTTGGTCGGCTCAGCCCCGCTCACAGTGAGGCTACAGAAGAAAACACTGAGACCGAGCCGCCGCTCTCCTCTCGGCTCGGAACAGATGTCTCAATCTGATTGGACGTCGGCTCCGGACCTCAATAAGGAAGCGTTACTGCTTTCAGCCAATCAGAGGGGAGGAATTCCGGATTGACAATCACAGCAACCAATGAGAGCAGACCACGCGTTTGCTGGATACACACCCAAGGAAGAGTGATGCGCCTCGGAGGTGAATCCTAACAGCTATAATATACATATACTAATTCAACATAAACTGACAGCAAAAACAAATGTGTTTGTTTTTTTGTTTTTAATCTTTTTTTGGTGTATAAAACTAATTATTTCAACTATTTCTTCCATACAAAGACATTAAATTATTGTCAGTTTAAATTATTTTATCCAACCAACAAAATAAATCTAAAGGTAATCCATTTATTGTTATTATTATTACATCCCCAAAAAAACTGAAATTAAAAAAAAAATAACCAATTGGCCAATTATTATTATTTTGATCAACTAATCTGTTGTTTTGGCATAATGTGCTCACATTCAACTATATAGAGTAGGCTTGAAACAGTACAATGAATACATCACTGAGAATGCTTACATTTATTTGACAGATTCATCCCCTCAAATTATTGCATAAAATGAAAACAGCTTGTCTTGGTTTACTGCAGAGGTTTATTTTTTTAAAACCACACTGTTGCTGTGACCCTGAGCTTTGGCACTGAAAGCAGTAAGAGTATGTGAGGGTGAGCGCATGAATGATCGCAACAAAGCAAGTCAGTGAATCAAAGTATATATAATAATGACTGTGCCCCAAATTAACAGCAGTTACCGGCAATCATAAATACATTAAAAGCAGTTATTAAACATATATACACCCAAAAAAAGAAATCAAACTTTCAAACAGATGCATTGCTTTTGACATTTTTCAGTAACAATTTCTATTAACACACACACTGTTCACACGTCAGTGTCACTTACAGTTCTTCTGTCGCTTTGGTGCATTTCTCACATCACTCTTTACATTCACACAACCGTTAGTCATTTGTGCACATGTAGAAGTTTCTCATTCCTTCCGACAAACTGCAAATGCTTTGGACATGCATGAATTGCTTTCATACAAGTGACTCACTTTTGCAGGTTATCAACAAGGTTTTGCAGTTTGTACTAATTGTTTTGAGAAATGCATTAACTGTTGTGCAAATGTAAAGAGTGACGTGAGAAAAGCACCAAAGCAACTGAGAAAAACTGTAATACTAACCATTACAGTTCCACCAAAATTATATTCAAACAACTCCACAAAAAATAATCTGATACAGTAAGATAATGATGTCAATAAATAATCAGTGCTAACATCAGCACAACATGCAAATATGAACACAGAAAGTGAAAAATACTCTGGCTGAGGTGAAAAGACAAATAGTGTGATAAAAGAAAATGAATCGGTTTCTCTCTATCATCTTCATCTTGTCACTGTGAGGATTCAAACCAGGCAGGTGAGGACGAGCAGCCATGCTGCACATTATAACCGCCTGGCACCGCTCATGTCTGCAGGGCTGCGCTGGTTTCCCCTCTCATAATGGATCGGCCCTGCTGTCTGGTTTTCTCTGACAGACCTGGACAGACACATGTTGTATCTGTGGGGGGAGTAGAGCAGAGCGGACACGTCTCCTCTGAGGCTCTGTATGCTGATGGGCCGGTAAAGCGATCTCACACCTCCTCCTGGTCCGTCTCTCTAGGGGAGAAAGAAGTTGATCCGCTGGGGTATGGACTTGCATCCCTGGGCTGAGAACAGTCTCTCATCTTTGGGGACATACAGCATTGCCTTGGCCACCTCATCCAGGGTAGCTTCGTCCGTCTCCAGACCTCGAGCTGTATAGGCGTCCCGAGCGCACAGCTTGACGTGGCGGTACTCCAGAGGCAGGAATGGCACAAAGAAGTCGATCAAGTGGCCGGACATCAGCTCACTCTGAGCAAACCCACCTGGGAAAGAGAACCAAGCAGAAAGAACCTGCTTAAAAATCCCTAAAAGGTGGCTGCTTATCCTGGTCACCAAGAACAGCTGAGTAACTCTCACCCAGCCCCACCAAGCCCTGCAGCTCACTCAGTAACACAAGAACCATTCACTTCCAGCTCACTGCTGAAGAGGAAGCCAGCAGCGCAGCATACCATGAGACTCCATAGTTTCAGCTCGCAGCCGATGCTCCAGGTCCTCCATGCCGATGTCCTCTCGATTCTGACCAGAGTGCCAGAAGTCCAGAGCCACATCATTGATCGTTGCTCCTCCGATATTACTGCAGAGACAACAGGCTCGTCAAAAAAAACCTCATCCCTGTTGCTACAGATCAGTGCATGAGGTTGGTAAATAACTAAAATCTTTTTCACTCATTACTTGTTACTCTCACTTTATAATTAAAGTGTGTAGAACTCAAGTGGCTGTATTGGCAGAAATTGAACATAACATAACACAACTGTTACCTTTCATTAGTGGATAATACCATGAAGCTCAGCATTGTGTTTTTCATTAGAGGGGTGTTTAGTTGGTTGCAATCTGAAACCTCACCACTAGATGTCACCAAATCCAACACACTGATCCTTCTAATCCAAAAAATGTAATTTATTTTCTTTTAAACGGACACTGTGCAATTTTTTTCTCCCATCTAGTGGGTGAATTTGACTTTGCATGCATTGCAACATGGTTGGAACTACGGTAAACGGAATGTGTCAACTCCCAGACGGCCACTATCACTGCAGATCCCCATGCCCCGGCCCGGAGCTCCAGTCATTTTTCCCCGGACCTCCACAGCCCTCCACCGGTCCGGAGGACTTCCCGGCAGGACCCGGCGCTCCCAGGCGGCCACTCACCGTGGATCCCCGGCCCGGAGCTCCGATCATTTTATGGCCCTTTTACGCTTTTTTGGCAATGAGGATTCCGTGTGGCATAAGTATGGTCTTGTATTATGACCAAAAGTGCAGTGCAGATTTTAGTTTAGTGCTGGGTAAGTAAAACCGGCGTCTCCACCTTGCTTCTCTGTGAAAAGTGAATCGCAAAATGCCGAAATGCATATTGTCCTATGGGTACTAGCAGGTAGTGCTTTATGTCCCTTTATGAAGTTGATTTGAGGTAATAAAATACTTAAAAAATTACATAGCGTCCCTTTTATTTAGTATAAATTTAGATCTGAACACAAGTAAATGCTATTTGAAAATCTATTTTAATATATAATAATTATGTTGAAATAATGTGCTTTCATATATGATGATACCACAGTGTTTTAGTGATCCCAGAGAAAAAGAATCTTTCTATACTTGACAGAAGCGATTATCTGTCAGCCGAAATCAGTCAAGAGTAATTGAAAACATGAAAAATCCATCAGGAGGGCGAATGGTGTGAAGCAGAGGAACATCCTTCATCTCAGATGAGCTGTCAGAATGCCAAAGACAGAGCTTCAACTGACACGAGGTGCCTGATATATAAACCAACCTGAGGAAGAGGAAGATGGCTCTGCGGTAGCTGACGCCATCTACGTTGTCGTAGTGATCCATGTAGGGTTTGATGGCATCAATGAGGCCTGGGTGGAGCTTCTCAGCCTCGTCAAAGATGAACAGAGTCTGAGGGCAGCGCAACACCAGGTCCCGGATCGCCTCTCTGAGCTGGCCCTGGAAGAGCACAGGAGGACCAAACTACTGTTTCAAAAATGACTCAAAAGAGAATTCTTGACTAAGATATTAAGGTAGATACTGTAGTAGACAAACACCTTAAAATAACATCAAATAAAAGAACTGAAACAATCTGTAGTCTAAAAACAGCCATAGTGACCGTATCTACTTTGTTTATTTCTCTGTATGAAAATTGTGCCCGCTGTGTGTTCTTTACAAAGGGAAATTTAAAAGTTCTGTCACAGATTTTTATGAGGCAGAATTTATCAATGACAGAAAGGTTGACACTTGCAGATTCTGCAGGTTTTGATAGTGTCACAGTTTAAAAGGTTATCCTGCATACTGTATCCAGTTAAATCTGGATTCATTTGTGTAATAACACTGTGTCAACATGATTTTGAAATCCAATGCAGTGATTGTGTAAAAATGTCTGGAGATGGGGACAATGCTGACACCTTTGCCCTGGTTGGACAAACTGCAGGTTGCAAAAAAAAATGTCATGGCAGGAAAAATGTTTGATTTGAAGCAGCTGTCTGTCACAACATCTGCATAAGCAAACAGAAAACACTGCCAGCATGTTTCTGGCTCAGAACATCACACTCTGTGCCAAGAGGCCTCGAGACATCTCACCTTGTACGTGTCCACCAGTCTGGCGTGTGGGAAGTGGAACGGGGCAATGAACAGCCGGACACACTCGCTCTTCACCCCGTCACGATAAAGGTTATCTGCGATGATCCGGGCTACAAAGTTCTTGCCGGTGCCGGACCAGCCGTGGAAGGACAGCGTCAGAGGTTTGTTGGACTCTGGGTTATTGATGAAACCCTGGATGGCTTTCAGAACCACAGACTGAGCCAGGTGCTGCCCATGGAGCTTCGTTTGAAGGTCCCTCGCCAGGCCTGCATGTGTGCACAAAAGAGTTGAAAAATGGCAGAAGTTTTTCCATATCTCACTATTAATCACTACAAACTACTGTTTGAATATGGTGTTCACTAATGTGGATAATAATGTCATTGTCAAACAATTTTGTGACAATATTCAATATCAAAGGGAAAAGCAACTTAAATATTTAACTCTGGCTGGTGAACAGCTAATAAAATCCCTTTATCTTGCAGACCTTTTATGGGTGCAACTACAAAAGTCCCCTTAAAGAGCAGAACACTCTTAGCTTCCCTTACATTGGCTTTTACACACTTACCTCTAAAAAAAGGTGATTCAATGCCACAATACATTATCATTATTGCATAATTTTTCTTCTGAATTAAACATATTCAGTGTCAGAAAACCTGAACTACACATCAATAAGACCATTTACATCTAGTGTAAGCAGTCCATGCAACACCACAGACACAATAAAAAAGACTACTAGAGCAACTTTTCTTTCTGATGTCAACATTAAAAAAAAAGCTGCCTATGTACATTATGTCTGTATTTTTCAATACTTCCTCCTCTATGTGCTCTATTTCTGTATATTTAACATGTTAGATATAGTAATCTGCTATAACAGATATAATACTCCTGATACAATATAGACATAAATGGAGATCTCTGCTTAAATTAAACACTATTTGGTACGTTAATGGACTATATATATAAAGGATTTTGTATTGTAGTTTCAGCATAGTCTCGTTTTAATCTCTCCTCTGTGCTCTGCTGCTCTTATTTCTGTATTTTTAACATGCTGCTGGTTAGTTTAATTTCAATAAATTAACCATCTATCTATCAGCACCCACTGGTGTAAATCATATTTTTATATGAGTTAGGTCAGCAGACTGTTGTGGTACCTGTGATGTTGTTGGTGATCCTGCAGTCTCCAGACTCGCAGCACTGACCCAGACTACAGTACCACTGATGGAGCAGACTGATGTAGTCCTGAGAAAAACCTGCCCAGAGGTCCCTGGTAGGAACTGCTCACAACAACAACAGGACACCGGTCAGTGGCAGTCAAGCCTCTCCACAGGGAGGAATCACTTCCAGTGTAACGTGCATGCAAAATATGCCACAAATAAGGTGCATTTAAGCAGCATTGGCTAAATACTCTCTTGTGATGGGATAACTGTCCTTAAATTTGATCTGTTACCTTGTTGTGTAGCATCGTCCTGGTTCGGCTGACACTCCCCCTCCCATATGTTGCAGTAAATGTAATTAAAATAGTAGGTGGAGGCGTTGGAGATGCTGTCGAACTGGAAGAAGTCGGCCTCCGCGGACAGAGCCCAGAGCACCGGCAGCAACCACCGCACCCACATCGGTGAAGAGGCTATCGGAGGCGGCCCAGACTTAAGTGTACACCGCCTCCGGACTCCCCCCTCTGGTTCATCTAAACCCGGCTGTCAGTGACGGCCTGCAGACTGAGGGTTAGCTTCCTTTACTAACTCATGATAAAGAGGCTGCCTGTTCGCTCTGGGTACTGCGCATGCGTCATTTCTGCTCAGTCCTCGTCACTTCCGGTCTCCGGATAGGTCTGATTTGTAGATCCAGTGAGACCTTGGTTTAATCACAAGCCCGGCTCATGACACCCAGAAAATGTAAGTTTTTGTAAAACACCTTTGACAAATTTGAAAAAAAAAAAAGAAGAAAAAGGAGGCAATCACACCTATCCCAGTGACTTTTCTCACTTATCTGTGCTGTCTGTAGCTTAGGGTCAAAAGATCAACTCTTTCAGCCTTCTGGGAAGTTAAAGCCCATAACCAGCAATCCTGTGATCACATGCCAACATCAGTTTGTACCAACAGATCTGAACCATTTGAAATCATTGCCAACATCAAGCAACAGTTTAACAATTGGGAATCTTTATTGCCATTATGCAAGGCAGATAGACATTTGTAAAGCAGCTCTCAGCTTAAGGCACATACTAAGTCACATTTAAATACAACAAACACAAAATACAGGTAAACAATGTAGTATTTATTGCACAAACAGCTGACAAATTATATACATGTCATCCACAAGCTGCCCTTGGTTCAGTGGCTTCATGCTGCACTGTTTCATTCTGAAAGGAAAAACACTTGTTAAAATAATGCAGAGATGGGAGAGGAAAAATTCAGTTATACAGATATTCACTGACCACACATCCTCAGAATAAAATGGAACGGTAAGGTGTATAATCATGAGATCTCATTTGGCAGAATCTTTTCATCACAGGTAGCGTGGTCAAGTTAACAGTTCAGTTTAAGATGCTAACCATGTGGCAAAGAAGGTTTAAATAAGAAATGCTTACCAAAGTCTGTCTGACATGTTCAGCTCAACTCTTCCTGGAAAGAGGGGAGAAGGGAGGGAAAAAAAAAATCCTTATTACAAATCTGTGACTGGTTGATTAAGATTAGGTTTAACTGGGTTACTCAGTAACATAAGCTGTCCACATGAAAGTTCAGGTCAGACATTTGTTAAGACATCACTGAAGCCAGGTCAGTCATTATTTATCCTTGAGAAGTTTAAATTCTCACCTTCTTCAACTTAGTCTGTTGTTCCAACTGGCCTCCAAGTTGCCAATAACCTGAAGAGACGGAACCCTGAGTTCAACACGCACACTAAATATTAGGATGAATATGCTACACACTGACCAGGTCAGCTAGAGCTAATTTGACTCCATGGTTTAGTCAGGCTTCATTTTATCATCACAGGTCAGTTTAAAGGGATCAGAGGGTTTACAACAATAATCCAACTAATGTTCACATGCTTTCAGACCCAAATGAGGCAGAGTTCAGGCGCCAACTGGCACAAATACAGATTAAACTAGGTCACCAAAACTCAACAGGAAATGTAAATTAACTTCCAATAAATTTAGACAGAGACGACAGGTCATCTGGGTCTGTGGTACTTTAAGGTCATGTTTTCACTCACCATGCTTGTGACATTTTCTTCATGACTGTCAGTCTTCCTGAAAATCTGTAGACAAGAGAATCCACATGTGAATAATTAACGTTACTACGGAGCACAGTGTTATTCCTCAAAAAATAATCCAGATCAGATTAAATGACCAATTTCCTCAACTGGATCAGAGACCTGATTCACACTCATCACATCTGAATGATATCAGCACAACCCTGATCTGAGACATGATACTTACCAACACGCTTGTGAAGATTCTCCAGCTCCAAGTTTCACATGTCTGGATGGGATGAGGAGAAATTTTTAGTGTTTGCCATCAACACATGAGTCTTAACTAACAATAGCTGCCGATACATCAGCTAGGAGCGAAAGACAATAGATAATCTTCATGGTTCATCTGCTGAACTATGCACTCATCATTGTATCATGCATCTCTAAAATGTGTCCTAATATAGTTCAACTCACCCTCAGTTGGAATTTTAAGTGCCTGATATGGTTCCTGTGAAAAAGGGAAATTTTCATTTAACAAATCACTTTAGAAAACAAGTGACCTCACTGTCATGAAGGCCAAACATCAGCTAGGAGCGAAAGACAATAGATATTCTTCACAGTTAATCTGCTGAACTATGCACTCATCATTGTATCAGACCAGTATGTAAACAAAGTGTTTATTGATACAAAAACTAAACTGACCTGTTAACTGTGCCAAGAACAGTTTCACTCCCCAAGAAAACAGGGCCACCTGGAATGAGGAAAAAATAAAAAAAACCAGACATCAACACAAACTCACATCTTAAATGTGCAGGCATTTCTTTATCAGCACTGCATCAGTAGAAAATTCTCTTTCACTCTTATTCAGAGAGATTCCCAATGTTTTGTAAACAAGATCATCATTGACAGTTTGTTTCAGGAGAGAGTAAAGTAAAAAATGAAAGTAATTACCTGCTCTGGAGATCAGAGAAGTTCATGTTGAGTCAATGTAGGCGAGCACACCTGGAGAAGACAATAAAAATGGTCAATCTTAACAATAAGCTTCAACTCGGCTCCATGGAGTAGTCAGTGCCTCAGACAAGTCAACTGGTGGGTTGGAAGTATCGTCATCCTGCTTGTCAAGAGTAGCAAATAAATGTCATCATAGCAGCACATGGAGTGTGTGCAGGGTTAAGGTGGACTGATGCTTCTGTTAATGTGGAGGATCGAGACACATCTGCAGCAAATTATCTGCTTAGAAACTTAGTTCTTATTACTTAGTTCATGGTCAATCTTCGCCAACCTGACACCATCCCATTAGCCTCACATGCTTGGAGAAGCATAAATCAACCTTAACATAAAGTTATAGTAAAATTAATGCATACCTCCTTTTTTGCTTCAGTTGCTTCACATCTGTCATGATTCCTGGAGCTCTGCAAGTGGATTATAATTATTACATACCATAATAGTGGTGTTGGGGAAAATAATTATGGATCATCCAGAAGTCTCAGTGTAAAATTCCTCAGATATCACATCTGTCCACTACTCTTATAAAGCATCACAGACTCGCAGGTAGAAGCATAAAATACTAAAGAAGATCGACTTACCAGCCCACTTTATGTCGCTCAGTGGCATGAAATATCATTTTGGACCTGAAGGAAAAGAAACTACGATCAGTAAAATGGCAGAAGCAAAATAATGAGGTACTGACTCAGTTTCTCGGTGATGCAATTTGAGAAACATGTCCACTACGTCAATATAAAAATCATAGCAGCAGCCATTTCTGGTTCCTTACCATCTAAGGTTAGAGTCGTCTTTCATTTTGCAGCAATCCTTTCGTAGGCCTGCAACGAAAGAATGTAAAATTACGTTAACAACTATTAAATTATTACCTTCACAACATCACTGCGGCTTAGTTTCGATTATAAAAAAATAAATAAAAAAAATCGAAAATTCGATCATCTTAGCCGACCACGCGGCAGTGTCCCATGCAGTCAGAAATGTTGGCATTCATCACTTTTACTCAGATGTCCCTACCAACATTTATTTCATCACATCATGGGTTAACACGGCTGCAGAAATTATCCTTTTGCGATAGAAATATAAGAATAAGGGGTTTGCTAATTAGCATCTCAACACGTGGTGGAGGCCTGCCGCTATAGCTAGCTTCAGGTCTGCGTTTTCCATCTAGGAGACGGTTTACCGCCACAAAACGGCGCATAGTTAGAAAACTAATATTAAAAATGAAGAGTCTCTCTTTACAATTTGTTTAGCAGCTGGAAAATATATGTAAAAAATAACTACATGGGAATAATTCATAGAACTTGAATGGCTTACATTACCTTACAAGCTGACTGGAAGGAGTGAGAACAGGAAGCGGGTGATGGGTCCTTTTATGAAGGATGTCGCACTGGCCGATGGGAAAAATAGCTCAACGTCTCACACCGCCCATCAAGGATTGTACCATTAACAAAAGGACAAAAAAGATTAATATATATATATATATAATGAATAAATAAATCACGAATGTGTGTAACTGATATTTTAAATAGTAGTTTTACAAAATAATATTGGCTGAATGTCTATATGCTCATTGATTCTGTGGCTTTCAAAAAAATCTCTCTCTCTCTCTCCCTCGGTGCAAGTAGTTTACTCCATCTCCCTGACAACTGGACAAACAACCAGGAAGACGTTAACGTGGCTGAAAAAATGTGTGGAACTTTTTCTGAGTCTGTGAAAATGAAATAACATGAAATATACTTCAATCGCGTAATGTTCTGTTGAAAATATAATCTTCACATTTAAACATTACGCAAAATTAATCAGACGTCACAAAAGCCCCACTGTTCATTGTGTAAGCTCGTTTATTAGGGAATTAAAGCACAAAACTAAGTGAGGACGGTCCTGCAGAGCAGCGGGTTCACTGTTTGTGGAGCAGCCTGCTTATCCAGACCTTCTGGGTGGAGGCTCTGAATGTTCTTTCAAAATTTACACATTAAAAACGTCTAGTTTGCCTCAAGATTTGCATTAAAAATGACTGTGTTCTTTACAAGCAAAGCTCACCGAAGCCAAGCTGTTCTGGATTCTTAATTAGCAACTTCATATATATATATATGTATATATATATATATATATATATATATATATATACAGTCATGGAAAAAATTATTAGACCACCCTTGTTTTCTTCAATTTCTTGTTAGTTTTAATGCCTGGCTCAACTAAAGGTACATTTGTTTGGACAATTATAATGATAACAACAAAAATAGCTCATGAGAGTTTAATTTAAGAACTAAGGATTATTCATTTTCCATGGTTTTCTTGATAATAACCAAAATTACTTAAATTCTTACATCAATAGCTATGGCATTGTACCGCCAAAAACACTACTTTTAAGCATTCCATGTTTTCTTTTCTGTTTGCTTTAAACACATGATACACACAAGAGTTAATACTTGATTGCATAACCATTGTTTTTGATGACTGCAGCCATGCGTCTTGGCATGCTCTCCACCAGCTTCTGACATTGTTCTGCTGTCACAGCAGCCCATTCCTGTTGGACAAATTCAAACAAATTTTCTTTGTTTTTGGGCTTGTGGTTCTCCATTTTGAGTTTGATGATTTTCCACAGGTTTTCAATTGGATTAAGATCTGGTGATTGAGCAGGCCAAGGCATGGTGCGAATGTTGTGGTTCTCCATCCAGGCTTTAACTGACCTTGCCGTGTGGCAAGGGGCATTGTCTTGTTGGAAAATCCAGTCATTGGAGGCAGGAAAGAGTTTTCCAGCTGATGGAAGAAGACTGTTTTCAAGGGTAGTCCTGTACTTGACCTGGTTCATTCGGCCTTCACACAATTGCATTTGCCCTGTTCCACTCAGACTGAAACAACCCCAGATCATGACTGATCCACCCCCATGTTTTACTGTAGGGGCAAGACAGTCTGGGTTGTAAGCTTCTCCAGGCTTCCTCCTAACCAGTAAGTTGGCTGGAGTGGGCATCAATTCAAAATTGGATTCATCACTGAAGAGAACCTTAGCCCAATCATCAACAGTCCAATCCTTGTGGTCTCGAGCAAAGAGTAACCGGGCCTTCCTCTGCCTTTCATTGATGAAGGGCTTCTTGTGTGCTCTGTGTGACTTCAAACCAGCTTCAACAAGTCGGTTTCGAACTGTCCTTGCCGAGCAAGTCACATTTCTCGACAGTGCCCACTCATTTTTAAGGTCCCTGGAGGTCTGACGACGATTCCTGACACAGGAACGGATGAGTGCACGGTCATCTCGTGGGGTAGAAAGACATTTCCTGCCACGGCCAGGTAGCAATTTGGTAGTGCCATGTTCAGCTTGTTTTTTTGTTGGAATGAACGGCTGTCTTGGAGAGCTTCAGTTTTATCACTACATGTCTCTCACTCATGCCAATTTCCAGCAGTGCCAAGATGGCTGCCTTTGTTGCTTCACATAATTCTTTTGTTTTAGGCATTATGTGAGAGCTGACAACTTCTGAGTTGTGCTACGGCTTGAATGTAAGCAGGAAACCACTCTAGGCCTTTGCATGTGCAGTGCTGCTTGTGACATGAAATGGCCTCTTATATACCCTGGGAATCAATTAAGCTTAAGAATGTCAAATAGGACATAAAGTATTATGTGACCAGCTGCATTTTTTGTTGTGTTCATTGCATTATACGTTTAGTGGTACCAGATATTAGAATGAACAAGAAATTGAAGAAAACAAGGGTGGTCTAATAATTTTTTCCATGACTGTATATATATATAAGTACTTGAATTGGGACCTAATGTATGTCATAAAACTGTAAAACATGCCTTACTGTAATTCCACTCCTTTGCACCTGGCTTGTTTTATTGTCATTTTCTTTGTAACGAGTGAAAAAAATGCAATCGAAAATACTGGTCTTGTATTATTAGCTAATCTTCCTCTGGTCATATGTTGTAGAGAGGACCAGTGTCAAAATGTAATTTTGAGACGATTACTTAAGGTTTTATTGTGCTGACATGGTGCATGTTCACAAACACAGCTCTGTTTGATCAAATTGCTGTGAACGACCCAAAGCGTTTTTCCAGGATACAGCACTGGGTGCTTTCTGGAGGAACAGTAAGCTGTCTTGTCATCTTTCCTCTCTGACTCTGGGCAGTAAAATTCATCTGAAATAACCATGACAAAATCTCACAGGAATAAACTCATGGATATTTAATATTAAGCATCAATAAACAGGAAAATCTGATACAATCAATGGTTATGATCGAAATGAAATAAAAAATACATTTTGATTGCTCTCTATCAGGCAATATTGAGTGATACTGAAATGTATGGCAAGGCCTCAATTCAACATAATTTACAAGACATAACATGGAGAAAAAAACACAAAAAGTCAAAACTAACAAATCTATCTTGGACACTGAATTTCATTTGGCTTGTATGCTTTAGAGGAGGATTAAATTCAACAGCTGCAAGCTTTTCCCACTTCCCTTCATTGGATTCATTGATCTTAACTCTCAGAAGGTCTTTAAATATTCATTTAAATCAACCACACTGTAAAGAACAGGTGATAATCACCTTGTTAAACACAAAGATAACAAGGGACTCTGCTGTGAGCTTGCTACAGCATTGAGAGATATTGTTGTGCATTTTCAGGTGAAAAAATGTTTATTTTTATTTAATTTTAATGCAGCTTTAATAAGAGAATGAGTTGTGGTTCAAGAAAGCAGAGGTGCACAGTAGGATAAATATTTGCTCTGTGGTTCACGCCCAAAAAAATGCTGCATTTACAGGAAAAGTGAACCTGTAGAAAAGCCTGAACTCATCGCAGCACTTTGAAACAGCAGCAGTGCTTCAACGCTCTGCTCTGGGTCCTCGTTTTCGCTTTCGTCACCCTGAACACAACACCTGTAGCATCAAGGTGATCCACTCTGACAGCATGAAGAGGAAAAGAGGGACAGGAGGAGCAGGAAGGGAGACTTTGCAGTCAGGAACCAGCGATCCACAGACAAAAATATGTAAACAATCATTTGTTCATAAATGCCATCAGTTGACATGGAAACATTTCCAGAGGGTTGTTTGTTCTCTGTCCAGGTGAAAGTCCCTTTAGCCTTTGATCTAAACCTCTTATTTGGCTTAATGGACACTCAAACTTGTGATTTCCCTATATTGCATATATTCCACAAATCTACCACCACTCTCCCAAACAGTGAGTTGGGATGCTATGGCTTCAAGTAGGGCTTCGCTCCTGGATAACACTCGAGACACAGAACAGTGTGAGGGACCAAAATAAGAGGCGACAGGAAATGGGAACATAAAACGTCATGAATCAGCGTCAATGGAATGACTTCTAAAGATGTAAAGCCATCAAGTTCATATCCTCAAATATTTTTACACTATTGCCAGAAAAAAAAATAAAGAAAAAGGAGAAAATAAAAAAAGAATATATATTTATATATCCATCATATGTATATCTATATATAAACAACAATTACAACTAGTTGCAGGCTCCTTCAGATTCATCCCTTCCACCGTTTATAAGGCTGTCAGACTCTCGGAGGGGGCAGCAACTTTCTTTCCTCAGTCACCAGATTCCCTGAGATGTAGAGCACCGCTTCGTTTGTCAAGATTTATTTGATTTGAACACCATCAACCTCATCCACCTTGCCTCCTCCCTCCACCTGCCAAAAAAAAACAAAAAAACAAAAAAACAAAACCCAAACATGTTTGCGTTTCGTCCTGTAGAGCTGATGATGAGTCGCGGAGAGTTGAGAGACGAGGCGCCGACACTCCCGTTCTCCACTCTGAGTCTTGTGTTGGCGGGCGGTGGATTATTGGCGGCGGAGGAAGTGACCAAATAAGGAGTGGAGCTTTACTTGTTTTCATGTTACATCTTAGATGCTTAATTTCATTCATGTCCATGTTGTTGTTTTACAGTCAAATGCAAAGCTGTGTACATACTCAGTCATTCCAAGTCTTGGAAAAGAAGTGGTTTTGCAAAAGAGTTCTTATGAAGACTCTGTTGTGTGTGTGTGCGTCTGTGTGTGTGTGTGTCTGTGTCTATCTGCATCTGTGTGTGTGTGTGTGTGTGTGTGTGTGTGTCAGAGTCCTCTCAGTGCCTCTGAGAGGCTAATCTCTTTAATAGAGGCTCGTCATAGACCCAGCACTCCCCGTCCTCGTGGAAGAGCTGCAGAAACACACAAGCAATGACAGTTTTACACTTAAACATCTGAATTAATCCTGAAATTAAAAACTGCAAAATGACCTGACATTTCTATCACTGATCTGTAACCAGTGAAACGGACGCATTTGATCAGTTAAACATAAAGTATAAAGTTAGATGCCTTCAACTTCCTGTTGTTGTTCTTGTTACACTACTTAATATTCTCTTTAAAAATATTTGCATTACTAAATTATGATATAATATATACTTCTGTATACACTGTAAATATTCCTGTATCATCCATCACCTGTCCTCCTACATTTTTATTCTTATTGCATATCTGTTGTCATTTATTTATTTACTCCTTTTGCCCTTCTGTCAGATCTGCTTTTCCTTTAATGACAATAAAATTGGCCCTAATGTCATTTTATGAATGTAAATGTTGATGAGGACTGTATACAATCTACACTTTTCAAATATAAACTATAATTTGCATTCTAAAAACAAATAGACAGAGGATTATATGAGAAATCATGATGTGCTGTTCATGCTAGATGTAGACCAGCCTTACCCTGGTCTCCCATTGCTGCTCGTTCTCCTTCCTCTCTCTGGCTTCGGCTCTCTGTTTCTCCTCCAGTCGGTGTTTAGCTTCTGTCGCTGCATCGATGTCTTTCAGCTTCAGGTTCAACGTCACATCTCTCCACAATCTGGTGAACCACAGATGTGGAAAGACAGAGTTTGTTTCTGAGTCAAGGACTTCTTATTGAGTCCAAGAGTCATAAAGAAACCAGCTTCATTTCTCACCTTCGGGACTCATAGTCGAGCTGGTCCTCCAGCTTCCTCACTTTCTTCTTGATGATGCCTATCCTCCTAGTGTCTATGAACACAGTGTTCTCCTAGAAACAAAGAAAACATACATTTATATTGCTTAAATCTTTCCTTCAGTAGTTGTTCCTACGTTGTATTTCAGTTCTACTAAAAATAATAAAGCAGTTCGCCAGTTTGTCAAATAATACTTTCATACAGAATCGACAGAAAAAACCTTCCAGAAGGTTCATAAATGACAAGAGTGACCTGGATGAAGGACCAGAGCTTCACTATCAACCACACAGGCCCTAAAACACCTGGACATTTGTAAAAATAATTGACAATATGAGAGCAAGACTTATAAACTTGCTTCAACATATTTCCATGCTCATGTTCTACTTCATGCCAATATTGAAAAATCCAGTCTGTTTTTCACTTAATAAACTGTTGTTATATTGTTTTAATACACAGTCATGCCAGATATTGAAAGCTTAAGTTGTTCTGAAAAAAGGGCAAGTATTACAGGAGCATGATTTCTGATGCTTTCATAGCCAAAATAACATCAAAGGTCCAGGTGGCCAGGATGATACCTGGGTGATAAAAGGCTAATTTAAAGCACCCTCCAGCCAAATCAACAAAATAATGAAAAACAGATAAAAGACTCACTCCTGTCGCCCACTTGGCGTACATCACTCCGTTCCATTCTCCCTCGATGGAGCAGAAAGACTTCTTATCATTGGGTGCACTGAGCAACAGAGAGGACATTTAGTTAAAAAAAAAAAAAAAAAAGTTTGATCCCTAAGTCGTCTTTGGACTGTGGAATGGAAACTGAGTTTCTCTTACAAAATCTCAGCGGTGATCCTGTGCTTCTTCCCCCCGTAGAAGGGTTTGGTGTGGAACACAATGTTAGCGCTGTAGCCCGACTTGGAGCAGGAGATGTTGCACTCGCCGCCCAGCTCCACCCACGGCACGGTGAGGATGGACCTGGACAGACAGGATCAGGTTAACGAGCAGCAGAGGGAGGTGACGAAGCCTCGACACAGACAGGAAAACAGCAACAAGCACCTGCCATATCCATTAGGGAAGGTCAGGATGTAGTGTTCATCGTGCTCCAGACAGGACACGCAACCTGAAACAAGACCAGCAGGATATTATTATCACAACATCCACGAAGTTCTGGATAAAAAAATATGAATAATACTGTGGAGAGTTTGAAGAGGTGCTCTTAAGTACCTTGGCCAATATTGTGGACACCTATGGACATGCCTAAGAACTTCGACTTAGTCCAGATGTGAGCGTTGAACTGGATCTTCTTATTCAAACACTCTGCGTAGAACGCAGAAACTATAGGAAGGAGAGAGGAAATACTTCAGAGATGAGAGAGATGGGGAAGAAAATGAAGCAAACAAGCACTAAGCAGTCAAATAATTTTACTTACATTCTCAAGATTAATGTACTAATTCAACAAGTGATGAACAGCCTATATTTTGCATCATACATTATTTTGGCCTCTAAAAGGTAAAGTGATAGAAAATGAGCAGCTGCTATTCACTTTCAAAAAACGATCAGTTTCCATCACAGTTTTCTTGATGCTAAAAAAATAAAACAACATTCAATTTATATATCATTGATATGGTGATCATACTTTCATTTATTTTGTCTGTTTTTAACGGTTTCTATCATCGTTTACTGACGGTGGGAGCTCTCTCTGTCTGTTTTATTTCTTTATTCAATGGTTGTATTATGTGTTTTTATTTCTAACCATGTCTGCAAATGATCTGCAAGTCCTACGTACACTACAGAGGCTGCACTTTATTTCAATGAAACAATGGTGTCTCAATCAAATCAAATCAAATAAAAACAAGGGAGGTTGGACACTCACTCGGCGGGTGATGAGAGACCTGCTCTGCCACAAAACACACACTGTTAGCTGAAGACCACGGTACTGGACCCTCTGACACCGTCTCCTGAGGGTGGATGAGCCAAAATACACAAGTTTGTTCATGTGAGCGACAATATTTAAATGAAAGGAACGCCAGTTTGTAGAAATGTTCATTCACTTAGCTTTAATGTATAAAGCTTGTCCACGTTAGTAATTTAGCATTTATAATAATTTAGAACTTTTTGTCTATAATGTACTGTCTACAGGAGTGTTTTAGGACACACTGATTTTATTTTGCCTTATTTTTATTTTATCATATTTTTTATTGGCTTACTGTACTCAAGTTATTTTTTTTCTTTCTAGTGCTTTACCTTTGCTGCTGTGGTTAATAAAGTTTTTTTTTTTTATTTTAAAGAAGCCCACAGCCGCTTAATATTTATATTTTTCCATGCATGTGAAGTGGAACAGTTTTCCTCGTACTGACATGGTAACAAAAGCAACATGAAGTGAATATAAATTCTGGTAAGGTGTGATAAACACTTAAAAAGCGACACCACAGCTGATGCAGTGATTCTGCAGAGCTTGTGTGGTCTCACCGTTTGAGGGGAGGGCTCCTCTGTTTCGCTGGGCAGATCCCAGTGGCAGTAGAAGACTTCTCCCAGTATTGGGTTGTAAGGTTTCTTGGCCACTGAACCTTTCCTCCCTGCATGGAAAGCTGACAGGTACCACTTCACCACATGAACCATGCGCTCCCGGGGCTCCGGCTGCTCAGCGATACTGGTGGGAGTCACACAAATTCAAGTTAAACTACTTGATATTTGAGTGAATTTATTCAGCTACAGAGCATAACAAATATATTATTCCTCCACCTAGTGTCAGGCATTCACCACTGCTGCCCTAAATTAACAGTGTTACTGATTACTATAATATTTGAATGTTTCTATGATGGTTAATCCACCAATATGTGCAAGCTCTTTAATCAAAATGATATCTTTAATGATAAAATATCATTGTTGTTATCCAGGATTTTTTATTATTCACAGAAAAAAAGCAGAAAATATCAAAGCATCACATTATTATTACTTATTGACTGAGATGTTAAATTCCACTTATTCTCTGACTTTTCAGACTTCTCAAATTTTGGTCTAACAGATTCTAATAAAATATAATTATTGTTGTTATCCAGGATTTTTTATTGTTTTACAAAAAAAAAGATTTTTTTTTTTTTTTTTAACTGAGATGTTAAATTCCAGTTATTTCCTGTCATTCCTCAATATAAAAATGTGTTTTATTGGTTGTTTGTTATTCTGGATTCATTTCTGACTTCTCAGCAAATTCCAGTGTTCTGGCTTAAATTTGGGTCTAAAAAGGTGAATTCAGTTTAAATTCTTCACTCCTGTTCAAAATGGTGGAGAGTAATGAACTCAGTGGGGAAGAAAGGGTCCAGTAAAAGTGAATGAGATGATGCTGGAGGCTCTCATACAGCTGTTAAGCTCTGTATGTGTGTGATATAATGTGTACCAATAAGAGAGGACCCTTACCTTACAAACAAGTCGGGATGTGCAAAGAAGTCTGCGTACATTTCTAACAAAGACCTCCTCTCCAGGATGAAGGTTGGCAGGACTACCTGTGAAATGAAACGAAGGAGACGAACTGTGGAACTGTTGCTGCACAGAAGATGTTATGGGAGGAAGGGTTACTGCAGAGTGAACACAGATAAAGTGGAGGGTCTTTACCTTGGTGAGGTCCATGCCTAAACGAACTTGAGAGAGAAGGTGCATGATGACGCTCTTGTGCTCCTCCACGGACTCGCCCTCGCCTTCGTCGTCACGGTCGTCATGGCTGTCAAACGGGTCTGAAGACAACAGCAGAGGA
Organism: Synanceia verrucosa; assembly: GCA_029721515.1. Classification (NCBI taxonomy): domain Eukaryota; kingdom Metazoa; phylum Chordata; class Actinopteri; order Perciformes; family Synanceiidae; genus Synanceia; species Synanceia verrucosa. Next base: position 4,020,908 of record CM056558.1, read on the forward strand.
CGAGCCTCACGTGGCTGTACTAAGGTTCCCTGTCTTCTCATGTGTCAAACGACACTTTTTACCATCTGACAAAACCAAACTGGAAGCTGTACACTACCGGGATGGTGCAGGGGAGGAATAACTGAACACCAGACAGCTCCAGTGTTTACATGTGGTCACATATTTGTGTGCTTTTCCTTCTAACCTGCATCTGTTGTGCCGTTGGACATGGACGAGTTGAGGGACTCTGTGGTATCCGGTCGCTTCAATGCTGCTGTTTCATTAGTGTGAGGCGAGGCAGCCTGAGGCCCTGAGGGACTGAGGGGGGAAGAAAGGAAACAGGAAGCAGGACAGATGTAAGGAGATAGCAAGATTCCACAGGACAATCGTGCTGCAGATCTTAGTGTTTAGCAGGTTAGCTGCAATGTTGCTTCCAAGCTGTAAAACGGTGGATTCACTGCATGCGCTGCTGGTTGCAGGGAGGCGGGGGTGTCACTATACTCACTCTATGCAGTGTTTGGGGGAAGTGCTGCTCTGGTAGAACTCGTCAGCATCATAGAACTCGTCCTCGCTGGAGGAGTAGGAGAAGTCTGGCACAGAGTGTGAGGGGAGGGGGATGTGAGCCGGGGAGGCGATGCCACTGCTAGGACCTGACGGGCCGCTCCCTGACAGAGGGGGGAATAAAATATATAAACCAAACACATATCAACACGATGTTAGTGAGCTGATTAATGATGCTCCTTTACTCATGCAGCAATGTGGTTTGACTGAGCGCGGTCTATCGAGATAGACATGGTGACAGCTTCCTCTGCAAAGCGAATCTACAGTTCTCTACACTGCTCAATGCAGCATTTTAATACTGCTGCCTCAGCACACAGAACATGAAGCTCTGCTTTCCTGCTTGGCTCTTTAATTCACTGTTTGTTGACACAGCACTCCGGGCTGAAGACGTACACTAATGATTCACATTATTATTGCTCGTGCTCTTGTGGTTGGGTTCTTTATGCAATAGCATCACGTTGCTTGTACATGAAAGGCTCTAACAATAAATAACAATATCCTGTGTTAGAATCAAGCCTCCCTCCTGTCCTGTTCTGTCCTTCCTGCATGTACTTATAGCACAAAATAAAATCGACCAAGGCCATATGATGTAATCTTCAACTTTCAACTTTTCGACTATGCTGGCTTAAACATGTGCTTAACTCTTTGTGCGCCATTGATGCGTTTCGACCATTTAAAATCCGATGCTTGAGTGCCATCGATGTAATCATACGTCAAAGTGGTTTTCCGGCAGCAGGTCGCCGATCACTCTCTCACACAGGCCGTGAGTAATATTGGGGCTTCTGGGAGATGTAGACAGAGCATAAAGAGATGTATACACCACAGAGATCAAAGCAGGAAGTGGAGACAATCACTATAAGAGAGCAAAACGGACGGATTCTGTACAAAAAGTGGTGATTCTGGTGAAACTGGCCTCTATGCTGCCTCTGATAAAACAAGAATGGAGCAAGGTAAAAACAAACATTTTTTGGCTGGCACTCAAAGAGTTAAAAAAATGGAAACATGAAAATTGTCTTCTATAATCTATTTCTATATACCTTTATTAACACTTTCTTAATCCTTAAGGAAATTTAATTCTATGATGAAGATCACGTGATGTGACTGAAAGCACCAAACCAGATATTAACTCTTTGAGTACCAAAAACAGAAAGTGTCTTGTTCCAGCATTTTTTGCCCATTTTGAGTCATATTTCTAGACCCACAGAATATTTAGTACTATGTCTCTGAAAACACTGAATAGCTCAAATGAAAGAAGAGACTCTCTATTTCATCAAGAAAAAAAAATATTTGTTTTTACCTTGTTCCATTCTTGTTTTATCAGAGGTAGAGTAGAGGCCAGTTTCACCAAAATCAACACTTTTTGTCAAGAATTCATCTGTTTTGCTCTCTAATCACTCTCCACTTCCTGCTTTGATCTCTGTGGTGTATACCGTCTCTTTATGCTCTGACTACATCTCCCAGAAGCCCCAAAATTACTCACAAGCTGTGGGAGACTATGATCGGCGACCTACTGCTGAAAAAACACTTTAACTGCAAAACACTTTAACTGCAAAATACGTCAATGGCACCGAAGCTTTTAAATATTTTTACGATATTAAATATGCACCAAAGCAGACAAATAACTGCTGTTTACAAGATGAGTGAATTTTCACCTGTGCTGTTGGGAGTTGGGGTCTGCAGACTGCCCATCACCGTGACGACGGGACCAACAGGTAACGTAGAGGGGCGCTGGTCTGATTTACACACCTGAGAAGAGTCTTTAGACAAGAAGAGAAAGCAGATGATTCAGCAGTGAGGCCTCAAAATGAAGCCAAATCACAAGAGCAGCCTGAAATCCAGGAGAAACTGATCTGAGACCTGCAGCTGTGAGAAGGATTACGTCTGTTAAGAGCCCAGATTAGAACGGCCTACTCCGCGTTTGCTCGTTTTCAAAGCAGTCTAGTAGGAGTTTAACTGCAGTCAACAGACTAAAATGACTTTAAACTTAATTTCACAAACGGACAGGACCATACCTCAGGGCAGAACGACAATATTAAATTCATTTTCAAGGCTGAAAAATAACATGTAATCATCAACAGCTGTAGAGCCCTGCTGCATGTTGTTTTTACAATGGAACACAGAAAGCACATTTTCTGAATGATGTCAGTATTGTCATCCTGCAGCCTTCAAGTCCACAGTGACATTAGAACTTAAAATGTGACAGAACAGCATTTGATGCGTCAGATGAAGGTGTGAACAACAGGTGGCGCTGTTGTCAACACATAGACGCATTAACACATGAAGGACCAGTGACAGGCCTGCTACCTGTGGGTAGTGTGGTCTGTGTTGGCATCGTGACGTCGACTACAGGAGCGTCCAGAGGGGGTTGGTAGATCCCATCGACTGGGTTTATGGTGCTCTGCAGGAAACAAAAAACACAAACATCACTGCATCAGACAGTTGCTTCAACAACACACCCACCTCACCGGCTGCTGACTGATGCAAAATGTGTCTGACAAAGCCTGAGATTAAAACACAACACTTCAATATATATGATATTATAGGAAATATCTGGCTCCAGCCAAACAGGAAAACACTGGCTTATTTTTCAATATCAAGGTACAAAATGACCTACATGGCAAACCACAATGAAACACCACTTCCTTTGGGCGCCACCTTCACAGCTTGTATACTGGTAGAGTAATATAAGCAACAACAAGACTGGTGAAATAAAATATACACCACCTAGCCTGGGCGGATCATTTAGCTTTCACTTCATTTACTGGAAAGAATGTTTCCAGGTTTCATTATCTAAATCAATATGAAAGCAACGATTGAAATCCAAACAGCGGCAGCTGCCTACACTGAAAATAAGCAACAATAAGCGACAATAAGCAACAATAAGCGACAGCCCCTCTGGACCTGTGAGCAACCTTCCTGTTGAAAGATGAGTTAATTATCTTTACCGGGCAGCACACTCAATCTGTAACATGTCTTAACTCTCCCGCTGTTGATTTCCCTGTGGTGGAAGCCAGCAGGGATGCTCTGCTCTGCACTCATTAGCGCCACCTTCACATCCACACATCTGAACACAGACAGATAAAAAGCAGCCGTTGGCTCGATGTAACGAGGCCACCAGCACCGATGACCCAACACAGTCAACAACACCAGCTAAAGCAAAAGCACATCGACCCTCCAGTCGAAAGTGTTTACCCTCTGGGCTCTTGGTGGCACTGAAATTAATCAAGTCAATGCGGCAATGTGTTGTCCTATTGGTCAGACCTGACCTGAAATTTTTACAAGGAAGTTTAGATTATTTGAGGTCAATGGGAACATGACCTGACACAAGGCTGCAAGACTACAGAAGCAGGCAGCAGGCCTACAAAAGAGAGCATAATAGGCAGATATATGCTTTTCTGAAGATGGTACTTTACTCTGAAAACTACTCTGTGGTCTTGGAGCTGCCCTGTGGCTGTGTTTGGATATCTGTCATCACAAAGTAAGTTATGAGCAGAGGCAGAAAATGTCAAGCAGAGCTGCTTCTCTCTGATCATCGAGCCTCCTGCCTCTATTGCTCGCCTCGCAATGAAAGAAGGCTGAGGGCTACTAAATATAGCCCATTACAGAAATAATGGTCAGCCATGGTGGGACCAGCCTGTGGCCTTGCAAGCAGGAGATGAAGCAAAAGCAGGCGATTGGAAAGAGATCCAGCTTTTAAGCCCTGTGTCATGATTGATTTAATTTTTTTCTTAGTGGATGTAATATTAATGCAAACCTAAACCAATCGTAGCACATCAGTTATTCTGAGAGATAGATACTGAGTGGGGCTTGAACTCGACTCGCCCTGTTGCCCAACAAGGTTAATGAAACATAAACAAAGGTCTGCAGGCATTTCAGCATTTTACAGCCAACGTGACAGACTTTGAGATGCACAGATATCTTTAGCACAAAGCTTATGGCACATAAAAGCACTTGGATGTATAGACAGAGCTTACGCTGTGCTAGTGACACCAGGCCGCACTGTACTTAATGACTGTGAGATTAAGGCAGCGATAAGAGCAGTGAGGCCTTTGAGCCCCAGAGGGATTCTTGCTTTGAGGACCACACTGGAACATTTCTGCGTTAGTCCATTATCCACGAACCGGTCACATTACATTACCAACCTTCTCCCAAAGCACACTGAAAGTTTTTAGATCGATTTTTTACCTCGCAGGTACCCACTGGTGTTTCTTAATTGCAGGGTTTCCTTTACCCTGAAGTCCTCACTTTTCTTCCATTTAAGAGTCCACTTCACTCCTGCTTTCCTCTCTATCCCACCACATCTACAACCTTTGCACTTCAGCGAAGAGACAGTACATTTTTTCTTTTTGTAGCATAAGATGACATTGTTTACAATGTTGTTTGTCTCACAGAGCCTCCAGCATCATTTCATTCACTTTACCTGGACTCTCTCTTCCTCACCGAGTTCCTTATTCTTCACCATTTTGAACAGGAGTGAGGAATTTAAACTGAATTCACCTTTTTAGACCCAAATTTGTGCCAGAACACTGGAATTCACTGAGAAGTCAGAAATGAATCCAGAATAACAAACAACCACTAAAAACACATTTTTATGTTGAGCAATGTCAGGAAATAACTGCTATTTAACATCTCAATCAAAAATATTTTTGTTTTTTGTAAAACAGTAAAATGTTGAAATTCCTGGATAAAAAGAATAATTATATTTTATCATTAAAGATAGAATATAGATAGATAAAGAGATTGCACATAGTGGTGGATTAACTATTACAGAAACATAAAAATATTCTGGTAACCAGTAATACTGTTAATTTAGGGCAGTGGTAAATTCCTGACACCGGGTGGAGGTCTTATTAAATTTGTTATTTAAAATAAAGAAAACTACATGTTTACTGTGATTGATTATCAATCAAATTGATTCTTCACAACTAAACTAAAAGGAATAGACACCAGCAGCTCCTTGTAAGATCAGAAATCGACCTAAAAACTTATATTGACAGCTTTGGTGATTCACAGTCATACTGTGCTGTGGTTGACGCACAACTGCTGACATGAAGACAGGACAACTGCAGGGCCAGTAATGTGCTCTCTGGATGGCTTTTCAGCTACTAGTGCTCAGTAGTTCAATAAGCAGGCAGTGTGAACGCAACGAATCAGTGGTGAGTTTGTTGGCTAATTAGTGGGTGAAGTGCAAAATCCCCTCACACTAAGGCATGCAGACACACACACACACACACAGTCCACACACATATTGCTGCAATAATGTAGAGTTTGCACACACAAGAAAAGAATAGTTCCCCACAACTGCTGAAAGAATCTGAAATTTCTGAGACTAAATTAGTAAATTCTGAACTAAATCAACAGGAGGATAGCTGTGGAAGATGGGAGGGAAAGAGTCCGAGATCATCTCCAGACCAGACAGCATGCACTGAACAGATGTGATTTATCTGATCGTCTACAGAGGAGAGTGAAGCAAGAAGAGGAAAGTTAGCAGTTTGATTGATTTCAGTTCTTTTTGGTGTCATGGACGGGGAAACTTACGATAAGTCCGTTTGCGTGTTGCTGTTCGTTACTTTGGTCCTTAAAATTTTGAGAAGACAACGTTAGACTAGGAAGGTTGAAGAGTCATTTCCATGAAGCATGTGGAGCATCCCTCTCCTCACATGGCGCTTCATAGTATTCACCAACAAACAGTAATCCTTTCATCACATGGTATCATTAACAGGATTATGCTACCAATCTGTAATCTACAGGACTGCTAGATTTATGTTCATAAGTTTTAAATCCAAGAAGCACTGGAGGCTGAGATGAAAGCTCCACTTCCTTTTCTAAAGGTCTGAATTAGACATGTGATGAAACGAGTACCGGGCTACACCCTCATCAACCACCAGCAACCCAGATAGCAACTGTAAGCAGGGAACTACCCAAGAGACACAAACGAGTTAAAACACACCAGTGTGGTCTCACTACAACAACAACAACAACCTCCGTGGTGATGAAGCAAACCAAACTATATGCACTCCAGCTGGGTTTACCTTGGCAATCTGCAGCAGAACGATACAGTGCTTGATGGACTCTACCATGCTCTGGAAGAAAAAAGAAAGGAAATTCAATAAGGAGGAAGTGATTTATAAACTCAAAAGACAGGAAGGGAGGAAGGAATGTGTGACTTACACAAGTAGTCTCTTTCAAAATTTCAATTTTCTGTAAAAAAAAAAAAAGACAAAAAGAAAAAAAAAGAAAAATTAAAAAACACAACCAAGTTAAGAAGCAGGAGCAGTGATTAAAGCTGGTAGAAAGCCTCAAGGGACTGACGGTAACTTACTAAAGCAACTTTTTTTGTTCTTCAGAAATCTACAAAACAGTTTCCCACACTAAGGATATCTGTGAAGTCACAGTGACAAACAAGTCAATGTGACCAAACGCAGCATTAATCTCAGGGAGGAAGTGAATCACACAGCTGCTGGTAAGACTGAACTAAAACACAACTTCAAACGAAACAACTGCTGGAATGAACAGTGTTAAAAAGAAATGCAACAGTACTGTTAACCAAAAAAACTATTATGATTTATAATTATAACATATCAGTTGTAACAATGTTCTCTGAACTACATATATTTCACTTTTTTGAATACACAAGCATGGCCTCTTGTTCATCAGACCTTTACAGCTGCAACTAATCGATTAAAAATCAGTGTTCCCACCTGTCCTGGAAAACCTGGAAAATGGCTGACCAATTTTCCAGTCATGGAAAAGATGGGGGAAAAAAGTAAAATGTGCTGGAAATGGTTAAGTTATGCTGGAGAATTATTTATCCTCCCCATGCCTTGTGAGCGAATAAATAATTTTCCAGGATAATTTAACTGTTTCATTTTCCATGTTTTCCATGACTGGGAAATTCCAGGTTTTCCAGGATGCGTGGGAACCCTGATAATTAAATATGAGGATTCACTGCTTTGCTGTGCTTATATTTCAGACAGCTGATTGGACGAAATGAGGCCTTTGACATCACATGTGGGCTCCAATTCATTGACTTGTTGTTGCAGCTGTTTTTAAAACAAAATCTTAAATTACAGAACAAACGCTGAGAGACTGGCCATAATGGACAATCATTTGTGAAGTGATGTGATAATCTTTCAATACTCTGACGGCTTAAAACTGGCAACAGACTGACATCAAACGCCTGCATCAGTGTGGCAACGTGTTGGCCTACTTCCCCCCGCTGTTAGCCTCGGCTCTAATGACGGTGAGGACGGCGGACCGGAGAGCCGAGTGGCGCTGCTGGTACTCACTCTGCGTGATTCATCCTCTTTGCAGTCCTTGATCTTCTCATCAAACAGCTGTGTGAGAGCAACAGAGAACAAGAGATGAAAAGAGGAAGAAAAAAAGAGATGGAAAATGAGCATAGAAGGGAACGCAGGCGAATGAGTATTGAAATGATAAGAGGGTGAATCTGTTGAGAAGATGTGGCTTGAGAAGTAGTTTACAAAGGACAAGTGTGACGGTTTCATTAAGATTTTCTGAGCATAAGCAGCTGTTTCTTGAAATACCTGGTTTTCTGCTTTATCACCGCGTTACCACAAATCTCACATATAACAACTTCTGCTTTGTTAAAGTTGAGAGCGAGGTGTGAGTGAAATGCTCCCACAGAGAGGAAATAAAGCCGTGTCACATAGGTGAACACAGATATAGGGTCACTTTTAGGTTGCAATTTGTGGAAATTAATTCAAATTCATAGCTCTAAATGTTTAGCGAAAGTGAGAGGTAGATATCCTCTGAAGGTGTACAAATGAGACCATGAGTCCTACCTTTAACTGGTCAATCAGAATCTGTAGGTAGGCGTCGGCTTCAGCGAGCTTCTTGTCAAAGTCTTGAACACTCGGGACAAATCCTGTCTCAGCCTCCTGAGGATGGAGAAACAAACACCGCCGAGCATGAACCAAATAATGTTTGCATATTCAAAGTAACGCATACGGCCAGTAACAATAACATAAGCCATGCATTTACTCATTATCCATTCATTATATAAAAAACAGAGGTCATCTCTGTCACCTCCTGGCCAGTGTAAACTGTCACACTAAATGGTGGACGGAAACATCAACAGGGCAGAGGAATCTTCCAGCAGCGTACTGTACCAGGAGAGATATGAATACTATTGTTTAAAGGCGAGCCAGCATAAAAGGCCTGCAGGTCTGTCTGCCTGCCTGACTGACTGACTGATTGGAGGTCAGCGAATTTCAGCTTTCAACAAAACTGAATCAGGGAACCTGATGCTGGAGGGAAGTTTAGTTAACGGTCATGTGTATGAATCAGCTGAGGAGGTGACCTCATATTCATTGTTTGTAAATTAGCTGGCCTTAATAGCCCCATCAGAGTCAGAAATACAGAATTCAAACACACACACACACACACACACACAGAGTTTCATTACATAATAGCCATTAAAAGGTAATTACTAACTAGACTAACAGCAGAACAGACGTGACCGGGCATTGGCCCCTATCTGTCTGAGTTCACCCAGCCAAGAACAATCCAGCTGACTGGGACCAAAAAAACAAAAACAGGGTAGACACATGTATGCACGGACGAGATGTCCTTCAAAAATGAAAATGTCTAATGCTGGAGCCCGTCTCTCACAAGCACAACACAACAACACCTCTATGCCAAGTCAGGTGAATCAGTAAGACAAGGAAGACAGCAGCTACTCTAAAGTGGAAAAACACTGAACACCTCTTGCATGAACCAGCAGAGAGGGCGACAGTGACGCTGCTGACGCCTGCTAGGATCAAAAACAGTCCTCTGCTAGTGAATCGAGCTCTTGTCAAACCATGTTGGGTGCTACCGCTGCTTTGGAGTCGCTGCGTCGCTCAGTCCTGTTTGTGGGGGCTCTTCTTCCTGCTACAGACGACCTCACAGGAAAGTGAAGGAAAGCCATTAATCATCACACAGTGTTTACAGCCCAGCTTAAGTTTTTTACTGCAAAAACACAGCAGCTTTATAGAGAACAGATTCTTTACTCGGCTCTGGTGAAGCCAGCTGACAACTTCCTCAAAGGTGCTTTCACTGTCCGTGACTGACAAATATAGCTGTCCACATGAGGGCCTGACCAAAAAACTATTCTGATGCAGATGTTCATACAGTGTAGCAAGAACACAACAAAAAGTCTACCTGCAGGTTCTTATTAGAAATCAGGGAGTGGACCATCTTCAAATGCCTCAGTCTCTATTTACAGCGGGGCTTAGCTCAAACACAACAGTATTTACAAAAGATCACCAACAAAGGTTTTAATCCTGAATGCTGCTAAAAGTTAGTGCAGATAAGTCTGCATTTAGCATACAACACAACTAAAACGTGCAAAGACGATAAATTCGAACAGAGAAATGAAGCTGGCATGGTGAAAACAAGAAAATAATGAGCCCCTATCATAACCAAGCAAACAATAGCTCATGTTTTGTCAACACACACCACGGAGGTGACGCATTTTTTTCTTTTCCAGATAAGTTTAGCAGAAAGGTGGTTTTCCCTGTCACCCCACTCAGCACCGTGACACAGCCTGCACATGACATGACACATAAACACTCACAGAGCCTACCACGCCAGACTCAAACAACACCCTCCCCCTCCCTCCTATTTCTGTTTGCCTTTCCTCGCAGTGTGACCCACTTTAGACTGCTGATGCCCCAGCAGCACCCTGCAGCCGCTCAAACTTACCCCTGTTCTGGTGCAGTGGCGTCTGTGTGTTTTACTTACTAGGTGCCTCGTCCCAGCTGACATGCTGCATTAAACCTTCCACATCTCCCCCATCAGGCCACTTAGCCTAGCCTGACTACAGCTACAGCTCTGGTGAAGTTGGCCTCCCTCGTCCTCCACACAGTAACAGGAAACACTGCAGTATAAACCAGAGCAGCAGCTGTGCAGTCCGTCTGGCTGCAGTGTATCCTCCAGCAGCAGTTACCAGCTGAGTGCAGTTAATCCAGGACCCTCCCCTGGCAGGAGAGGCACACTTCCTCTCACGCAGGCAGAAGAGAAAAAAACACTAAGTACTAGCAGCAAGTGCTGACAGGGACAGGCATCAACCGCCACTCTGATTGGCCGAGGCAGCAGAGGCAGATGTTTGGTTGATCGAGCAAGCACGTCTCAGAGTGGTTACCGCTGGGTCACATGATGCTACGACAGCAGCACGTTAGCTCTGAATACGTAGCACATCAGAAGGATTTACCACAGAGGAGGGGAAGGCAGGAAAAAAACAGGAAGGAGGGAGGGAGAGCGAATGAAAAGGTTGGCCATAAGGGTGAAAAGGAGGAGACGGGTGGAAAGAGCTGCATAAGGAGGAGGAGGAGGAGAAGGATAGGATGAAGGTTTGGTTTGGGGAAGCAGGGCAGGATACAAGGTTGGAAACGACTGTCAGTCTCACAATGAAAAGAGACAAAATAAAAGAGACAGAACAGGCTGCCAGCAGCAAACCAAACACAGCCCTCACATTAATCTGGGCCTGCTCGAGAGACCAGCCACATATTATCTAAACACTGTCCATTATTTCCACTCATACTGACTGGACTCGGTCGGGCCAAGGAATCAGATACAGGCAAGAAAAAGTGCTGACAACAAGACCTGAGATCCCTTTCTAAGTGTTGCAGTGAGGCACAGTGTGTGATTTATGCAAACGCATGCAAACTCTGGTTCAATAAAAATACCACAATGGTATCTAGGTAAGATATTTACCTTCACTTCATGGTCTCAAATTTTAAAAAGAACAACATGTTTGCTTTAAAATTACAATGCTAAGTGTGTAATGTTAAACATATCTAGTGTAAATAACCATAAAATTAAGTAGAAGCTGACAGGAATTCACATAAACATGCAGACAAACACAAGTGAGCCCTGCAGCAAAACAACTCTTTCTTGTCGCTGTGGATGGATTCTGGACAAACAGAAAGTGGTGCAATGGTTACGTACTCGGAGCTGGAGGGTGTGACGGAGGATCGTTCCCTCTAAGGCGTGGATCCACTTCTCCCGCTCGTCTGCATCTCGGGCTGAAGGCAGAAGAAGACACACCCAGTGAGCCACGTTTTCCATACAGAGACCATCAGCAGCCATTACACTCCTGTTACACACTCATGAGACCAAGACAACGCTGAAATGACTGAGATGAGTTCTGGTGACGCAGTGACGGGATGCTACGTACTCATCCATACTGTAGAACCATACGTATGTGCAAATACGACAATAATAATAATAATGAGCTGTATTTGTGTAGCCCTTTGTATATGTAAGAGATTCAAACAAAGTGGTTTACAGCAGAAGTACAAAAAAATGGAGAACAAAAAAAAAAAAAAAAATAAAAGACAGCTGGAGATTTCCCATGACAGACATACATTTTGACATTTTAGGTTACTGTGCTATCTCTCTATTTTCCATTTCAGAAGATAAGATAAAATAAAATAAGATAAACTAGGATAGAAAAGACTACTAACACTACATTTCCAGACCTCTCTGTTCATTATTGGACTGCTGTTTTACTTAGAATAACACTGTCTGAATTCCCTTTAATTTTAATGCATTGACTACTTCAAACACCTCATTAAATGTGAAATTTTATTTTTAATGGTAAAACAATTTCTCTGGAAAGCCGGGCATCTGCACTGGCCAATCAAAACAGTCCATGCTTACCTGTGATTAATGAATGCTCATTTGTGTATTGCTTGGTGATGTCAAAGCTACACTTCTCATTGCAAGAAAGTTCAGATTTAAGTGAACGCTTTGATCATAAAGTGTTTTAAAGGCGCTAAATAAAAATTCACAGTATACATATATCTACCAGAGAGGGACTGCCTCCACATGGCTCTCACCATGGCGGCGGGTAGCGACTAACGGTGCTAATAGCACAAAGACTGCAAACAATGTGACCACAATACAGAACGACTGTGATTAGCGAGCAATGGAGCTGTACGATATATATTGTAGTACGATATATAAATGTCTACTGTAGATACAACACTCTGTTGTTTATATTGTAATTTTAATGTGTAGGCTACTGGATTAGCTCTGTTGCTACACGAACAGTTTCTCTGGTTGTGGTTTAGATACGCCGTGTAAAGCACAACTCAACATTAGAATAACCACTGGATAATCCAAATGTATCATGAGAGTTCAAAACATGTTCATTGTATGAAGCACAGACATAATGGTATGAAGACAAATATAACTGCAGCAATGCTGCTGCTTTGTGGTTACATCAGAAAAATACTATGCCAGGATATATATTGTTATTGGGATATAAACATAGGATCAAAATATAAAAATTTGTCCATAGTGTACAGCACTAGCTGGTAAACTAACTGGGAGTCTTTGCACTAACTGTACTATCTGGGTAAACAAAGCATGGATTAAAACACATAGAGGGAGAGCAACTGCATGGTGGACATCACTACACCTTAGCATCTTTAAGTGAAAAAAATCTAATAATAATAATGATAATAATAATATAATAATAGTGGCTGAGCACTCACATTCACTCAGAGATGCTAATGGGTGAATCAACACCAAAACAATCAATACTCTACGATCACTGCGTCAGTGAGGCAGGACTGTTTTTTTTCCTCACATGGGGCTTTACTGGTTGTGAAACAGAGAACAAACAGACAGCCATGACATTAAACAGTGAGCTAATACAGGAAACACATACTTCTTCCTTCATGTTCTTATAGTTTGGTGCCAATGCATTCAGAGATACAATATTTTGGTGTTCATGGACTGTATTTCAAAACATTAACGTAGTTTTACTGTGTGTACGGTTACAATGGGCAGCACAGTCCAAAAAAAATAAAGATGTATTAAAAGTTGTGAAAGAAGGACTTCACATGATTCGTGCAACTGAATTAGCCGGCAAACTGCATCCTGTGTGAAAGTCATTTTTCATTGAGCTGGAAACATGACAGTACAGCAGATGAATGGATGCACTAGCACAGCGGCTGGGCAGCGCTACAGCAGAAAAGCTTTTAAAGACATTAAAAGGCAGCCGAGGCTCAGGCCAATCCACTCAGACAGCACCTCGCTGGCCTCTCACGTTCCCCCTCAGCCAAACAGACTCTCCAGACGAACAGATTACTGCAGCTAATGCTGTTCAGCTCTGTTCATGACAGAGGAGAGGTAGCAGCGAGGGCCATTCAACAAAACAAAGACTCTGTATGTGTCTTAGTTTGTGGCTACTCAGCAAATGTACAGCGTTAGCCTGTCAGACAGATGGCCAGTCACATGAGGCAACACACCATTAGTCTGTCGGACACATGAACATCCTTTTTTAATCTGCAGATTTACAAATTTCATTGACCCATTAAATATCTGTTTGTCTTGATAGAGTGAACATCAAGCAAAAGTCACAGGAAAAGACAAGATACTGGATAAGATTATCTGTCCACAGTGTCGTAGAGCATGTTTCCTGGGTGTTATTCAGACAATAGTGGTGCACACGAATGGACAGGGTTTATCTAAGATACCTAGAATATGCTCCTGTTATTTACCTTCCCTGTCAAAGTTTCTGAGTTAACAGTGGAAATACTCTGAAGGCTGTCAAAGGGTGCAAAGGGCTTGCTGTGTGCCATTTTATGGCAAATTTTATAGAGGAGCAAAAGGGGCAAAAGTCTAACAGTCACAAGGTACACGCCGTTTTTGCCATAATTGCAAAGCTGCCATTAACAGCTACCTAGGACAGTTCTCCACCAAAGAACTCCTTAGTCAACTATCTCATGCTCACATGATGCTGTCTCATCCAGAAGTTGATTTTTAATCGACAGATCAGAGTTTCTTCACAAAAGCACCACTTTAAATGTTGGGTTTACTAGAGATCATGTGTCTCTCAGAAGTAAGCCGTTCAGCATGAAAAATCACAACTACTCGACTAAAATCATCGACAGATCAACTAGAGGAGAGACCAGCCCTGCTCATGAGGGGTGGGTATTTGCAAGGACTTCACAACATTAGATGTATCGTGATACTTGAGTCACAATACAATACAATAAATTATTGCTATATTGTTGATATTGATTGATATTCTACATAGATTACTGTGAAATTTAAAATGCAGCTTAAAATACCAATTGTATATACAATATACACATATGTGCGCATATTTATATTTACATATTTATTTATTTACATATATATTTATATACACACACACACATATATACACATACATTAGCGCTGTCAAAGTCACTGCATTAACATGGATTATTTTCTTACTTTTTTTTAATTCAAATTTTTATTTCAACGTGTGGAAGTTGTTCTGGATTTACAATCCCCCCCCCCCAAAAAGTCATGTTTTGGGGGAGAAATGGATTGGACCTGCAGGTGCTGGCAGACTCTGGATCACACCCCATAAATACAAACACGGTAAGTCGTTTGCATTTGCAGACTGAAATGCCTGAACATAAGACAGTTTTGCGAAATGAAACACTGAGTTCACAACAGGTACGTGTTGAAGTCATCTGATCACATGACATAACCCCTCTCACCACCACTGAAAGGCAAAACAAAGCTGCTCTGGATGATGAAGAAGCAGAATATGAAGAAGAGGAGGAGGAACACCAACTGATATCTTGAACAACATGAAATGAAGGCCATCAAAATAAAAAATGATCTGTGTGAGGAACCAGACTGACGATGCAGGCGAAAACTGAAGCGTCACAGCTCACACAGAACCACAATTACAAGTTCATGTTTTGGAACCAGGGAAACCTAAATTCTTTCTCAAACTATTCATGCAGTCAGAGGCTCTTTTGTCTGTGTTTAAATGCATCTTCCCAGCAGATGCTGAATATCTGTCTGTTTGCTAGTCTGGAGGATGTGGCCAACTTCATTTGTCCACTTCATTTTCATTCTCATTGCGTGAAGCAAACTAAAGAGCTGAATGGAAATGATGGGAGTCAGTGTGCTGCGTCTTGAACGCCTCGTGTGTTTTCATTTTATTTATTCTGTAATTGAACAGTATTACATACACATACTGCTGGCATCATCACTTTATAGCCACATGTAAAGTGATGCTTTTAATGGTCATGATGATTTTTTTATACTCCTCGGTCAACTGTTAAGCAACAACTTCCTCAGAATATCGAATGTCATACTACTGCTGCCTACAATAATGGACGAGCCCGAAGAGCTCCTCCAGTTTTCCACCTACTGGTACGTCATTAATTCTCCTGTAACTGTTTCTTTGGCAGATTATTAACCAGACAACCATCTTCTACTCCACTGATTTAATGAGTCTCCAGATACTCTCCTGTCTCTAGCTTCTTATTAGAAAAGCTAGAGTTTGGGAATTAACTCTTTGAGTGCCACTGACGTATTTCCACATCGAAGTGGTCTCCCGCAGCCTGTGAGTAATTTTGGGGCTTCTGGGATTAGTAGTCGGAACATGGTGGTATATGCCACAGAGATCAAAGCAGGAAGTGGAGACGATCGAAATTAGAAATACCAAAGACAAAACGGAGCAGGTTCTGGACAAAAAGTGGTGATTTTTGTGAAAGAGGCCTCTACTCTACCTCTGATAAAACAAGAACAGAACAAGGTAAAAACAAACATTTTTCATGATGAAATAGAGAGTCTCTTCTTCCATTTGAGCTATTCAGTGTTTTCAGAGACATAATACAAAATATTCTGTGGGTCTTGAAATATGACTCAAAATGGGCAAAAACTGGAACAAGGCACTTTCTGTTTTATACACATAAATGAAGCTTCTGATAATTACAGTCGGCTAGACTGCAGAACATGGTCCTGATGGTGCACAAATAAAGTAATGTGGAAGTACAATTACAATAACACAACGCCTTAGCTCAAGGATTTTCCTCGCAGCTAAGTGGTCAGAGTATCCAGTCACAAAGACTTCCCTTCCCAGCGCTCGGCCTCTGCCCATAACGCTGCAGCTCCATTCTCCAAAAGGCCTCTGTGAATTATTCATCCCTCCTCTCTTCTATCTCTCCTTCAGACAAAGCAGACGACATATTTCAGTACTCGATGCACTGGACTGCAACCTGTCAATACGGTGGTCGATACACAAACGTAGTGCAGAGAAAACACACTATCGCTCAGTGTTCTGTTCATGTAAGCTAGGATTTTTGAGATACAGTCCTAAAAAGACATGAGCAGGGGAGGGAAATAAAAAAGACATGACAGCAGACAGTGTGGGTGATACTGAGGTGAGGGAAGACAGAGAAAGAGGGGGTCCCTCATCCTGGACTGGACTGAAGGTCCGGACAAAGACCAGAGACTGATAGCTCCTGCAGATAAGAGGACGCACAGAGAGTGGAGGACGAGGGAAAAAGCTTAAGGGCTCTCAGGCAACTGATGCACCGCCAGGAGAGATGGGCTGATGAATAATGGATGCTCCTCTAAATAGAAAGGCAGCACAGAGCTGAACGTCGGGCTAGCAGTGGCTGGTCGGCCGGCCCACAGTCACACTTCAACCTGAGAGCTGGACTGTCTCATAACAGGAAACATCATGGCTCAATACTGGACTTTTATTTTTGACACCATATCATGACACACACAGCATCAGCAGACGTGTTGGTCTCTGGAAATAGTAGAAATTCCTTTAACTGGTCTCAGTCTTTCAGAACTTAGTGAGGCTCAACCCATCACACAGTAAACACTGTGCATCACAAGTTCAGACCAGGATCATTTCACAACAGAAATCTCCTCCAGCCCAACATCCTGTGCATCTCCTGAATTTTGAATAACTAAATTAAAATAGTCTGACTGTGCCCTGGTGTCTCTCACACTCAGGAAATTCAGATAACATCCACAAAGCATATCAACATACAAGAGGCACTACAGCTGATGGCATGGAAAAATCCAGAAGAAATTCAGGTCATTACTTGTTATCATCTTTGGAAAATTAAGATCACATCAGTGTTTAGTAAAACCAGAACAAACACACTTTGGTCAACACATGACAGACTCAGGACTCTGATAATCCCTCACAGACGTCTGAACTGTCTGATTCACAGCTGTCCTTGAACATGGATAACAAACCAGTAAACCAAGCGCCGCTGGGCAGACTGCTCCACCCTAACTGCACATCCCAGAAGACAAACAAACAACCGCCTCCTCTCGATCCTTCTGCCCAGGACTGGCATGCATACGGACCATGAGACGTGCACGGCTTCCTCCTTACCCTTGCGTTTGTAGAACCACAGCATACAGCTTCGGAAAACAGACATGGGAGAGGGCATGGAGGAGGTGAGAGGGGCGAGGGGCCCATGGACTGTGGCTGGGGACCCTCGAGGAGGAGGTGAAGTGCGAGGGGTTAGGTGACAGATATGAACGGACAGATGGGAGGACAGGAATGAAAGGTGGAGAAGGTTAGTTAAAGACCTGCTGGAGTGCTAGAGTAAAAAGTAGTGTCTGCGATGTACTGGACTGGACGGCTCCCTGTCAGAAAAGAGGGAAGGGTTGGCAGGACGGGAGGGGGGGAGGGCGATGCTGTAGCTGGGAGCCAGTCCTGTCCTAATGGTTGGCAGAGAGCGAGCGGTGGCGGCGCAGTGAAGAGTGAGCAGCAGCCAGAAGAGACCTGAGCTCAGCTTCCAGCTCAGCAGTATTCCCTTAATATTCCCAAAGGCTCAACTGCAGAGACACAAGCAGCAATCGTCCTCCTCAGCCACAGTCAGGATGGGAGGAAAAGCCTTACGTGGTTCGTCCTGCTCCCCAGGAGTAAGCCTCGAACAAATCTGGACATAAATGCAGCCCAACTGCAGGAAAGAGTTCAAAGCTAACGCATTGTGTGGATGCCTGTGTGCATGTGTTTCCTGGCATTAGAGCAGACCAGTCCACGTCTTTAAGAGGCGGGGAGGGAGGGAGAGAGAGAGAGAGAGCGAGAGAGAGAGAGCGAGAGAGAGCAAATAAATGAACAGCAGGGATGGATGCAGAGAAGAGAATGAAAAGGGGCGTCTCACCTTGGAAATGGAAAGTCTTCTGGTCCACAGTGATGGTGAATGTGCTGTCGTCCTCGTCATCGATGCCGATCACAGCTCCCTGGGCAGAGAGTGAGAAGGAGATGGAAAAATCAGGCAGTCACGTCATACTCCACTTTCCATTTCTATCCTCATGTTCCAGCTGGCTTTCTTTCATTAATTACCCCTGGTCGGTCTCAGCCTCTCCCTCCAAAAGCTGCGTCTCCTCTCGCCTATATAAGTCTCTCTAACACACGAGTGCAGCCTTTTGGAAGAGGAGGAGGAGGAGGAGGAGGAGGAGGAAGGGTGGAGAAAAACAGACACCAGGGATCAGCAGCTACTAGCAGAGAAGCAGCCTGTTGGCTAGGTGGGGAATTAGCTCCAAACAACTGAAACAGGGTGTGAAACCCAGAGCTTGAAACAGAAAAAACATGAAGCCAAGTCCACAGCCGAGTCCAAACATTTGGACAGTAAAAACATGACACAGGGCTGAGGATATCAAACCCATAAGATCAGTTGAACTTTATAAAATAAGAGTGAATACAGTGTAACTGCAACTAAAGTTAAAAAGAGAACCTCTGGAAGAGCTCCTTTGTGGGTGTACTGTAATAATCTTTTGTGTGTTTGTCTTACAAAACATAGTGAATCTATCTGCAGTGACACTGATGCTGTGTTAAGTGTGTGGTGTAGAATGAATACTTTTCTAAAATCTAAAATAAATTTTACAAAAATACAACGCTATTATACTGATAATCCACAGAGTGTCGTCACTTACCTAAAAAAGAAAAAAAAACACATACCAAAGACATACCAACAAGAGGCCTGGTGTTGACAGCATCTTGTGATGTCGCTACAGTAATGAGCCTCAACAAATTATTTAACACAGCAGCCATATTCTCAGTTACCCCATGCTATTTTCTCTTTTCCCCTGTATGTCTCAAAATATCTCAGAGGAAAGCCCCAAGTATCTGAGATATATTTGTCTATAGTTCGCTAAGGGGTTGAAAAAATGACTAACATCCGAATGGGGCTCAAACACTATTATGATACCAACTATTAATGTTACTCTGCTGTTTAAGTGCATGACTGAGTGAGTAGAAACTGATTTTAAACCCCCTTTAGAAACACCTGATGATGCATCACATGACAAGACTGAATGTGTTGTCATAAAGTCACATTTTTTTAAATTATTATTATCATTATTAATAATAATAATGATAATAATAATACATTTTAGAATTTGTGTGTGTGTTGCATTGTCTATATAGTCAAGTAAGGTAGAAGTAGCACTGCTGCAGGTAATTATTTACTGAATGTTACTTTGGGAATTAGGACATGGTGTAAATATTTCTCAAAAGAATTTGAATAATTTCACAGAATTAAATAACAAAAATAATCTAAACACAAGAATTTTAAAAGAACATTTCTTATAAACTGAAAAGAATTTATTCATCTTCAGGTACAACAACTGTAAAAGGCATTTTGTACTGGAGATGTTTTTACATTAAACTCTTTTCTACTGATCAAGTTCAAGGGAAGTTTCAATAACAATACTAACTGACAGAATCTATTATTAGAAATTATTTTTAAGCTCCAGGATGCCATATAATCAAATTACTACATTGCAATAAACTGTATGACACTGATCCAACTGAAAACCTGTGAGCCATGAGAATATCTCTGTAAATGACACTGGATGACCTTTTCAGGTGGTTTCAGGAGATACTTCCTCACTTCAGTGAGACAAAAGTAGAATGACAGCCAGAGATTTCAGCTATCAAGCTGTTCTTGGATCAGTCTATAGTTCTACTGCTACAGGTCTGGACTCCTTGAATCAATCCATAGTTCTGCTGCTACAGGTCTAGACTCCTTGGATCAGTCCATAGTTCTGCTGCTACAGGTCTAGACTCCTTGGATCAGTCCATAGTTCTGCTGCTACAGGTCTAGACTCCTTGGATCAGTCCATAGTTCTGCTGCTACAGGTCTAGGCTCCTTGGATCAGTCCATAGTTCTGCTGCTACAGGTCTAGGCTCCTTGGATCAGTCCATAGTTCTGCTGCTACAGGTCTAGACTCCTTGGATCAGTCCATAGTTCTGCTGCTACAGGTCTAGACTCCTTGGATCAGTCCATAGTTCTGCTGCTACAGGTCTAGACTCCTTGGATCAGTCCATAGTTCTGCTGCTACAGGTCTAGACTCCTTGGATCAGTCCATAGTTCTGCTGCTACAGGTCTAGACTCCTTGGATCAGTCCATAGTTCTGCTGCTACAGGTCTAGGCTCCTTGGATCAGTCCATAGTTCTGCTGCTACAGGTCTAGGCTCCTTGGATCAGTCCATAGTTCTGCTGCTACAGGTCTAGACTCCTTGGATCAGTCCATAGTTCTGCTGCTACAGGTCTAGACTCCTTGGATCAGTCCATAGTTCTGGTTGGTGTGGTGGAAACACATTCAGGGAGCTCTGTAATGCCATTTGGCCCAAAACGGCTAAAATGGCTCCTTAATTTTATAATCAACCGATGCCCAGCTCTACTTAACCTTTTACTAAAAGTTACAACTGCCTCGATAAAGGAAAGACAAAAGTGCGTTATACTGAGTGTGTTAGAATTTGTCAACTGAAGCCAATGCACATAATCATGTATTTTTTGACAAATAAAACCATCTATTTTCAAGAAAAAGAGCAGTAATGTCAACTCAGCCCCCTGGAAATCCTCCTGCATGAGAAATGTTCACTGCCTCTTTTCAGCAGTTAACCAGATATCCTCGAGCAGCTGCTGCCACCTGGTGGACATTAGTCGATGCTGAAAAAACATTGTAAGGGCAAGTGTCTTTCCTGGGAGAGCTAAAAAAAAAAATGGTGCAACACAGGTCTGAATATGGCTGACTGAATATATGATACCTGTTGAAGAGGGCCAACAAATCAGGTGATGAATATATCACAGTAATGTGTGTGATGAACCAGCCTTTCATGGTGCAGAGAGATTGCACTTCACTCGATGCTGTATTGTCCTCTGCACACCTGCACAACTTAACCACATGGAAACTCTCTCAAATACGTGGTAAAGCAGGGCAGCGACCCTGCTGAGCATGCACACGTGTTAAGTTCATGAAAGACCAGGATGCACTTGAAGCAGAGACTCTTACCCTGAGTCGCACACAGCCTCTTCTGGATCCACGCATCATCTTGTCCTTCGACTGAAAATCAACAAACAGGACAAATCAAGAATTAATGCACCCAGTCTGCAGCTAAATAAATAACAATAATCTGGATAAAAACTACATGATTAGGTTGACCGAGGGGGGAAACACTGAAGTAAGACTCGTGATAAGAATTAAAAGAGAGGACTCACCTCTTTAAACTTGTGTTTTGCATTTGAATTTAGAATTTTGACATATTATAACACAAGGCTTAGAGAAAATTCAGATAAAAATCATACACTGGATGAGGGCAGAGAAGGTGACTTTAACTCATACCAGTTCAACTCAAGCTGCAGTTTAGACAGATAAATAGATGGATACTTTATTAATCCCAAGGAAAATTCAAATTAACCAGCAGAATGTTGGTTCTAAAACACACAAATAAATTTAAAAATATATACTAACCTTAATTAGAGCTGCAGCTAACCATCAGTTTCATTGTCAGACCATCTGCTTACCTGATGACTTTCTCTATTAATCATTCTTAAAATAGTGAGAATTGCCTGTTCAAATATCTCAGAACAAAATGTGACATTAAAATTGCTTGTGTTGTTCAACCACCAGTCGAAACTCAAATATATTTAGGTGCAAATGTGTTCAGTCAAAACAAATGTTCAGTCAGCTCACTGGTTAACTGCTTCAGGTCTACTTAATCATTATGATGCTCTGCTTTTACTACACAGTCTATTTAACAGACTGAGGCTCTATTTGCCCTGAAGTGTCCAGTGGCTGCAGGTTTATCCTCACATCGCATCCATCCCAGTGGTTATTATTATTTTTATATTATTATCTCCATCTGTGTAAACTGAACCATCCTTCAGTTGGTTTATCCTATACGGATATAGTGGCTGACAAACTACAAATGTACCAATAAACAATATCAATGAATGCTCTGACGACTCAAGTCAACCTGGGACAGCTCTTAACTGCCGTTGGCTGCCATCTTCCCTGTATTTCACAAACAGAAGCACAGACAGTTTGTTGTCCGCTTTATCTTTCTAATCGGAGCACAATGAATTTCTTAACGTAGGTTTATAAAAAAGAAAAACTAGCTAACTAACAGCCACTGTATCCTCGCGCGGTGTTAGCTGTTTAGCTAGCGAACCAAACTCCTATTCAAACTACCAGACACACGAATCGTCTTCCCAGCTGGTATAATTAACACCTTCTTACACATAACAATGTCAATTATTCTCAGTAATGTTTATGCTGAGTCGGTGTATTCCAAGATTACTTAGCTCTGCTAGCTAGCTACATTAGCGGAAGTGAGAGGGAGAGAATACTGCCACTTAATTCGTCAGTTGGTCCCCAAGGAGCGTTTCTATTGGCTAAAAAGCACATCCGTCATTACAGAGTCCCGCCTCTTTGGACCAGCTGAGACTCCTGACAAACATAAGGCCTTCCCACCTGGGTTTGATAAACAGCCACAAATACGGCAATTAAACCATCTGAAAGCGCCTCCAAACCGTGGACATGAACTCACCGTGTAGTAAGACAACAAGCCGGCATTGTAATCCAAAACGAACCAACGGTACTGCCACCCTTTCATGACGTTGGTCCACTTGCTGAGCGGCCCCTCCATTATGGACGCCATCTTTGCATCAGGCTCCGGGTGGGGAGGAGTCGAATAAGGTGTGGGCAAGCGTCACCGGAAGAAGGATGGGGAGGATGAGGACGGTAGAAATAACAATAATTTATTTATAAAGCACTTGTAAGTGATTTGGAGCTGGGGTGGAGTAGGATGAGGAGGTTGAGCCCACATTAGGAATGCTTCAGTCCTGTATCAGCGTCACTGGTTGATGGCAACAGAACTGGACTCATCTAATTACTGTCAACACATCAATAACTACTTTTTGCTTTTTTTTTTTTGCACAGCACAATTTGTGTTTTATGCATTATACACTTAATAATTTGCAATCATAAATCAAGAGGAGTTTTATTGCCAAGTGTGTTTGAACACACAAGGAATTTGACTTGATGTCCAAAGATTACAGCGCTCACATGGAACAAAAAAGAAATAAATAATAAATAAATAAAAAAACACACAGACATATTCAGTTGTTGTAATAATTGCAGACTGAGTAAATTAATAAATAGACAGGTAAAAAGACATTAAGTTATAATACTGCACATGGGTATTTTAACTGTATATATATAACTGTCACATTATTTTTATAGTACATGCTGTAAATACTTATTATTATTACTTATTCTATGATTTCATTATTTGTTTTCTTACTCAGTTCTTACTACAACTTCATGCTGTTGTAACAAGTGAATTTCCCCAATGGGACTTAAAGAAAAAACATTCTGTTCACATTAGCAAAAGAGTGAATATCTCACTAAAATGCTCCACCTGAATTGATGTCCATGTCACTTAAGTTGGGTGATGTCATATTTAATAATTCCCTCTGAAGCATTGTGACATAGCAGTAATAATGCATTAATACTGTGTAGCAGATATGACTAGAACTCACAATAAAAAAAAACATAGGGTTTGAGCATATGGAGACTTTTAATCCATCTAATTATGCCTCTGGTGACAGCTTTTAAAAATGTGCTAGCAGTATGCTCACAGCACCTTCTCAATTTAATGATTGCTTGGAACTGACTGAAGTGTCTGGAGGCCATTGAACAACCCAAAACAAAACAGTATTCATCAATATCTTTATTATTTACAATAGGCTTAACACTGATAAGCAAAACTTCACAGTAATATATAACGTGAGCTTTAAATAAAAAAAAAAAAAACACAAAATATATATTTTGTACAGTAAAAAAGTTAATGTTAACATCTCTGCCATTTGTTTTTTTTTGTTTTAATCCCTGTTTAGATTCACATATTCCATTATTTTGTGTGTTTGTTTACATTGCACTCGTACAACTGAAGAAGTGGCCTTTGGTATAATGATGTGTACACTCCTTCCTCCAGGAGGAAGAAAACAACAGATATACAAGATAAATGCAGGCAGCATAAATAAAGACAACACAGGAGGCCGATAAGCAGGAATTTGTGGTCAGTTTGAATATTAAACAGCATTTGTTTTTAAATCAGATTTATTGGTGCCAGATTATTTCATGTTTTTTTTTCCTTTTCTTGGTAAGGCTATTTTTAGGAAACCTGCTCCACAGAGATGCACTACAACAAATGAACAGAAACGTAAGCTCTGCAACCCTTTGATGGTGGTCAGGTTATGAAACATCCGAGCAGCTTTAGTGCAGCAGAGAGGAAACAAAAGCAGATGTGGTGGCACTATCAGTGTTAATGTAGTAACTGAGTATCTAAATACATCATCTTCAAAGACAAAGTGCACCTTTTGGTTTCAAGTTTGCATCTGACCATTGACCTCTGAATGACAGAGGTGCATGCTGTGGTGACATGATGATCACAATCTCATGGCAAAGCAAAGAAAACACGTGGCTCTTCTGATGGTGGACGTCACCACACCTGTGAATTCTTGCAGTGATACTGTGTGTGCGCATTGTACATAAATAATTTTGTTCACAAAAAGGCACCGAGAACCATGAAAGAAAAGATGATGGTATTTTTTTTCGTCCATGTCACATGAAGCTCACAGTGAATATAAATCAGTTTGTCTCAAAGTATCTTGTTTGGCAAGAAGGTGGGCGTTAATACTGACAGACGATGACAGGAAATAATATTAAACGCATCACAACACAAGTTGACAAAAACTTTACTTGGCAATCCATCGAGTGTCGTTAACAGGCATTTTGAAAGTGTCACATACCTGCAGTGTTCACACGTTAGATCTTGTAATAATCATATGCAACATGATGTGTCTGAGGCCTTATCCAGTGTGCATCAACAAGTGAGCCAAAGCAAAGGAGCTATGTGAGCTGTGCTCAAAAAACAGAGCAGCTGTTTCTGGACTTATTTAGTGTGACCAAAATTAGAAGTGTGGGCCAATAAGAGAATTCATAATAAATAATAATAAAATAAAATGGCACCTTAAACAGACTTTTTTGACTGGATCAGAACAGAAGAATAATACATTCATAAAGCAGATGGTGGAGGAGCCTCTTCGGTCAAAAACACCGCTCTTTATGCTGTAACCACATATCATTTTTTCTTCTTGGATATGAAATAAAATCAAATATTTACATAACTTTTTTCCTCTCAAAATAGGTCTGTGCTTTAAAAGAAAAAAAGGAATAATTTAAAATTCAAGTTCATACATAGACGCTCTAGAAAGCATTTTTTTTCTTTTCTCTGAACCAAATAATGTCTAACTAAATCGTTCATGTGCTGAAGACATACTGCAGTTTAGTTGTTGAGATATCAGTGATGTGTGATTAATGTGAAGTAGGCCTCTGCTTTTCACAGAAATACATGGACAAATTTGAGGCACTGTGGACAAGGCTACAGGGGAATCCAGCACTGTCCATACGCAGAAGGACACTTATAAAAATACTGTCCCGATTCACCTGCTCATGCGCTACCCTGTGCTCTTCTCCACTCTTTTATGCGCCGTCATATAAGGAAGAAATGTAGTGTGCAATAATATCTGGACATAAATATTGAAATGCTTGAGGAGTCTTAGGATTCCCCCCGTTTTTGTGTCATTTACTGTAAAGCGAAGATAAACGCTAGGATTGTGGGCAATAGACAAAATAGATCCATACAAATCTGTAGGTCTAATAAGCCTGTGTCTGGTAAAAACATCCACTAAACATTTCATTTGCGCTTATTTACACAACAAATGATGCATGTGATCCCTTCAGCCTTTAGTGTGGATACATGGGAATGTCTGCGTCAAAAATGAGGCTTCAATCTGGTACCAACAAATGCAGTTTAGGGGAGATTCATGATAATGTGTGTCCATCTACTTTAAAACACTGTCATGACAATGAAATGCATCTTAAAAAAACATCTGCACACGGAATAAAAGTGTCAAATTGAGACCCCAAAACCTTGAATCCTGGTGTTATTTGCAATGCTTCAGAAATGTGATGGCTTTAAAAATAAATGGCTTATGATCACTCAGCTCCCCACACACTGAGCAAAGTACTGCACAGCATAGCCATGATTCACTCCCTGGTGGAAACAGCTGTCTGGTGTTCTCAGTAAGGCTGCCATCTTTCTCCCTCAGCATGTGACAGACTGACAGATAAGCAGCGTGAGTTTAGACTTTAGCTGATACCCTTGACATTCATTTAACAAGGAGGCCGACATGGGGCTAAACACTTGACGGGGTGACGTAAAACCACATTTAGTTTGGTATAAACATTTCTGAATATGTACAGCTCAGAGCAAAACGAGTGTCCACACTGGCATTTTATGAAACAGTTGTTTGTAAACAGTAAAAAAAAAAAAAAAGAACAGATTTCGTAGTGATTTTCTCTGAGGTACTCTTAGAGATTCATCTCATTTCGTCCCCCAAGAAGATGTCAAAAGAACCGGAAACACGAAACATAAAAAAGGGAATACAAGCAGTCTGTCAGGTAGTTAGGGGTGACGGTTGGTGTGGTCACAGTGGCTACCTCTGCACTACGTCACTAATCTCTTTAATACAGCTGTGCAGGTTGTCCAGTACAGTGTTGGGCCCCACGCCGCCCAGCCCACCTCCTCCTCCTCCTCCTGAGGATGAGGCCCTCAGTTCCTGCAGGCTGAGCTCCAGCTTCCCCACTGCCTCTCGGAAGGCAAACTTGTTCCTCATCTGAGGGATGCAGTCCACATAACCTGAGCAGTAGTCTAGCAGCTGGTGGCCGGCATCCAGCACCTGGCTGCTGGAGGGGCTGTCGGAGCTGGCGTGGAGGGCACTGCTCAGGCACTCGGCACACTCCAGCAGGGTCTCACGACTGACTCGCTCCAGGGGGACCCTCTCCGCCTGCTGCCTGGTCCGCCGCAGTGCCACTTTGGAACCGGCAGATGATGCTGTGTGAGACGAGGAGGCGGTGGGGGCGGTGCCGTTGGCCATTTTGGTGGGAGTTGTGTTGGTGGTTGAGGAGAAGGACGAGGAGGATGCGGGAGGCACTTGTGGCGGTGGCACTGACGGTCTGCCCGTCGTTGCTCCTCCTGACATGCGCCCTGACCGCTGACCTTTCAACGCATCTCCATTTACCTCCACAGGTGCTCCCCCTACCTGCTCCTCGCCGTCACCACTGTAGGAGTGCTGCAGGCTGCGCAGTGTAGGAGGGGGAGGAGGAGCACACTTGGGTTTCACAAGCCGCGGCCTGTCCCGGTCTGCCTGGTGTTCAGACAGCAGTTTGAAGCGGTTCCCCTGAGAGTCCAGCCCGACCAGGTGCACATCAGCGGGGCTGTGCTTCAGCGTGGGGGAGATCAGGACGGGGACTTTGTGGTTGTGAGTTGGTGCACCTGCAGCAGCTGGTGAAGCACTCGAACTAGAAGTCTTAGAGGGAGATGACCAGCTCTGCTGCCTGTCCAGCGCCCCCCCACTCTCCTCTCGACCCTCCCCCACCTCTCCCCCGACCCCTGGTGCTCTCACCCCTGCAGCAGCACCCCGGGGTAACAGCTTGGCTTTGGGCCTTTCCCTGATCTGTGCCGTCCCCTCGTCCATCCTCCTCAGCAGAGTTTCTGAGGGCCGTGCAGCCCCATTCTCTGGCTGGGAGGTTGTGGAGGCAGTCCTCTCCAGAGGGGGTTTAGCACTGCGGTTCCTGGGTAAAGTCAGAGCCATGCGTTCCAGGTCTGGCAGCCCAGCTGACATTGAGGAGGTAGAATTGGACCTAGGGAAGGGTTTCGGCCCTCCAGCTATACTTCCACCCTCCTCTGAAGAGGCTGTCTTTCCTGTCCGTAGCCCCAGGGTCTTTTTGATGAGTCTAGGGGTGAAAAAACCAGCCAAGCCACTCCAGCTGCTGCCGCTCGTCACCTGCGAGGCAAACCCACCACCAGAGGGTTTCTGTCCGAAAGCAGCCCCACAGCAGCGAGACTGAGCCTGGGTGGGTTCTCCGTGGGAGTGAGAGGGGGAAGCTGAGAAACCACCCAGACTGTCCGACTGGGGCAGGGGAGGAGGAGCGCCGAAGTCGGCCGTGGGCTCGTATTTCTTGTGAGGCTGAGTTTCCATCTCCCGGAAAGAACTGCTCCTCTTGGGCGGTGTCGGCAGGTTCTGCTGGAGCTGAGAGGATGGCGAGGACGAAGAAGACGAAGACTTCTTCTTGATGAAGGAGCTAAAGAAGCCAGTCTTGCGGTCTCGTGTGAATGTGCCCATATCCTGTCCATCCTCCAAAAGGCTGCCGGGAGATTTATCTCGTGATTGCTGCTTCCTGGGCAGAGCCGGAGAGCTGCCTGATCGGCCATCCCCTCCCAACAAGGTAGAAGCCCAGCCTGGAGAGAGAAGAGGCTTGGGTTAAAACAATGCAACACAGCTTAATGTCTGACAAGAAACAGGCCACGGAGGAGCACTGCTCTGAATGGCCGCCTGTACATTAACATCACTCATAGCATCAGGCAGTCAGTTGCTCATCTCTCGCTCTCTAAAAGCTTCTTTTTTCCTCCTCAGGGACTCATGAGAAAGAAAAAAAAGGATAGAGCGTTTTCAGGACGTCACTCATGCACATGCAAACACTAATTCAATGATTTACAAGCTGCTCTAGTAAAAGATGAGGTGATAAATAGTACTAGTACTAGATCTAGTACTTATTGCATGTTGACAGTCCTGCTGGCCTACCAGAATATTCTCCAACCAGGTAATAGATAAACTGATGGATGACAAACTCTGATCCTTTAGAACTACTAATGTAAAGTCAGTGAGGGCACCAACAGTATAGTATCAGCATTTCTTACTTGGCATGGTTCTCTCTTCATCGACAGCATTTACAGGAGAAATTAACACAACATGTTAGACATGAAGGTAACGTCAAAACTCAGTGGTTGCAATCGTACAACCTGGTGCTTGATGACATTATGAAATGTTGTGCTTGTTCACTTTATTGTTCATGGACCAAAACATAAAAGCGAAACAAAACGGCCATAGAGGCAGACAAAAGGATGGAGGACAGATTTTCTTCTTCACAGGTCAACACACAAACAAGACACAAAACATGCTTTTATTTTCAACATGAAACAAATAAATATGAAACAAAACAAGACAAATGACAGACAACATTATGGTAGTTTAATATTAGGGTTAGCAAATATGAATACACGCATTTCCAGGTATTGATGAGGGGATAACAGCAGTGACAAGGAGCAGTGGTTTGCTTCAACATGTAGATTACTTCATATATAAACTACATTTATAACGCCTGAGGAATAAATAAATTATTCACTCAACATAATAGTTGTTGGCTCAGTCTACTGTGATCCTACTACTACTGTGTTCTTTGGGTAAAATGTGCAATCCTTTTGTTGATTCTGTGGAATAATCTATATTCTGTGCGTATTTACAATGTACAGTCGTATTATAGTGATGTTTTCCATTAGTTCTTTCTTTCTTTTCCATGCTTTTATAGCTGCAATTGATAACTAGATCCGTCACTACATCCTGACAGGACATGAGACAGATGATCTGTGGAAAAAAACCCCCACCTAAACACACTTCCTTCTACAGCTAATCAGTAAAACAAAATGTTTGTGAAGAAGAAAGGTGAAAGATAGACATGGCAATGACAGAATCTTGATTTGTATTTGATCAGGAGGACAGAGAGGAATCTTTTTTTCCAAAGATTATCTGTCTCAGTCACTGTTATCAGAATACAGAGACAAATTTGTAAGAATTGGATTTGCTCAGTTTCCGACTGCAGCTTTAATTGTTTTCAGGTGACGGCTGTGCTCGTCCACCTGAGCCCTGACGACCCTGACCCTTGAACCTCTGAAATCAAACACGCCTCAGTGCCTAACAGCTGAAATTCTCGGCTGGCGTAGAGGGACGACATCTGTGCTTGAGACAGGATGATTGACCGGATGATCAATAGGATGATTGACCAGATGACAGACCTATGTCGGTACTGGTGCTCAGTCAGAAAGGTATATGACAGCCCTTCCTCTCAGGCGGCGGGCTTGGCGGCGCTGCAGGTTACTCGGTGAATCAGCGTTCTCTGGTAAACCTGCAGAATCATAGTGTGGTGCGTCTGACTGGCTGGCTGTACCTGAGTGACCGTGCGAGCCGTGGTCGGATCGTCCGTCGAGTCCACCCTCGATGTTTTCCTTGTTTTCTGTGTGCTTGTGGAGTGTGCGAGACTTGGAAGGCAGCAGGGGCATGTCGTGGCTGAACGGGTGCAGAGGTCCGCAGTGACCGGAGGAGGCCGTCTTACAGAGCTCCTCTGCTACCTCTGCAATGTTCAGGACCGATTTAAAAAAACAAACAAAAAAAAAACCAAAAACACAATGAGGAGGCAGCCACAATCCAAGTTCAGACACTTGGTGAACAAACAAACCTGTGTTAATTAGCATGGCATCATCATCTCATCAAATTAATCAAGCTCTTGTCTAATTATGCAGTCAGTCAGCTGTTTTTGATTTTCTAATTTATTTATTATTACGTCTTTTCGCACTACTCAGACTGAGGGTGAAAAGAGGAGGAGGAAGATATTAATGGGTTTTTGAACAAATCAAAAGTACAGCGTGCA
Source organism: Synanceia verrucosa (assembly GCA_029721515.1). Lineage (NCBI taxonomy): Eukaryota > Metazoa > Chordata > Actinopteri > Perciformes > Synanceiidae > Synanceia > Synanceia verrucosa. The sequence continues at coordinate 4,052,128 of CM056558.1, forward strand.
CGATGACAACAAGCATAAAGGCTCTTCTTCAATGAAGTTTCATCTCTCAGAAGAAGCTAAATTCAACTGAGCTCAGGAGAAGTCAATGAAAAGAAGTTTGCCTCTTCAATCAGTGAGATCAGGAGCATCATGAAAGCTGCATTAAGACAGATGTGTCCCTGTACCTTCAGAGATGCTTGAGTCATGGAACATTGTTTCAAAGGCCTGGTGGATCTCTGCAAATGAAGGCCGGTCCAAAGGGCTCCACTGCCAGCCTGGTTCAAGCAGACAATAACGCAAGTTACAACAAGAAGGTACAGTCTACAAAAAGCCACTCATATCTGTCTTCTGTCTTAAGTGGTAAAGGTGATAATGAGCATTCATTCCCAGGACAAATGACTTTGCAGAAGTAATTTATTAACATACAAACATACAATAAATACGCTCTCCTCAAAGCCACCAGACAGTAATTCTCCCTCACTGATTGTCCAAAAAAAAAAAAAAAATAAAATAAAAATAAATCAAACTTGACAGAAACAACAAAAAAACAAAAAACAAAAACCTTTTTGTTAGTCTTTCCACTGTTTCAAAAATCACCAATGGTGGTTTGAGTTTGGAAGAGAGACAGCAACACAACATTTTCACACTTTACTAAACCCGTTTGGTGCTGGCAAGCTAACATGATCACAGGAAATAAACCAACAGATACACCAGTGCAACAGCACGGCATACTTGTAATGGAAAACAAATCTACCGCCTGTTTTTAATTGTCCTTCCTATTTAAAAAAAAAAATATCAGATATATGCGTTAATTCTGGTGGGAAAAGGGTATGAATCACCTCTAATTAAATAATCTAGACCTTGAAAGAGCCTGTAATTCCAGGCTACAGTTTGTAAGTGTGATTTTGAATATCATGATGAGTGTTAGGACATCATAGAGGTGGAAGCAGAAAACTGTAACATGAAAAAGACCGGACAGAAATCTAGGAAGGAAGAATGTTTTCCCAAAGGTTAGGCAGCATCTACTCACAGGCTCTCATGAGCTCGTAGACTTTGGGAGGGCATCCCTCGGGCTGCTCCATGCGATAACCTTTCTCCAGGAGGTCGTACACCTGAGACAGATCGATGCCAGGGTATGGAGACATGCCATAGGTGGCGATTTCCCACAGCAGCACCCCAAACGCTGTATGGCAGACATATTTAGAGACTGAGCATGTTGGAAATAAGCTAAAACACCCCAGTGGGACCGTGTGCTCATTTTGCTCACCCCAGACATCAGACTTGATGGAGAAGGTGTTGTAGGCGAGGCTCTCTGGTGCAGTCCACTTGATGGGGAACTTGGCCCCTGCGTGGGCGGTGTAGGTGTCACCGGTCATTAACCTGCTAAGGCCAAAGTCTGCAACCTTCACAACGTGATTCTCCCCAACCAGGCAGTTCCTCGCCGCAAGATCCCTGAGAGTGAAGCATAGCGAGGGGAATTAGAGTACTCTGCCATATGAAAAGTTTATACCGGTATACATATACACAGAGCAGGGACACGCCTACCTGTGTATGAAGTTCTTCTTCTCCAGGTACTCCATGGCAGAGGAGATCTGTGTGGCCATGTACAGCAGCACCACAGCGTTCACCTCCTCCTTGTCACAATCTCTCAGGTAGTCCAGCAGGTTGCCATGGGGCATGTACTCCGTCACAATGTAGAAGGGAGGCTCCAGCGTGCACACACCTGTGAGAGAGGCAGCAAATACAACACAAGAATGAGAGTTTCAAAGAGTCACGAGGTCAGGACGCACAAAGATGAATATAGAGTCAAAGTTACTGACCTAGTAGCTGGACAAGATTTGGGTGTTTAACCTCCTTCATCACTGCTGCTTCTTTTAGAAACTCTTCAACTTCCATGGTGTCCTCCTGACAAATGAAGAAAAAGGGAATTTTATCAGTGGGCTGGAAAATCAGTAGAATGCAGTATCTGAAGAGCCAACCAGGTGTTACCAACAGCTGCCTGCAGGTGGCGATCTATAACCACTTTTATATTTCAGCCATGCCATGATAACGGGGACTCATCACCTTGAGCGTCTTGACAGCCACCGTCAGGTTGTACTTCTTCCACACTCCCACGTACACCTCTCCATACTGGCCTCCTCCCAGCTTGTGCTTCATGGTGATGTCTGTGCGCTCCATCTCCCATTTGTCGTGGATGGGCGACACGCCGTACACTGTGGGCTTGTTGCATTTGGGTGCTGGGTAGTGCAGAGTTGTGACTAGGCCGTCAGCCACGGTGGAGTGATGGTGGACCAGCTCCGCCAGGGTGGCAAAACGGCTCTCAGACGTCACATACACCTGGAGGGAGGAGGCGAGTGAATAAACGGTCTAACCCGTAACAGCAACTCATCTAATAATTCCAATGCCAACCGTCCTAAGCTCCACCTTTGCATCAGAGGATGTGTTGATCCGGTAGTGGTAGACCCTCCCCTCATAGCGGAGAGAAATTGACAGCTGTCCAGGGCTGCTCTCGCTTTCCCGGACCAGGAAACTGCCGTTGATGAGGGATGAGAGCAGGTACTCTGCAGCGCTGCGTGACACCGGCCCATGGTACCAGCTGTGCTTCTCCAGACTGTTGACCGGCGTGATGTAGTTAGAGGGAACCCAACCCTGGCCGTTCTTAGAGCGCACCTCACTCCATTCTCCATTCTGGTTGTAGCCCAGCACACGCAGCTTCTCACCTGGACACAGGAAGGACAGGTTTGTCAAGACTTGAGTTCATGGTGATAAACACCGATAAGGTATAACATCATGACCACGGACATCATCATAGCTCCTGAGACATAGCGACGCATCAAATGAATATTTAGTCCTCAGAGTTGATGTTAGAAGCAGGAAAAATGTTCCAGCATCAGGATTTGAGGGAAGTTAACACCAAGAACCAAACAGTGCACACTTGTCAGAGAGGGCTCGGCCAAACTGACATGTAGTGACATGGTCTGTTGTCTCTGTTGATCTCTGACGTCAGGAGAGTCAGATGTGGACTGGAGGAGGGGTGGGTGGATGGGGAACCAAGAAGCAGTGATCGGTCACAGAAAAGTAGGCTAGGTAGAAAGATCTGTCCACCGACTGCTACACTTCTTGTCCACATCTGTCCTCAGCTGTCCCACCACACAGAATTTCATCAGCGTATCCCTTAACCGCTTGCCTTTTAGTGGGCTTTAAAACAAAAATGCAATGGTGCTACATGTTGCTTCATGTGATTCAAGAAGTCCAGGTGGAGAAACAAATAAATGCATTTAAAGGCTTATTCTGAAGCCAGCAGTTATGGGAACAAAAGTAAACTATTCAAACTTTCACCATTTCACACAGGACTGGAGTCGCTAAGCTTTAGGCCATCATGACATGACGCTCGCATGTGTGATGTGAGACACAGCAGATATTTAACTACAGTAAGTCTAGTCAGTCAGACAAGCATGGCCCACTAACCAGAGAGGACTACATTAAACAGAGATGGTTATCCACAGCCAGCCCACCAATCCATCCGTCTCCTCTGTGTCTATACGTCCTGTGGGAGTGAAAACACCGACATTGGCCTGGTTTGACCCAGCAGGGAGAGGACACAAAGACCAGCCCTGATAAGTCCCTCTGTCGGACCAGCCCCCGCCCGCGGCGCTCATCCACCTGTTATTATTGCAGTTGAACATATGCCATATTAATGCAGCAGTAGAGGCATGCAGGAAGTGCATGGGCGTGCACATGTGCTTGCATGTGGGCAGGAATCCCCTCCGATCTACTCCATGAGTCAGGGTCTAAACATCATCTCCATCCCGGGCAGCTGAAAATGATGGATAATAAACACTCTGCCACGTTTAATGCTTTAGATCACAAACCTGCCCGTCTCTGGATAATTTTAAGGGGATATTTTAAGCTCATTACTCTGGGGGAGAGCTGGATGACCCATTAACTGGTGCAGAAAGAGAGGAGGAGGAGGAAGAGGAAGAGGAGGAGGAGGAGGTCATTATTGTAACGAATGAAATGAGAAAAACTAGAAACTGAAATAAATTTTAAAAAATAATTAAAAGAAAAAAACAATAACTAACTGAAACTACACTGTGTGGTTACAAAACTAAGATGTACTGACATAAAAATAAAAAATGATAAAAATCCCTTCGTTTTCATCTTTTTGTTGTACCATGCAGACTCACTCCCTGTATTCAACGCCAGCAGCAGTGATGCTACGCTGCTGTGGACTGTTATGTTGTTATGGACAGTTGGTTGTTCAACAGTGACTGACTACAAATGTTATCTTTTGTTTTATTATTTTATTCTTTTTGAATCCTGCATCTGACAGATAATCCAAAGTATGAAAAAAAATAAACTAAAACTAATCATTTACAAAAAAAATAGCAAACAGGAAGAAGAAAAAAGTGAAAATGAAATAAAAATAAATGATAATGAAAAATTCCGAACTATTACAACCTTGGTGAGAGGTAGTATAAGAATCACTTGTACTGAAATCTTTGTGTCTGCACAGGTTGTCAGATAACACGTCTCTGATATTAGTTTCAACCTCTGGAGTGGATATGATAAAGAATAAAAACATACAGGTGGTGTAAAAGAACTGAAGAGCATGTGGAGTATGTGGGTGGATGACAGAGGAAAAGCTACAGGCTGGGAGTCCAGTCAGTCCAGAGACAGATGAGGACGCTCTGTTGACACACAGCATTCCTCTGGCATCACAACACTTTTACTCATCAAACATCCTTTCAGCAACGAGCTGCCTACCTGCCAATCACACACACCGCCTCGAGGGTTTTTGACTCTTTCCTCCATAAAAAAGGGAGGTATTGTAAGGAAATCCCTCCGCTCTGTTGCAACAGTCGCTGCTCAGGAAGGTGCGTCACATAGTTGAGCCACAACCTTCAGTGATGATCCATGGGAGTCAAACATGACACCACTGTTTACCTTTAGTGATGCTGAGCGTGTTGTCTCCGCTGGCGACGAAGTCATAAAGTGCAACGAAGAGGTTGGGGTCGCTCTCGGCCGCCCCCAGCAGGTTCTCCTTGGAGCTCCAGCGCACCGCCTCCGTCAGCGCCGCCGAGTCCAGGCCGAAAGGCCGGTGGAGAGCTTCTGGAGGAAGAGAAGGAGCAAAGGTCAGAGAGAGAGGAGAGAAAACCACAAAACCATCAGACAAACATGGCTGGAAGCGCAGCAGCATTTCCACAACTGTAGCCTCAACAACAGACAGACTGCCTGTGGCAGGAAGTCCTTCTGTGTCTAACAATCAAAGCACGGTCGCTGTGACGAGATGTCCTCTGACCAAACAGTGAAAGTCTACCTGTGTGTCCAGGCTGTTCGCCCTGCCTGAGCCCTGTGTGGAGATGACCGCCGTTCAGAGCCGTCCACTCTTCCTCAAAACTGTTGCTTGCCTGCAGGCACCTCAGAAGCATTACTTTAACAAATCCTCTCTGTGACGAGCGTTGTGATCACTGGCTGCACAGCGTGTCGAGCCAGAGCCAGGTAACATCTGAGGTGGGAGGGGTTTGTTCAGTGTATATACGCAGAGCACGAGGGAGGGGCTGGGAATGAATCCCTCTGTACACTGGAGGCACTGATTACCATAGCTACATAACACACACCCACAGACGCTCCATGAGCTACATGCAAGGCTTACACGTATTACACTGAACAGCTGCTGCCAAAGTCGCTGCATGTCTGGACAGCCGCTGAGCGAGAGGGGAAGGTGGTGAAATGAAGGAGAACAAGCGCTACAGTATGAGCAACTTTAAAGTGGGAAAAAAAGGTGTTTCCTTCTGCTCGAAACAAACTGAAAACAGAGACTCAATAAGCTTGATGTGTGAGTTGTGACTAGGCCGTACACACAGCTCCTACATTTAGAGTTTGTGGTGGAGGACTGCATCTTAAGGTATCAGTGGTGTTTATATCTTTGTCCAAAATATTAAAATTAAAAAAAACCACACAAACCCCGTTACAGGACAAACTGAAGCGGTTCAGTGTAAACAAGTCATAATTTCTTTGTAATGGTCCTGAATCACTAACACTGACTTCTATTGTAGACAAAATGCTATTCGATGGTTAAAGTTGAAGTGTAAGAGTAAGGAAATTAAGTTAAGCTCTGATTTAGAGAACAGAAAGAGACATGACATGTGAGGACAGCTATAGATCATCTTCCTGTTTTTAACATCTGCTGTCTTAACAAGCAAAGGTTTACGACACAAGTTGATTCAAGTTTTTTTTTGGACACTGGGGGTACATTCAAGATATGAAAACATATTTAGTCACATACATGTAATGTAAATATACTGTGTGTCCTGGGTCTAGTAATAGAAGCGTTAAACTAACAAGTAAAAAAAAACAACCAAAGCCACCATGTCACCAAGCTAAAAGGAAGCTGGTGTGAATTCACAAAAGCTGTGAAAAGTGGACTGGCGATCGCACTTCTGTCAGATTTGTTAGTGAGAAGCGAGAAACTTGGTCAACGTGAGAATGATGCATCTGAGGCCGAGCTTGATGCCTTTAAACCGTGGTCAATACTTCATCGTCCCTCAGAGCAGACCAGGTTGGCCCATGCAGTGTGGCACTGCTCTAATCTCACAGGGTTGGCAGAAATTCATGAAGAAATAAATCATTTTCCACAGTTCGTCAGCACCAAGTGGTAGGCAGTTATCATCACTCACTACCCTTCTCCTTCGCCAAACAAATTAGGCTCAATACTCTGTTGGTGCGTCTGCCATTCTTCCACATGTAAACACAAACAATGCTCATTCACCTTTGTTCTGGACCAGCATGCACTGCAGCGCGGCGCTGGCCGTCACCTGGCTCAGCCACAGCTCCCAGTACATCGTCAAGTATCCAAAGAAACACTGATTTTCTTGATCCGCTGCGCTGACTCCAGAACAGTTTTAAAGCTTCGCCGTGTGTCTACGTCAAGGGAAAAGTTCTCCACATTCTCCACGGAGCGCTAAAGCATCTCCCTTACTGCAGGAGGACAAATGTTGAAGCAATCCCAGAGAGACGGACACCCCCCAGACAAAGTGTTTACCCACGCTGTCCTTGACTCATACAGCTAAACTTGTGGAGCGACGAGCCACCTCCTGCTGGGAACTCCCTGCTAGCTTTGATGTGGCCGAGGAGGGGAAGCAAGATTTCCAAGGTCCATGTGGAGAGCACAGGCATCCATGACTGACGGTTTAATGCACTGTATGGGATGGCAAAACGTGGCAGACAGAGGAAAGCATGTGGTAAAGTGTATGTGTGTGTGTGTGTGTGTGTGGGGGTGTATATACAGAGGCTGGGGGTTGGGATGGGTGTATGGTATGGAGGGAAGTTGAATGTGACATGTGTGTGAGGCCTGGACCAGCAGCAGATGGCTGGGCTTGTTTCCCTAGAGAAGGAGGTGGTGGTGGTGGAGGAGGAGGTCCTATTGAGCCACACTTTTCTTCTGCATACGAGCACGACTACAACTGCTGCAGCCAACTGTCAGAGCTGCTCGTCTTACACGGCGACATCGCCGCTCTCAGGAATGTTTTTAATGAAATCCTGATATGATGCCCATTTGTGCACAAAGATCTCCTCTTTATACCAGTTGCCACAGATGAACAGCGAGGCACAAAAAGAAGGATCAAATCAAATAACCCAGTTCCATCAAACTGTTTTCACAGCGTGATCCAGCTTCATTAAGCCCATCAGAATTCTGAAATCACTTCTCAATCCTTATTAAAAACCAAGAAGCTGCTCCACTTGGCAGAGCCTCATGTGCTGGATGGTTGGACCGATGGAGCAGCTGGTGAGCGTGGGGTATGTCGTGTGGCCATGCTGTGAAGTGCAGCACATGTGTGTTGTGAAGAAACGATGGCTTTGTGTTGAGCAGAAAAGGGTATTTGCTCGTCTGAGGGGCACGCCGAGACAGCTGGGACAGAGGTGACCCTGGTCCGAGGACTAACCTCCCCCCCAACACACACAACCCTGCAGCTGTTTCCATGAGACGAGCAGGCTTCCACCTCACCAACACACCAGCTTCTGCATGAAACAACACAATAACGTCACATCAAAAACAATACAGATGGTATCTGAAGCCCAGCGAGGTACGGGTGTATTTTTAGCAGCTGGAGAACAAAACAGAGCGACATCCAGAAATAACCCCAACCAAACCCTGAGACAAAGCCGGAGGATGAGACCCACGTACACAAGACACTACCTACGCCAGAGGACAGGCCAGGACATGGACCAGATCCTGCAGTGAGACTGGAGAGTCATAGATATCGACATGAAACAAGGGCTGGTGCCAGAGAGACGGGTTCCCATGTCGTAATCTGATGATGATCACATTGTGCTTCATGAATAAATCATTTTTCAAGCGCTTTTTGTCTCATAAACACAAAAATATTGACACACCAAAGAAATGTGTCAGGGAAAAGTGAGGAGGACACAAGTCAGGTTTATCAACCATAACCATATATGACGGTTTTAAAATGTATCAGCATTGAGTTAGCATTGTATCACTTCTGTTTGTTATTAAAATAATAAAACATCAGCAAATAAATCTTCTAAATAACTTTTTTGTCTACTTTGGCGCTAACATTTCTTTAGTCAATTTTTTTTTCATGCTGAATTTCCTTGAAATCAAAGTGGTTTTGGTGTAATTTACAGATCGATCGATTAACTGACCAATTAGACGAGAAAAACTGTATGAGTGTCCCAGTTCGATCAAACACAAACAGCTTGTGCAGTACTTCTTTAAGCTTGACGGGCAGCATTTCCATAATATTGATAAAGTCGAGCTGAATTGTTTCTGAACAAAAACACTATTGGTTGAGCTGATCTGCACTTTGAGAGGCAGTTGTTGTTCATGAGGACAAAGGACAATAGGCTCATTAATGCCACATCACAGCGACTTGAGACAATAATCCCTTATTTATGAGGACTAGAGATTTATGGTGTGCTTGCTGATGTTAGTCTTCAACACTCAGTCAGCTCTCAACACCGGAACTACTCTACACATTAGACTTAATAAGTACATGTTTGAACGAGTCCACACCAACAGATCGGACTCCTGCCTTTTACACATCCTGGTGTTGCAAACCTTTGAGGGTCAGTAATCATACGTGCACATACAGGCCAACAACAGCGGTTGTCCACATGGGAATACATCAGTTAGGGAGTGGATAAAGTCTTGGCCCCGGGGCCAGCGGATCATTCAGGGATGGGGAATGGAGCCCTTACCCACAACTCGCCCTGCCCTGCCCCTCTCAGGGCTGATTAGGGGTTAATAATGGGCTTAAGTGCTTCCCTCTAGGTGTGCTGACAACAAAGCTAAGTGCTCCTTTATGCGGCTGCAGAGCCGCTGGGTGGCATGTGATGACTTGGAAAAAGTCCTCGTCAGAACCAGACTGGTCTGCTTCACACAGAGATTCTGTATTTCTGGTTATATTTTCCATACAGAGTTTATCTGAAGTCATTCATACTCTCAGACCTGTTTGGTATCCGTGGTTAAAAAAAAAAAAATCAATCCTTTAAAAAAAAAACTTTGGATTGTTGTGTACTTCAGCCTAAACTCCAAGTCAAAAGGAAGTAAGGTGTGTTTTTTCTGTTCAATAGAAGCTAGAAATTCACACAAAACTCCACCAAATAGAAATATGACACTGACGTGACTACAGAGGTTGTCAGAGCTCTGCCCTTGCTGCAGATCTGCCTGCTCTTGTCCTGCACATTATGCAAACAAAACGTCTGGCTCAGGTGTGTGCTTCTGTTTCCCCCACAGGTAAAGGTGTGTTCACCACAGCCTTAAAAAGTGAGGGTTTACAGAAGCACCCAGGACTAATCCTCACGTCTGAACGGCTGATCTGTACGTGGTGTGGGTTAAGCTGCGCTGGGGTGTAGCTTTAAGCTGCTTTACAATGACTCTGTTTAAAGACCTGACCGGAGCCAGAAGGGAGGATTTTTACTTCCACAGCGGTCTGAGTCAGACAGCCGAGACGCCTCTGGCTGCCAAACCAGCCCACGTTCAATGTATATCTCATGCCATTACTCACTTATAGTGAGTCCAACTGCAATAATGATGACACATTACATGACACGGGAGCAGGCAGGCGGCAGAGTTATTGATTATGTGTCGTCAATTAACTGAGAGTCTACTGCAAGCCTCCATTATGTAAAATATTTCTCAAAATAATCTTAATAGATCAGACAGGATGATTGAAAACAGCAGTGCCACGAGGCTTTTTAATGATTTCTGACTGAGTAGTATAAGAAAATTAACAGCATTAAACCGGAATATTAATTAATAGTTCAAAACCAAATATTCCAGGGAAACAGTGACACAGACTGCATAGAAAGTAGCGCTGTGATTTTGGGTGTTCATGAAAGAAAATACAAATTCTACTAGAATAACAAGTTTCTTTTACTCAGATTCATATGATAGTCTGCTCTTTATTCTCTATATATTTATTGTTTAACAGCAATACATTGTCTTGTTTGCAGATATGTGTTGACTCCTAACCTCTACGTGGTGATACATGGTCAGTATGTGTTGGACAGTCCTCAGAAAGAGATGTGCCACATTACAACTTCACTCGCAAGGAGTGTAACTGTGTTAAAGCATGTGTGGGTGTTTACAGCAAGCGTTAGCCAAATCTCCAGCCTGCAACCCAGAAGATAAGCAGCAGTGATAATGCCAGCAACAGAGGACTGATCCTGGACCTGAATCAGTGCTTAACAGACTTGGCACAGGGACTGCTTCTTACCACATACCTTCATTTTTCCCTCCCCAGTGCACCGTTGAAGCTTCAGAGTGAAAACTGTGATTTCACCAGAAGCCTCCGCAACAATTTGGCCAGACCTCCACAAAAGTTTTAAACATTTGGTGTCTCTAAGCCGACAGATGCACGGGGTGGTTTCACCGTCTGTGCGGTCGATCACTCGCTGTTCTGATTAATCCTCACTCTTTAATGATATAAGCGGCAGCAAGCCGAGGCCAAGGAGCAGAAACTGGGACTGTGGTTTAGGGAACTTCAGAAAGTTGACTGGTAGCAGATGTAAAGGCTCAAGGCTACAACTGGCAGTTTTAGACACAGAGGCACTCAGTCACAACATAAAACAAAAAAAAACAAAAACTTTTTTTTTTTTTTTTGTTAAACTTTCAAAAATCTTCTGTACTTGTTTGTTAGCAAATTAGGTGAATGTCTGAAGCATGTTTCAGTTCAGTGACATTAAATTATGGCACATTATATTGTGAGACATAAATTAACAGGCATTTGACTGTTTTAATAGGATAACTCTTCTTAGATTAGTCAGACAGAGACAAAGGTTGAAGACTCGCAGAGAGGACTAACAGGACGGAGCCACACAGAGACATTAATTATTTAACACACAACCATTACCATTCAGTGCATGCAGTCTTCAGACATTAACTGTCCTGCTGTGTTAAACCACTTACTTTTATTCCCAACTCCGGGACAGACTCATCACTTTTGCCCTAATCCCCCCAGAGGAGGTGTCGCCATGGCTCCTCCTGGTGGATATTCCCAGTCACTAGGACCTATTGACCAGTTTTTAAATCAACAAATCATCTAATCCAGAATCCTGTCTTTGAATTAAAATCTCAGCCAAAGCTGCTGCAGAGCCTGAATCTTGATTGTTGATTGGCTGCTGTGTGATGCATCCCGATTGGGTGTTTTCACAAATCCAAGTCCACAGAAAAGTGGATTTGTCTCTTATCTAATTTCACCCCATGATGCAAATCAGCTTATGTCCTTGGATCCTGGATCCAGGCATTTCTCCTCTGGGCAGCTTTCACAGTGCTGCTCTACATCTACAAAAAAAAAACGTTCCAATCTGCTCATCTGCCCCAATTTCTGTGATCTGTTTAGAGTAAAAATAGATCAGCCTTTGTTGATTTTTACAGGGAGAAACGTCAGAAGTTACCAGGTCTTTACACAGTCAATATGCTAATCATTCATCAGGGCGTTTACAGCAAGCTGTAGGTTTCAATTAGAACAGGAGACAAGAAGGTGACATATGTTGAAAAGCACCTTAACAGGACTGGCAGAATTCCCCCTGTATTCAATTCAAAGGACTCTCCCTGCTGCAGTGTGACCATCAGATGAACATCTCTGAACTCCTGACAAGGCAAAAGGGGTGGAAGCATCAATACGTCGCTGCCACTGATTCACCCATAATGCACTTCAACCAATACTCAAAGGCCAGCTGCTGTTGAATCAGCAGAGAGGCGGAGGTGTGCTCCCTGTCTGTCCTTGTTTAGCTCAGTGTTTTCCAGCTGGACAGTGTGTCCAGGAGGGTTAAATGTCCTATTGGAAGACAGGGATGCTCAATTAGTGATGAACTGAGCAGAACACCTGAAAAGCAGCTGACTCAAGTGAACTGGAGAGAGAGAGAGAAAAAGAGGAAAATACAGACGTCACGACCATGAGGGCCTAGAATATATTAACAACCAGTTTACACTGATGGCCTCCAGCCTGCTGTTTATCCCCCTAAAATGACTCAGTGGTTTCAGGCCAACTGATATGAACTCAAGTGGGAGCATGTGACACACACTGATACTGGCTGGAAAGACAGGCCGCAACACACAAGCATGAGATCAACAGGCAAAAACACATTCCTCATATAGACTGGCACCTTTCAATTACACCCCAGGAAGGCACCATTTAGCCTCTGAAGCATGCTAGTCTGCTATTATGAAGCTGGATTAATAAAAAACACCTTGACGTGTTTATCTCTGCTGTGTTTCAGTGGAAAACACAAACACTGCTAACAGATATGAAAACTAACACACACAGACACTGAGTTAGACCTGTTGGTCCCACTGGCTGACTCACAGCTATATTACACAACTTTTACTTCCTTTTCCATGGGATCAATAGAGTTTATCTTAACTTCCCCTCAACAACAAATAGTCACATGGTGTCATTGCAAAATTCACAGAAGTCGAATCTGAAAATCTCATCAATTCAGTGAACACCACAGCTGAACAGATTCAGCAAACGTTTCATTTCATTTATCCCATGAAAGACCAACGATGAGAAATTCAATACAGCTGCTTTCTTGTTTATTTCTTATTATAAAGTCACACTATATTGTACATAAACATATATAAATAAACATCTGTAGTTTATGGTCAAACTGACTTAACCGACTGAAACAGAATTTGACTTAAGAATTTTCAAGTGTTTGAATCATCTGATACTTTACAAACAAAATGATGGGAGTAGCTTATTGACAAAAAATTAAAATATTCTTATTTCTAGCCATAATTAACACAGACTCTTAACGACCAAAATAGCATCCTTAAAGTCCAAATGCCACCCACAAAGAGATGTGCAAGACAATGTTGAATCATTATTCTTAAATAAACAGACAACCACAGAAAAAAGGCACTTATATAGTCTGACAGAGTGCACGGTCCCAAGCTTCCTTGCTTAACAGTCTTTGTTCTGTGTGCTTTGAAGAGCAGCAGTGTCTCTGCAGAGTGGATGTGCGACTGCATCCTGGATGCTATAAAAAGGCCACTCCTGCACTTAGTAGGTCTGTCCGTCCGTCTACGTATGTTCTTCATGCCCAGAAGGAGGGCTACTTTGGAAATGAGCGAGCCAGGAATTGGAAATGTGCTCCACTGCCAAAAGCTTGAATCTTAAACATGTCACTGCAACCGTGTGAAGAAGATGAAGAACAGCAATAATAAAAGCCCTATTTGAATTACTGTGATGATAATGGTGATATTATGCATGCTGCAAAGAAGACATCATGTCATCACCATTACTTATAGGCTCAAATCAGAGACCCTGCCTGAGGGAAGAAGGCTGGGAGGAAAGAGGGCATGGAGGGGTCACTGCTGGGATGCTAACTCCATGACTCAAATAAGAAAGATCCTGTAGAGATCTGTAGGGACATCGGTGATGGGAAGTAGAGAGCTAGATAGACACTTTATTAATCCTGGGAGACGGTCAGTAACCAGCAGCATATGCTAAAAATACAGAAATCAGAACAACAGAGGAGATATCATCAAAAATCCAGACATGATTGTAGAAAAAAAATTCGACATAGTCAAACTAAAATCATAATTCATCAACTGTATACTTAAGTAGTGCAAGTAGTGTGCAAGTCTGCAGCATGTTTATTTATGTGCATATAGGCTGAGATGTCCATTTATGTACATGTATGTATCAGAGGTTAAGGCTATAATAACTGTAGGTCAAAACAGCAGCATTAGGTTGACATTGTGAGGTGAAAAGTGATAGTCTATATATTATTAACAAGTGAAATATTCTATTCTATCGCTGCCACATCTCTGTTTTGAGAGTGCCTTTCTATACATGACTGTTAACCCACATTATTCATGTAAGACACGAGTCATGCACTCACTGATCATGTGAGAGGACAGGATGTTAAATCATAATCACATAAGAGTGGCTTTAAACGTTGCTGTGTTCAGCAGTGCAATCACAGAAAGGTGACTTTTCTAAATAATTCACATGCATTTCCCCACAGGATCACAGTGTGCATTCAGTCTGCTGAGTGTGTTGTAACAGTAGACATTATGAGACAGAGAGTATGTAAGTGAGCATGTGAAGCCCACTGGCTTATTGTAATGTGAGCCTGTGGAGGCTGCTTCACTGAGTTAATGGTGTGGAAGATCTTCTCAACCTCCGGAGGCAAGGATCAGTATTTACTGTACCAGACCAAGCGTCACACAGGGCGGCCTCAGAGGAAAACACAACCACACACACATCCAGACATGACCCTCAAAGGAGTCTTCCTCTTTCCGATAACAGTGGCTCTCCTTTAGGGAACAACAGGTCACATGCAGCGCTTCGCCCCAACACAACCACACAAATATAAGCAATTCAACTGTCCGTAATACAGCCTCCTGCCTGTGTACACAGGTCAAATTAACAGTCACACAGCACAATGGTTGGGAAAGATTTGTTGGCATGGCTATTTCCGCTAACGCGTCGTTGTCAAACTAGCATGGACTATGCTAGCAGACGCTACACAGCAGCAGCACACACAACAAAGTGAAGACTTCTCTATCGTTCAACTTTTGACGTCTTACCTGAATGCTGTGTGAAGATATTGATCCCTGGGTCGGGCACGTTGACGGCAGCAGTCCTGCCTGGCGGTGTCCCGGTGCTACTGCCGGGTTCTCGGGGTCTCCTCCCGGCGCCGCTCCCCCGGTTCCCCTTGCCTTGGTGCGGCTGAGACGCGTGGGGCTGAGGTGGCTGCAGCCCGGTCGATGTGCTCTCACCGACGCGGCCTACCTGCTGTCCCATCCCGGTAGCTTGGTGTGAGGACGTTTGGGACGAAGCGAGCAAACCCCCTGCGCACCTCTGGCTCACATTCCCCCGAGCTGGAACGGCCTGGCCCGAACAGTCTTCCTCAATCCCCCTCCCCGCTCTTCACCGAGCTAACGCTAACTAGCCCGTGTTAGCTCGCCTGGCTAGCCTGTTAGCTACCAGCTATCAGGGAAACCCACCCACACCTGCCTTAAACAATAAAATCGCAACCCCGGCGTGTGACAGCGATTGTCACTACTCCAGCGAATCAGGTGGTGTCCGTGCAGAAGTTAACGGTGCCCAGCGAGCGAGATTCGGTCAGATGTGGAGCTTTTCAGAGCCGTTTAGCCGCTGTCCGGCCGCTACGCGCCCCCTCTGACGCCGCCATCTTTACCGCAGAACAGAGGATGTATTGCACAAGGCGGGGGGTTCGTTGAGCTCCCCTGTCACCGCGATCCTCCACCTCTCCGGCACCGGCACCGGCACCAACCGGGACCCAGCAACCACCGAGAACTCGGTTCCAGCAGCGGGCAGGGTGGCCGACGTGGGCTGCTTGGTCCCGGTTGTCCTTGGGGCATTGTTGATATGACATATAACTATAGAGTGCCGAGATTATCTGACAAGATCTGTGCTGAAAAATAAACTAAAAATGCTGTGTGCCTCAGGTAGGTTATTATTTTAATAATAAATATTTCAGAAAAAAATATACCAACAGACATGACTCGACTAATGAGTGCAAACATTTGAATAAAAAAAATAATAAATTGTACTCTTATTGCTACACAGCAAACTATAAACATGCATACAGCTACTTTAGTGCATGACACTATGAGTCCTGTGTAATATCTGATAGTGTGCAACTCAAGATTGTTTTAATACAATTTAACATCATTATACACAACATTTATTATATGCAACCCATTAATGAGCGACAAAGAGGAATAAAAGTAAATGTACTTCATTTTTTTATTCTTATACTTCAATGTGTCTTTTAGGAATGTGTCAGACATTTATTTCAAGAGATATGACAACATACTGACTCATATAATTCTCATCTGTTGAAAAAAAAGAAATGACTATGAACACAAATATGACAATAAAGCAGGCAAAAGTTCCCCAAAAATAATCTCATTTCAATTAACAGCATTCCTGCAGGTTCTTTTCAATACTATAAATATTAGATAGGAGTCATTTGTACCAAAGGGCATTCCAGTAGTTCTGCTATATCTGTACATATAAAAAATAAGCCGCTGGCATTTGTGTTTGTTAATATAAAATGAGTAATTGACTGCCCCTAATCACAGATCACAGCCAAACTGAGCAGAGGAAGCATTAAAAGGAGAAGCTTTTAATACAGTGCCACCTGGTGGTCATACAGTTTTGGAAGTGCTGGTTTTTTCTTCATATTGTGCATCTCATTATTTCTCCCTGTACTGAATTATGTCAAGATTGGCAACTTATACTGTGCAGAAACTTTCCACCAAGTAATAAACAAGTGTAAACACATCATGTTGAGACCTGAGGAACTAAAGAACACAGAGCGTACAGATTCCCTCTTCCATGGGACTGACATGGAAATTCTGTGAAATATGACGTATGATTTAAGCAACAAACACAGTCCAATTTCAAGACAAAGCAACCTGTACCCCTTAGTGCTAAGTAACATCATTGCTTCAACGTTATAACATTTTAGCAGCCAGCTGCTACAGTTACAGTTATTGTGTGGATTTCAGCTTCACATCGCTCTGAACATTGGTCATGAACAAATTAAAACATCCTCAGGTTCACAGGACACTCTCCATCAGTGACCCTGGATGCATGTTCAAACCATTAAGAATACAGCAGTTATATAAAACATATTATAGCAGAATATATTAACCCCATACAGCACAAGTGGGATCTCGTCGTTTCCTTCATTGTCATGTTTTTATAGTTTCAGATTTACTATAAAATAGTTTTCCAAATATTTTAGCGTGTCTAAGGCCACCTTAATTTTCCTCTGCAGAAAAAAGAGTGCAATTTTGAAACTATAATACAGAGGCCACACAGATTATAGAAAATATCAACCAATGGCCATTTTTCAATATAAATCTTATTGGCAGTGAAAATAAATACTTCCTCAACATACTGAATGTTATCTATAATTGCAAGCCTTGTTAAACATTGACCATTACTGCATATCTGAATGAATGTTTGTACGCCAGGTTTGCCACTGTCATATTGGCCCAAGGAGTGGTTTCACAGTTGATCAAGTCAAAAGCAAAGGGGGTTCATCTGAAAAATAAATAATGCATAAAAATAAAAGCGCTCACTGTAATTTGTTGGGGTTGATTTTGAAGTAAGGTGAGGTAAGTAAGGCATCACTGTGACTTTGCTGTCTGGGTAAAGAGCATTTTGGCAACTCTGCAATACATTCATACTCAAGTCATGACCTTAGTGCAATAAAATAAAATCTGGTCAGATGTAAACTGGTCAGTGATGATCCTCGGCAGTCGTCCAAACACAGATCACAGCCTGTCAGGGTCTGGTATCAGGCCTCTCTGACAGCTCCAGGAGCGAGGCTTCAGTAACTCAAGGAATGAAGGCTGGAATAAAAACAAAACACATGAATCGAAATTTGTGAAAGTGCTTGAGGTCAGCAAATCTCAACCTAACTGTCAACTACTGATCTAGGCTGTCTACAAATGTCACTGCTTCCAATTTTGCTCTATCCACTTATCTGTCATAATAATGTAAATTTAACTGTTAATGGGATGAATAAAGGATGAGCTTTATCTTCCCTTACCTCCTTCAGGGGGCAGTACTGCTGGGCATACCACTCCTGGGAGTACAGACAGATAATGACCCCCTGACCCAGGAACAGGGACGTCCACATGATTATGTTCCAGATGGGACCTTTCCTTTGGTCATGCAGAATGAAGTTGAACATCACTGTGAGAGGGTGAAATGGAAGTTGAGCATGGAAACATGTTAATAAAAAAATAAACGTGGAGATATAACACAGACAGAATAATAAGATTTATTAGTCTATTTAGACTGGGAGTTTCTTACTTCCAAAGCACATGAAGAGGCAGAAGAGCACAGGATAGAAGAAACCAAAGCAGATTGCAAGAATGTACTCGTGGACCACTGCAGACAACGTAAACACAAACAGCATGGCGACCGGTCTGAAGCGCTTCTGAGACATCTGGAAAGACAACGGAGGAGAGAACAGACGAGTCAAAACAATGGTGGCGCACAGATTTAATTTAATTTGTTAAAGGTTCTTTATTGTCATGACGAACAAGCAATTACTGACACAGTTGTTGGCTCTGTTCAGGAATGACAGGAAATAACTGGAATTTAACATCTCAAACAAAAAATAAAATATATATTCTGATAATTTCTATGCTTTTTTTTGAAAAACAATAAATATTAAAATTCCTGGATAACAATAATAATGTAACAATAATAATTATAATAACAAATATATTTATATTTTCACTGTTTTACAATCATGAATGAATAAGTGTCAGTGCAACCGAATGAAGTGTCTGTAAGTGATGTAATTCTCTGAACCTGACTTAACACAGCTGGTGTTCTTTCAAAAAAAAAACAAAAAACAAAAAAAAAAACAACATATGTACGTATATCATATCATATCATATGAACATATCAAAACCACTCACCCACAGGAAGTCCCGGTATACGTAGCAGTACAGCCAGTCATGGACCACCACATTCCAAGTACGATAGTAATTAGCAAAAGAGGTTGAGTTCCACCAATCCTGTGATGTGCGATCAAATTGCATGAAATCAAAATATGAAAGATGAGAAGCGGATTTTGCTGTGGCTGGCTGTGACAGCGGAACGTACCTTGTAAAACATCCTGTCAGCAAAGCGGAGCATCTCAGCAAAAGCGTTAAGCCAACAGTGGAGGAAGGCAAAAAATCCTAAGAAGAGGATCAACACTCCTGGAGGTGAAAAAAACATCATATTTTACTGATTACCAAACTAATTAATCCCTCTACAGAGGGCTTGAGATTAACAAGAGGTGTATGAAGGGTATTTGCTGACAAGCATCCTCAAACTAGCGGCCAATCTTACCTGGCAAGATGGAATTGAAGATGCAGAGGACCATGGTCCTCAGGTCAAACAGCTGCAGGCTGATGCTGTGGAACTGTGGGATGCACAGCCGCACAAACACGTAATAGGCATAAAACATACAGCCGAGTACCTGAGGGGAGAGGATGAACGGTCAGACAAAAAAAGGGCTGATATCCTTTACTTGCATGTTAAACAAGTCATACATTGCAAAATAAGTTGGCACCTGAAGAAACTTTGTTGCCACGTATCCCCATCTGATCACTGGGTTCCTGCAGGAAGTGAGAAACAAGGTTAAACCAAACACATGAGCCGCTGTATATGGAGGAAAAACGGTCAGAGGGTGAGTTTACCTGGGGTACTTGTCTCTGTAGATGAGTGTGGGTGCAAACAGGAAGTAGAGATAGTGAGAGACCTGAGGGACCTCTGGACTTGGGCCTATCAATGAAAGGAGAGACAGCTTATCAACACAAGGTCAGGAGGGAACAGCAGCTATGAGAAGGAAGGACATTGTATGAGAACTAGCTGAAGTGACATACTGGTCTTCTCTTTAGCCCAGGTCAGGACTCTTGGCACATTCTCTCTGACAAAGGAGTGGGCTTTCATCATTAGACGCACCTGGAAATAGACAAATAATAAAAAGCAGCTATTGTACTTCAAGTCAATGCAGGAAGGAGTGGTGAGTTTATGAAGAACACTACAAAAGACATTTAAAAGTGTTTTACTCAAGGAAAGAAATGTGGCCTAAAATGGTGGATGTGGTCCATGCTGGTCAGCTACCTGTTCCAGGATGATGATGAAGCAGGATGCAGGTGGGAAGCTGTTAGTCACCACCACATATGTAGGCAGGAAGCCTACACCCAGAGCCTGGTAGAGCAGGAACACTGAGCCAAAGAGCCATGTGCACAGCCTGGGGTGGCTGTTCGACGGCGACTGTGTCTGAGACCACAGGTAGAACAGGGTGTAGGGAACCAGCATCACCGACAGGAACATGCAGATCCACGTGCACACCACCAGAGGGAACTGTCCAAACGCATAGACCAGCAGGTCAAAGTCCAGCACCAGTCTAAGGCAAAGGAGACAAAGCAGAGAGAGAAACCTGAAGGCTCTGATCGTGACAGATCATCTCAACATGATCGAATTAAAATGAATTATGCACAGCACTCCTCCTACATTACCTGCCTTCGTCAATGAAATCTACCACCAGCGTACTGAGGATAAAGAGGATGAGCAGGGCAATAAACATGTGGTAGATAGTCCGGATGTGGTTCACCTCAAACAGCTCGCTGCAGGAAATACAGACAGCAGGCGATTAGAAATAGTATGGCCATGCTGATAAAGATACAAAGCTCAGATAAACCTTAATTAATGCCACAGCATCACAGCAGCAAAGGCAAAGTGACAGAGGAATATACACACACACAGACACACACACACACACACACATACACACACACACACACAATCAAAATTTTAAGAACAGCTGAGAAATTGCAAGAATTTACATTTTGCACTGTTGGATGCAAAAAGAATAAATGGGAGTGAGACAAAAAAAATTGAGTAAGAAATTTATTGCAAACAACCATTAAACTGAAATAGGCTGTTCATCAGCTGATCAAAAGCTTAAGACCACACCTCAAAAGACCCTAAAATAGAATTTTTTTTTTTTTTTTTCAAAAAAAGACTCAGTAATGAGTAGCTGCTCCATTCTTTTTAATCACCTCAAAAATTAGTTTGGGCATGCTTGATGCTTGTGTTTCCAGGAGGCTAGAGGGAATAATGCTCCAAGTAGTGAAGATGGCTTCATGGAGGGCATCCACTGTCTGGAACTGGTGTCCATTTTTGTAAACTTCCCTTGCCATCCAACCCCAAATGTTCTCAATTGGATTTAGATCAGGGGAACACGCAGGATGGTTGAAAAGAGTGATGTTATTTCTCTGGAAGAAGTCAGGCGGCCATTGTGAACTGCAGCGTTGTCCTGTTGAAAAACCCAGTCATTAGCACACAGACGATGACTTTCAGTCATGAGCGATGCCCCCGCAACATCTCCACATATCCAGCTGCTGTTTGATGCCTCTGCACAACCTGAAGCTCCATTGTTCCATGGAAGGATAAAGCCCCTCAGATCATAATGGCGCCCCCTCCACTGTGCCGTGTAGAAAAGAGCTCAGGTGGGATCTCCTTGTCATGCCAGTAACGTTGGAAGCCATCAGGACCATCAAGGTTACATTTTTTTCTCATCAGAGAATAAAACTTTCTTCCACCTCTCAATGTCCCATGTCTGGTGCTCTCGTGCAAACTCCAATCGGGCAATTTTGTGCCGTTCAAGGAGACTAGGCCTTTGAAGACGTCTTTTCTTCTCTTACAGATGTCATCTAATGGTTATGGGACTGCAGGTGGCACCAGTGACAAGCTTAATTTGGGCCGAGAATCGTCCCGTGTCTTGACGGACAGCCAATTGGATCCTCCAGCTCAGGGCTAGTGAAATTTTTTTGGGTCTACCACTTGACTTTTTTGTTGCCTAACCCTCAGGATCTTTTAAGAAGTTTCAAATGACTGTCTTACTGCGTCTAACCTCAGCAGCAATGGCACGCTGTGAGAGGCCTTACTGATGCAAGTCAACAATCCGACCGTGTTTTTTGCCATCAGGAGGTCATGACAGTGTGGATACCTGACAGAAAATGACACTGAATCCACATTTTTGCAAAGATTTAGGCTTTTAAAGGCTGTGTTCTTAAACTTTTGATCACCTGATGAACAGCATATTTCAGTTTAATGGTTGTTTGCAACTTCTCACTCAATTTTTTTGTCTCAATCCCATTTCTTCTTTTTGCATTTTGAAGCACTCCTAGAACCTTCTTATGATCCAACAGTGCAAAATGTAAATTCTTGCAATTTTTCATCTGGTCTTAAACGGACACTGTGTAATTTTTTCTCCCATCTAGTGATTAAATTTGACTTTACATGCATTGCAACATGGTTGGAACTACGGTAAGCGGAATGGGTCAACTCCCGGGCGGCCACTATCACCGCGGATCCCCGGCCCGGAGCTCCAGTCATTTTATGGCGTGGCATAAGTATGGTCTTGTATTATGACCAAAAGTGCAGTGCAGGTTTTAGTTTAGTGCTGGGTAAGTAAAACCGGCGTCTCCACCTTGCTTCTCTGTGAAAAGTGAATCGCAAAACGCGGAAATGCATTTTGTCCTATGGGTTCTAGCAGGTAGTGCTTTATGTCCCTCTTGGCAGTTCGTAGTTTTTGATAGACCGGAAAGACATGGAAGCCTCCGTATGAGCGACCCGCTCTATGTAAAGACAGATAACTGATTCTTCACCCAGGAGGATAAGTCAGATTGTTGGCATATGTTATTTTATACCAATGAGGATCTATTTATGAATGAAGACGTTGATTTGAGGTAATAAAATACTTAAAAAATTACATAGTGTCCCTTTAAAATTTTGATCAGTTATATATATCCATTAGGATTTGTAACACAAGTGTTAATTTGTCCTGTGTACGAAAATCAGTACATGTATGTGTATTCTTTTCAAGTATGGGGTGAATTGAGCAATTAGATTTGTTCAAAATAAAAATCAAAAGAGTTTTCACGACACGAGACGTGTTATTACTAACAGTATATCCTGAGGTGATCCTGTAAACAGTGGAGAAGGAAATATATTGCACATTGTCAATGAAAATTAAATGAAATGAGATCAGATGTTTTGCCTGAACAACAAATATTATTGCTGCACATGAGTCTATTTGTTTATTGCACATGCACCCCAGAGCCTCAAGCAGCAGAAACATGAATGAAGCACTGTGATAAACAAATGTTGCATCATAATATTTCTTCCAGATTAAACTTACTCCAAGAGGGACCTTCGACTGACAAACTGCTTGCCCTGGCCATGAGGAGGTCGGAAATGCCTAGAGGAAAAAAAGTATGACATAATTGACCAGCAAAAAGAGAAAAACATCTCCTCTTCAGTGCAATTTCCTCTTGATTCTAGTGGAAGCTGAAAGGAAGCACCTGAGTTTGCTCCTCTCCTTGTCAGACAGGGGTGGTGAGAAGACGGCAGGTAACGGTGCCGGCTCCAGGGTGGCCGACTCCTCGATCAGACTGTCCATGAAGTCATTGACCTGACTGTCAAACTGATGCATCAGGTCACTCTTAAGGTGCTGTGAAAAGATGCAGGGAGAGTCATCATTAATAATCTAGAAACATCTGAACAACCGGGGAATGCTATGGGGTTAGAAAGTGAGAAGATTTATAGTTACAGTTACATTGATTTGCATTTCCCCCTCAAGAGAGAACTGATGTGGTTTGAAAAAGTGATTTTCTCAAATGTTCTTCACTGAAACACTTCCTCATCAGCTGCTGCTTTGCATTAGAAAGCGTTAGCTGAATACATCAACAGTCATTCTGTTCATTCATAAGAACGAGTTTATGAGAACATAAATAAAGAAACCAAATGATAAAAGCACCATCACTACTGATGGAAATAAACAGTATAAACAAAACAAAAAATGTCCTGCATGTTTGACTGGTGGTGTGTCGATCTAAGCTGAGTTGATCAACTGCAGGAAGAAAAAACAAACAATTGGAGGAAATTCACTTGATCCAAACGACTGTAAGCAACATGCAGGTTGAAGCCTTTCCTTCACCTAAATTAATGACACACTAACCTCTGCTTTCCTTTTCAGCTGCAGCTTTTTGCTGATCACACGCTCCACTTCGATTTTTCCTGAAATTGCAAAGAGAGCACACAAATTTGGGCACATGATGAAAATTAATATCAGATAAACCTTTAATAATTAAATTTACAGCGTCCAAGTAAAATGTCAGAACAACATGAAGCGATATAAAAAACAAAAACAAGTTAAGTGCAGCAACAGTGGACAAGGCCAATATAAAAATAAAAGAACATGTCAACATGCTGCTTTGTAATCTTCCAGAGATTTCCATAATGATGATTGCTTTGGACACACCCAACAGAGTTACCAGGTAATATAAACATTAACAATTCACACCGTGTGAAATACTTTGATGAACGAACAAATAATCTACAACTTGGCTATGTGTCACACAAAAAAAAAACATCACATGATAAAAGAATCACTCTGGTTTTACTCATATAGAATTAAATTCTTTTGTTTTTTGTGTCATTACAGTATTTGTGTGGTTAAAGTGGAGCAGAAGTCACTCAACATGTTTAGACCCATTGTTGTTGTTGCAAAATCCAGAAGGAGACACACCTATGACATCTATTTCATTGCTTGTGATTAAGGTTACTATGGGTTGTTGGACTTATGGGTGGAGGCAGGCAGCAGTAGCCTGCCTCCATCTGTCTGTCAACAAACAGGGCACTGTAGTACTGTACTACCTTCACTCTAAATACATAAAGGGTTCCTGTTGTCCACAGAAAGTTCATTGACCTTGACTTTCCTGATTAACCACAGGTCACATCTCATAGCTTCAGAGGAACCACATCACTATCACATGGTTTCATTTCAGTGACTAATAAAACGCAGGGAAATTTACTAGAAGTAAAAAAAGACTGACCGGGGTTGAGTCAACCATTGAGTAATCACAAATTACTATACTGTTAACTGTAAAAAGAGGTTACTGTTCTTTCTCTCGCTCTCTCTCTGCTGATGGAGGAGATTTTCTCACCATTGATGGTAAGGTGGTGGTCACCATTGTCTTGCTGGGGTTCCCCTTCCAGAGAACTATTTAGCTTGGGGGGCATCTGTGGAGCAGCTCGGCAACGTAGGATACTGTTATCCCCATTCTCCATCCTGGACAAACAACAACAACACAAAATCAGTGACAGCATTACCAATGGTAGTGACACAGCTCAGTCACGTGGATGAGGATGCTGTGGATTTTTGACAAACAAAGCAGTTGACAGTCAAATCAGTCTCACATGACAGACAGACAGACAGACAGACAGGCAGGCTTTAAGATAGCAGACAGCTTCGTGCTCACAGACAGCTGTGAGTTAACAGACAGCTCTGAGATAACAAACAGCTGTGAGATAAAGTTAACAGATAGCTGTGAGATAAAGACAACAGATAGCTTTAAGATAAAGGCAATAGATTTCAGATATTTACAACGGAGGGCTTTAAGATAAAGACAACTGGCAGCTTTGTTATAAAGACAACTGACAGATTTAAACTGAAGCCAACTGACAGCTTTAAGATAAACACAACTGACAGCTTTAAGCTAACATACAACTTTAAGCTAACAGACAGATTCAATATGAAGACAACAGACAGCTTTAAGATAAACACAACTGACAGCTTTAAGATAAACACAACAGACAGCTTTAAGATAAACACAACAGACAGCTTTAAGCTAACATACAACTTTAAGCTAACAGACAGATTCAATATTAACACAACAGACAGCTTTAAGCTAATAGACAGCTTTATGCTAACAGACAGATTCAATATAAAGACAACAGACAGCTTTAAGCTAATAGACAGCTTTAAGATAAACACAACTGACAGCTTTAAGATAAACACAACAGACAGCTTTAAGCTAATAGACAGCTTTATGCTAACAGACAGATTCAATATAAAGACAACAGACAGCTTTAAGCTAGCAGACTGCTGGTTTAATGTTCAGTGAAGCTCCTGCTAGCTTAGTCAAGTTAGCCCACTTGTTAGCCCATTTGTTACCCCACTTATTAACCCACTTGTTGTCGCCTCCCGTTGACAGAAGCGATAAAGGAAATCTAAAATGCACCGACTTCCTGGAGATGTACTCGCTTCAAACCACAGGGTGTTCCCTGGATCAGTAGAGTCCAGACTCCCTCAGTTAGACCTGTCTGCTCCTGCTGCTCCTGTTCTCCTGCTCCTGTTCTGCTTCTCTGCTCCTGTTCTGCTCCTGTTCTGCTTCTCTGCTCCTGTTCTCCTGCTGCTACTCACCTTCCCCATCCTGTAAACAGAGGAGGTGATGAGCAGGGAAGCCGACGCTGATTGGTCCAAAGTCCCTCCTCCTTTTGACGTCATCAGAGCCCACAGTGTTGACCTTCAGACAAGTCTGAAATAAATAGTGTGCTTTATGAGTGATGGTAAAAAAAAATAAAAAAAAATAAAAAATTAATAAAATTAAGAAATTATATTATATTATATTCCATCCATCCATTTTCTACCGCTTATCCTCATAGGGTGATGGGGGGGGGGCCTGGAGCCTATCCCAGCTGTCTTAGGGCGGAAGGCAGGGTACACCCTGGACAAGTCTCCAGTTCATCACAGGACACATAGAGACAGACAACCACTCACATTCACACCTACGGTTAATTTAAATTAGCCAATTAACCTAATCCCCATGCATGTTTTGGATGGTGGGAGGAAGCTGGAGTACCAGAGAGAACCCACACAGACATGAGGAGAACATGCAAACTCCACACAGAAAGGCCCCGGAGCCGGGATTCGAACCCCGTACCTTCTTGCTGTGAGGTATTATATTATATTATATTATATTATTCTAGTGCTAAAGAAATGTATCAGAGCAGCAGAGAGCCTCCAGCATCATTTCATTCACTTTAACTGGACTCTTTCTTTTTAGACCAAAATTTGAGCCAGAAAGTCAGAAATAAATCTGGAATAACAAAAACACATCTTTCTCTTCAGGAATCACAGTAAATAACGTCTCAATCAAAAAAAAAATAATAATGTGCTTTGATATTTATTTCTGCTTTTTTCTGTAAAAATCAAATTGCACATACTGGTGGATTAACCATTGCAGAAACATTTAATTATTTTGGTAATCAGTAATAGTGTTTATTTAGGACAGAAGTGGTAAACACCTGACACTAGGTGGTGGAATAAATAGTTTTCAAGCACTGCATATACATATTATTATTTACTGGCTTTAGGAATACATTAGACAACAAATTAAACCTGACACTAAAATGTCTGGGTATTAAAATCAGCCTAATTCATCTCTTTCTTGGTCATGTACCTGATACACAATAGAAGAAAAAGAAAAACTGCCTTTGTCATTAAACATCTCTATTCATTATCTATTGATGTCATGACTTGTTCATTCAATTTCTTTTTTTTTATGTATTTGTTCACAAGTAAAGAGATTAAAGCCTAACACTGACTAAAGTGTCTCTACTAATTTATTTTTATTTTACCGGTTTATTAACTTTATTTGTCTGCTTATTGATTTTAAAACTGTTAAAACTAGTGATTTCATAATTCTGCAAGAGAAAACTTGCTCTAATAAAGACATGTTGGAGTTCTTGACGTACTGCGAGGTGGTCTTATGAGAAGAGTGTGGCAAATACAATTAACGTCAGACAGATGGATGCATTTATGAGCATCATGAACCGACTATATTATTTAATACAATGATTAACCACAGATTTGTTTTCCAGACTGGGTTGCGCAGATTGAAGGAGAAAAAAGGATCTTGTGTGAATTAGTGCGTGTCTCCAGCTACACGTGGTAAAAGGCAGTCTTATTATACTCGGACAGTTCTGCACAGTCAGTTTGAAGAGACTCAGCTGTCTGTCTGCAGGCCTTTTATTACCACTTTGTGATGAGCTCTGTCAGTGGTGCACAATCACAATACTCAAGTTTTTTAATGGTTCTCTGGTGTGGTTGTTTGTAAATGGCACCATTTCTGCAGCAGAACACAAATAAATAGTATATTATATAACAGCAGTTTTAGATTTCCTACTGTGTTTAACTAAACGCATCCTCTAGGCACAGGAAACATTTAACTATCACTATATATTCTGTTTTTTTTATAATGTTTCCTATTATGATAGCTTGGCATGTTCTGTGTCATCAGTACTAAACTTTAACTTTATTATGACTACATTCTGTAATTACATTAAAACATGTTGTTACATCTTTATGATCAAAGAGGAATTATAACCTACATTCAAAAACCATACCAACTTAGCTTAAATATCTACTGTCAAAGGCAGGCAGGCTAAGTGAAAACAAACACATGGCTCCATTTAATTCCACGTTCTAACTCATACTTTTATTTTGATAGTGTTGCACTTCCTCCCCCTCTGAGGACACATATCACAACGAGTTGTGAAATAAACGAGTTCATCCATACAAATAAAATTAGGTGCCACATAAACATTTAATAACAATTTCTAAGCTTTATATGATTCATTCAGTTTGTGACAATTCAATAAATAAACAGTAAAGACTGTAAAGCACTAAGCAGCTGAATCCTGACAACACAGGTCATGTAAAACATGGAGATACCTAATATTCCTGCTTTATCTACGTAAAAGAGATATTTACAGCTGATGAGGCACACACACTCCTCATCGGTCACAAGAAGCAGAGAGGTCCCACAACAACCGTGACATCAGAGGAAAGAGGAGATAACGACCTCATGGCTACACCCAGATCTCTGACAGGAAGTGACTCCATATCACCTTGATGCAGCTCTGAGCTCCCCCGAACCCTCACGACCACCTCCACCTGTGACAGACAGAAGACAGTTTAGCTGAGCAAGTAATGCCTTACTTTCCTAAATTATTCACTGTCAATAAAGAGAGCACAGACAGCAGATCATTTCAAAATAAAGCTCCTTATTGTAATAAAAGGAGCACAGACACCAAATGATTTCAAAGTAAAGCTCCTTATTGTAATAAAAGGAAGACACACAGATAATTTCAAAGTAAAGGTCCTTATTGTAATAAAAAGAAGACACACACCAGATAATTTCAAAGTAAAGGTCCTTATTGTATTAAACGAGGACAGACACCTGATCATTTCAAAATAAAGCTCCTTATTGTATTAAAACGAGGACAGACACCTGATCATTTCAAAGTAAAGCTCCTTATTGTAATAAAAGGAAGACACACACCAGATAATTTCAAAGTAAAGGTCCTTATTGTAATAAAAGGAAGACACACACCAGATAATTTCAAAGTAAAGCTCCTTATGGTATTAAAACGAGGACAGACACCAGATAATTTCAAAGTAAAGCTTCTTATTGTAATAAAAACAAACAGACACCTGATCATTCCAAAGTAAAGGTCCTTATTGTAATAAAAGGAGGACAGACACCAGATAATTTCAAAGTAAAGCTTCTTATTGTAATAAAAAGAAAACAGACACCTGATCATTCCAAAGTAAAGGTCCTTATTGTAATAAAAGGAGACACCAGATCTCTTTTTTGCGCTTTACCATCACAAAGCTGACAGGAAGTAGTGAACATCAGTTCAAACAGCCCTTCATATTAAAATAGTTCTCACTTCTTTACAGTCTCCTTCTGGTTCCTTTAGATGAACACATTCTCAGTAATGTTCATATTTACACCCTCTAAAGATATCTTAACAGCTCCTCCATCTTTGTTCCTAAAGTCAAAGTCATGATGAAAGTTGATCAAACAGGAAAAGAGACGTTTGGTTTGTTTTTCTGTCCTCCTGGTATAAAGAAAGTAACAACATGGTTGTTTGATTAATAACTGAAGTCAACAATAGTAACTCTTTATATTACTGCTTTAAACACAAATGTAATCTGATTCCATCAACGTGCTCCTTTGTAACCCATTACCTGAACACCGTCAACCACTAAGCGGCATATTATAAGGATTTAATAATATATCTAGGCTATATATTATAGATTTCCATTGGGGCAGATTATTTCCAATGAGTATTGCCTCAGAGATTTCCTGATTTTTATGAACTTTTAGTACAATTACCTGTCTGTAATTTATTATTTTGAATTGTTCACACTTAATAGGCTGATTTTTGATGAATTCCATGAAGCAGAAACAGAGTGAATATAGTTTGTGTTCACTTTCTCAACCCTGCCCTTCTCCAGACATTTATTTTTAAAATCTTGTGAAAGTCCAAGATTAAGAAGGCAGTGACCTAGAATATAACTATTTAAAATCTCCTACTGATTAAATAAATACCTCTTTTTCCATACCCACGTTAAAATACATTTACTTGGGTATTTTCAGTGCGAATGTTGGTCGAAAAAGTTACAGACAGAGTTTGGTTTGTTCATATTTTTACCACTCTGCTGATTTATGCTAATCTAAAATCATCTACAGTGCTGCCAATCTGTGTTTTCTCAACAGACATAAACAGTGTTTTTGACACAATTGAGTGTTTTTTTAATCTTACCTCACAGCCTTTCCTGGACTCTGTGGTGAGGTGTGAGCTGATTTCTTTGCCAGAGTCTCCCAGCAGGTGAATAATCCTACTATAAACTGCTCCGGCTGGACCAGACTGGTTTGCTGCACAGATGACAGTCATGTGCTGGAAGGACGTGAGGCTCTGTAGCCGCAGAAACCTCAGCTGGACAACATCCAAACCAGCGTACTGAAACTAGCAGGGACACAAATCATTCATGGTGGGTCTGAGGCTCACTGATCACTCACTGATGTTAGTAATTAATATGTCACCTTGTTTCCACCGTGCAGCTGACTGAACCACTCGACAGACACTTTTGATTTCTTCTTTTCTGGTTCCCAACTTAATTTAATCTGAAAAACAAAATAATAATGCTAAAGACTTTCTTTATACCATCTTATTGGTGTATATACAGTGCTTCACAAATGTATTATTCCACCACCCAGTGTCAGGAGTTTACCACCATTAACAACATGACTGATTACCAAAATTTTAGATAAGGTATTGAAAACATTGTTCCAGAATATCCATAATTTGGGGCACAGCCAATACATGTGGAAGAG
This sequence comes from Synanceia verrucosa, assembly GCA_029721515.1. Lineage (NCBI taxonomy): Eukaryota > Metazoa > Chordata > Actinopteri > Perciformes > Synanceiidae > Synanceia > Synanceia verrucosa. The sequence goes on from CM056558.1 coordinate 4,083,176, forward strand.
GGTACTGTCTTTGGTTTTGTATTTACACACAGATTGGACTTAAACTAGACAGCTTAGTCTTAGACATATGAGTACGGTGGACACTTTTGAACTGAAGCAAAATGTCCACACACAGCACTTAGCCATGCAGATGTAGAGGAGTGTACCTGAGACTGCAAAGGGTTAATGCAGGTTGATCCTCCAGCTGTGAAGTTACAGAATACCTTCAGAGCATCATAGGGACAGCCCTGGTTGGGGTCCATGTAAAAGTAACCTGGAAGACAATCAGTCAGACTAATGTGTCGTACAATCAAAAGCAGATTTACTCATGAACCTGTTCAGACCCTCACCATCATCCAGGTGTGGGTGTATGAGTCCCAGCTCATAGCAGGTGGTGGCAGGGTCATCTTTGGTTCCCTGAGGCCAGCTGAAGGACTCTTCCTCAGCTTCAGACCATCTCCTGGGCCGCTACAAAGGAACCAATCATTCAGATTTTCAACCAGCCAACAGAGTTTAACACAAAACAAGTCAAGGACAAACCAAGGAGAAAGTTTGTACCAACATTTTGCTGTTCTTCTCTTTGCTTCAGGAGGTTGAGTGTCTGCCTGGATGTTGGCAAATTGTTCAGTTTTGGTCTCTCTTTTTGTCTTAGCCCATTTCCTTGATGTGGTTTTGGCTCAGGTTTTGATCTCCGTCTCTGGGTAGGCCTGTGCTTTCCTGGTGCACCTGGTTTCCCCTGTGAAGAGTAGGGCTTCAAAATGCATCTCTAAACGCCACAGTATGTTTCCGCTAAGTTTGATCGTCAGGAATATTTAGTTAAATGTCTTACTGGTGGTCCACGTGTGCCCTTCACTCCCTTTGAACCTTTTCTGCCTCGGACACCTTTCAGTCCCTGCAAAAGTCAAACAGAGTCAGGCTCTTTCTGAGGAAAGCTAATGCACAAAGGCAAATCACAACCAAGGTAAAGATAGACCCAACTATAAAAAATAAAAGTCTGGAGTCATTTGAAATCGCTTTCTTGACAAAAATCAACTGAAAACTATAAGTGTGATTTCAGGAAAAGTCATGAACAAACAAAAAGTGTCTCACCTTCTTTCCAAGCTGTCCCTGTAACAAATACAGGACAGAAATAACTTCAGTGAAATCTTTCAGTAAGCTCTTTTATAAAGCTGAATGTTAAAGCAACGTACATCGAGTCCATGGAAGCCTTTTCTCCCTTGTGGACCAGGAGGACCGGTACCCCCCTGTGAAAACCAGTCCATTCATTAATGACTTGCTCTCTGTAAAACAGTGCAAAAAGAAAAATAAAACTCACCTCCTTTCCTTTGTGACCTCTTTGACCTTTCATCCCCTGCAAACCAGGATGCCCCTAAAATAAAATTTACAACTGTCAACTGACATCATGTTCTTTTGGTATATTTAACATAATTCCAACCAACCTTTAACCCAGGAGGCCCAACTGGTCCCAGTACTCCCATGTCACCTGGCAAACCCTGGAGGTCAAGAAAAGAGGAATGAGAATGGGTTAAAAACTTCTCACACTCTTCCACGATCATCAGACATTGGGATGTTTGTAAGGATTTATCATGAAATACTAAATCCTAAATCTAAATCTTAACCTGACTAGTGCATTACAAAGTTGTGCATTATTGTAATCAGATCACATTTGTGTTTAAAGCAGTAATGTAATCATATTACAGTTACTGATGTTGTTACTTTACATCTCTCTGTATAACAGGAGGACAGAAAAACAAACCAAACATATCTTTTCCTTTGATCAACTTTCATCATGACTTTGACTTTAGGAACAAAGATGGAGGAGCCGAAATTATCTGGTGTCTGTCTTCTTTTATTACAATAAGGAGGTTTACTTTGAAATGATCTGGTGTCTGTCTTCTTTTTATTACAATAAGGAGCTTTACTTTGAAATTATCTGGTGTTGTCCTCCTTTTATTACAATAAGGAGCTTTACTTTGAAATGATCTGGTGTCTGTCTTCTTTTTATTACAATAAGGAGGTTTACTTTGAAATTATCTGGTGTCTGTCCTCCTTTTATTACAATAAGGAGTTTTACTTTGAAATTATCTGGTGTCTGTCCTCCTTTTATTACAATAAGGAGCTTTACTTTGAAATTATCTGGTGTCTGTACTCCTTTTATTACAATAAGGAGGTTTACTTTGAAATTATCTGGTGTCTGTCTTCTTTTTATTACAATAAGGAGCTTTACTTTGAAATTATCTGGTGTTGTCCTCCTTTTATTACAATAAGGAGCTTTACTTTGAAATGATCTGGTGTCTGTCTTCTTTTATTACAATAAGGAGCTTTACTTTGAAATGATCTGGTGTCTGTCCTGGTGTCTGTCCTCCTTTTATTACAATAAGGAGGTTTACTTTGAAATTATCTGGTGTCTGTCCTCCTTTTATTACAATAAGGAGCTTTACTTTGAAATGATCTGGTGTCTGTCCTCCTTTTATTACAATAAGGAGGTTTACTTTGAAATTATCTGGTGTCTGTCCTCCTTTTATTACAATAAGGAGCTTTACTTTGAAATTATCTGGTGTCTGTCTTCCTTTTATTACAATAAGGAGCTTTACTTTGAAATTATCTGGTGTTGTCCTCCTTTTATTACAATAAGGAGCTTTACTTTGAAATTATCTGGTGTCTGTCCTCCTTTTATTACAATACGGAGGTTTACTTTGAAATTATCTGGTGTCTGTCCTCCTTTTATTACAATAAGGAGCTTTACTTTGAAATTATCTGGTGTCTGTACTCCTTTTATTACAATAAGGAGGTTTACTTTGAAATGATCTGGTGTCTGTCTTCTTTTATTACAATAAGGAGCTTTACTTTGAAATGATCTGGTGTCTGTCCTCCTTTTATTACAATAAGGAGCTTTACTTTGAAATGATCTGGTGTCTGTCCTCCTTTTATTACAATAAGGAGGTTTACTTTGAAATTATCTGGTGTCTGTCCTCCTTTTATTACAATAAGGAGCTTTACTTTGAAATTATCTGGTGTCTGTCCTCCTTTTATTACAATAAGGAGCTTTACTTTGAAATTATCTGGTGTCTGCCTTCCTTTTATTACAATAAGGAGCTTTACTTTGAAATTATCTGGTGTTGTCCTCCTTTTATTACAATAAGGAGCTTTACTTTGAAATTATCTGGTGTCTGTCCTCCTTTTATTACAATAAGGAGCTTTATTTTGAAATTATCTGGTGTCTGTCTTCTTTTTATTACAATAAGGTGGTTTACTTTGAAATGATCTGGTGTCTGTCTTCTTTTTATTACAATAAGGAGCTTTACTTTGAAATTATCTGGTGTCTGTCCTCCTTTTATTACAATAAGGAGCTTTACTTTGAAATGATCTGGTGTTGTCCTCCTTTTATTACAATAAGGAGGTTTACTTTGAAATGATCTGGTGTCTGTCCTCCTTTTATTACAATAAGGAGCTTTACTTTGAAATGATCTGGTGTCTGTCCTCCTTTTATTACAATAAGGAGCTTTACTTTGAAATGATCTGGTGTCTGTCCTCCTTTTATTACAATAAGGAGCTTTACTTTGAAATGATCTGGTGTCTGTACTCCTTTTATTACAATAAGGAGCTTTACTTTGAAATGATCTGGTGTCTGTCCTCCTTTTATTACAATAAGGAGCTTTATTTTGAAATTATCTGGTGTCTGTCTTCTTTTTATTACAATAAGGAGGTTTACTTTGAAATGATCTGGTGTCTGTCTTCTTTTATTACAATAAGGAGCTTTACTTTGAAATTATCTGGTGTCTGTCCTCCTTTTATTACAATAAGGAGCTTTACTTTCATCTGGCATCTCAGGTGCTGTTACAGAGTAATCCAAAGGTAATGTAACTAGAAGTGTAACTAATTACCTTTAGCAGTGAGTGACTTTTTAAAAAAGTAACTAGTAATCTCATCCAGGTGTGGTGTGTCTGTCTTTTACCTTCGGCCCAGTATCTGCAGACTCGCCCTCCTCTCCTCTCAGTCCTGGAACACCCTGTGTAGAGACCAGCGGTGATACAGATGTTAAAAAGGTGTTTTATTAAGTGTATGAGTCATCTTACTATGATGCTGCTGTTTACCTGTGGCCCCACTGGTCCAGGTGGTCCTTGTCCTCCTTTTGGTCCGGGTCCACCCTGACAGACACACATATTAAATGCTAGCTCAGTGAATCACACAAAACAAAACTGTTATGTTCACAGTGAACATGCTGTACATATAATTATGATATTGTACCTTGGACCCTGGAGCTCCAGTGTGTCCCCTGATCCCAGGAGGTCCAGGTTTTCCCTACAACATGATGTATCTAATGAATGCATCTGTAGGTCAAACTGGAGCAGGTATTGATATTCTAGATATTTATTGATTTTATGGTGCACGTTGTCAATGTTTGTTTGGAGCTCACTATTTTTCCAGGCCTGCCAGGAGCTGCAGGAGCTCCTCTGAAGCCAGTATCACCCTTTGGGATGAGAAGGAGAGGGACTGGATTTAATAAAAAGGCTGAACAACAGACTAAATTGCAGTTTGGTACATTTTTACTAACCGGATCTCCTTCGTTCCCCTCGACCCCTAGTAACCCATCTAGACCTCTGAGGCCCTGAGGACAAGAAACCAATTATCAACACATTCCTCACTTGCTGCATGCTTAAACACAACTACATCATTATATTCTTGATAAGTGGTGATATATGAGTGTATTTTATGTCAAAAGGGATACTTGCTGGTTTTCCAGGTCGCCCAGCAGGTCCTGGTTCACCCAGCAGCCCTTCATCTCCCTACAAAACAGATTTCATTAGATCCCTGAGCAGGACTGTGAGGTCCAGAGTAAAACCTGGATGGAGTGATCTTATATCCTAAAGTAAATATCTGAGAAAACAAATGCAGCTCTCAGTGAGATTGATAAACATTGTCTTGGGGTATCTGACTTTCAGATTTCACTCACAGTTTCTCCAGAAGCTCCTTTGTTTCCTTTATTTCCACGCCAGTCACTTCTTCCCTTCATAAAGACATGATCTCAATTTACAACAATTTAATTTTTCTGTTTTTTGGTTTTTCATCTGAGCGGATCCATGTCCTCCTTTTACCTTTGGCCCACGAACTCCTTTAAATCCTGGAAGACCAGGAGCACCAGCAGGCCCTGGTAGACCTTTCGCACCAGGGATGCCGATGAAACCCACCTTTCCTACTGTCCCCTAAAAAAGACAGTCACACATAAATGACACTGTGATGTGACTTCCATTTATGTAGATTTTAAGAACTGAGCAACACAAAGGCTTTTGAGATCACATCATCATATCTCACCACTGTGCCTGTTGCTCCAGGCTCTCCCTTTGTACCCTTCCGACCTCTAATGCCCTGTGGATTACAGGCATTGCGTCACTGAGGTTACATCTTAATACACACCATTAAACGTGACTAACCAGGTTAAAAATGCCAACACTACACCACACAACATGACATCCCACCATGTCTCCTGTGATGCCTTGAAGGCCAAGCTTGCCCTTCTCACCGTGACTGCCCTGAATAGCAAAAACACAAAGAATTAAATGTTTTAAGAGAAGCCCTTCAGCTGGAGACATCACACTTGCAGCTCTGAAGCATAAAGACAGGAAGGGAAGTGGACGGGTCCACTAAACACAAGACCTTTGTCCAGGAGATGCTGGCCTTGTCAGGATTGTCACGTTACACTTGGCTCATGATGTATTTCCCTCCTAAACCTAACCATAGTATTGTTTTTGCCTGGTCCTGGTATTACGTGATGAGTAGGAATGAGGAAGTGTTGCCTCAGAAAGAATAAATAGTACATTATACACCTTTGGTCCTGGGTTTCCAGGTTCTCCCTCAGCACCTTGCTCACCAGGAAAACCCTGAAAGACAACATGAATAAAGTAAAATTAATTCAAGATAAGCTCATGTAATCCTTTATTCTTCCCAGAGACAGTTAAATTCCCAGTGTTCAAACTGGATAGAGCAGCATTAGAACAAGGGCCTGTACACCAAATAAGAAGCAGTGACAGAATTAATTTATGTCATTTGTTTTGTACGGCGACCAGTGAATGTAAAGCAGTTTTACACACAACATATAAAAGATGCATCATCATGTATCATCATAAATGTAATAAACAGAAGCTGAGAAAACTGCTTTGCTGGTTTAAACGTTCAATTAGGCAGAATCTTTCAGCACAGAAATACCAGCATAAACATTTTATAATGTCATAAAGTGGGCCTTCTCTTCAATATTATGTAGTAAATATGTTAATGCCACATCAAGTCTAATCTAACACATACTGGTATTGACGGTCCAATGAGTCCAGGGGGTCCTGAGCTGCCAGGGGGGCCCTGAAAGGTAAAAAAAAACATCTTTATTATTGAAACAACATTTCTAGAAATAAATGACCTGAACCACAACATACCACATGGCACTAGACACAAAAGGCAAGCATGCAGCAGGAATATGACAGATGTGTCCAACATGAAGTTTATTGTATATTTCATTGACGATCAAAGCTGTGTTACTAACACTGTGTCCCCGAAGCCCCTTCTGGCCTTTGGCCCCTGCTGCCCCGGTGTGGCCCCCCACTCCGAACAGTCCTGGAGTCCCTGATGAACCTCTGGTGCCTGGCTCACCCTGTGAAAGCATCATCACACAGTTCAGACTCCAAACCAAACTGTCAGCTTTGACTTTACAGACTTTGAGGTGACTGACCTTCAGGCCTGGAGCTCCTGGTGTTCCTCTTTCCCCCGGTGAACCTCTGTACCCCTGCAAAAGACGAGTGATGGTGAAGACGGCATTTTAATTCACACTCCAGTGAGATTATTAATATTTCAGACATAAGAAGCTGCCTGACATTTGGATTCTGATGCTTTTTTTCAGAGCAGAAACAGACACAGATGCAGGTTGTCCTGCATCACTCAGGACTCAAAGTCAGGGTAGTTGCAGTACACTGGGGAACTATGTCCTGTCCACCTGCTTCCCTGGTGGCCCCTTTGCTCCCTGTGGCCCTTGGTTGCCTCCACTTCCTTCAGCTCCACGTGGCCCTTTCTGTCCACCAGTTCCAGGGTTTCCCTTGTCACCCTAAATGTAATTAAAACAAAATGGTTTCCACAGTTTGAAATGTTCCATCTTCATGCAGAGAGTGAGTGAGCACAGAGGTCAGAAGTGACAGCACCTCCTGCTGGATGGCACACAGCATGAGTAATGGAGTGTGTTTCTGCTGAAAGATAATACTGACCTATATACACCGTATAACTGTATATACATTAAAGGATTAGTTGTTGTAAATTTGTAGCTTACAAAATGTAAGAGGTGATAGTGTCGTCATGGCAATCATGTTTACTAAGTAAAGTGATGTAATGTGTGTAACTGCTGTTTCTGAATAATGCGCACCACGAACATTACACATTTATCCGTAGTTAAAAAAATAAAATGACACATTTATGAGCTGACATTCACTCACAGGTGAGCCTGTTTGTCCAGCGGGCCCTTCAGGTCCCTTCAGTCCAGCTGCACCCTGAACAAAAAGCACTGGGTAAAACATAATCGAGCTGAATGTACGGATCAGTCCACACAGGCCACTCTAATCCTGTTTTTAGAAAATAGCACCTTTGTGAATAGTTAAATGAGAGAAGATATATATCAACACAGTCTAATCAATCTACCTCCTCACCATCGAGACCAGCAACTCCCTCCTGCCCCAAAGCTCCTCTGGATCCCTGAAAAGACGACAGATTGAATGAACTGAACAGATGGTGACACAGACCTATCATTACGCTGTTGAATACAGCACTTCCTGCAGCATAGAGGAGCTTTACCTTATCTCCTTTGACACCAGCTGATCCAGTTGGTCCCAGAGGTCCATCTTTACCCTAAATGTAGAGGGAGTAAAGCAACAATTGATAAAAAGACTTCATATTCCTGCCCTACTCTCAGAGTCCTGAAGGAAAATTAAATAAACGTAGAGCTTTGAGCAGCAAGTGTTGCATACCTTGTATTTTTATTTGAATATTTTTGTGTAATTAACTGTTCTATCATTTAATGCACAGGGAAATGTACAACCTTCTGTGTGTGTGAATATGGCCAAAACATGGTCACAGTTTATAAAGTATTTGTGCAGCAGAATTCCTTATCGCGATGCATTTACCTGTATGATTTCAAGATTATTACAAACAACAGGCATAACCTTACTACATCTGTTTCATTAAAATCAACAAAAAACACAACTTGTGGTATCTAGTGTTTCTGCTAAGATGCAGGTATTGAAGTCCAGAAAATCAGTGACTTCCTGTTTGCTTTTATTTTCTCTAACAATTTAATCTCCTGACCTTGAACATAGCACTGAGTCAGTTTTCATTTCTCTCCAGTGAGCTCATATACCATGTGATGAATGATGAAATTTATAAAACAAAAGCATAAAAATATACTCACTGGGTAACCTGTAACCCCACGTGGGCCAACTGGACCTTTTGGCCCCTGGTCACCTGGAAGGCCACGGGGCCCAACTTCACCCCATGGTCCAATGTTACCCTGAAAACCCTGGAGGAAAAATAACATGCATTCAGAAAAAGAGATCAAAAAGACACATTTAGTCAATTTTTTAGGGATTTTAGTAACTTATTATTGTTGCCAATTGGATTTAAAAGCATTTATTTCTGTTAACTGCTGATTGGGCGCCTTTTTGCTTCTGTTCGCAGTGGGTGATTGAGTCTCCCTTTGCCAAAACATTGATTGTGTTTGCATTTATTTCACATTTTATTTCATGAGCCCACCTCTGATAACAAGCAAGGATGAAGCCAAAGTGAAAAACATGTTCCCAGAGATCGCAAGATAACAGCAGCAAACCCCAGCTGCCATCTGTGGTCTATCAGAGAGGTAGATGGTTCCTCTATCACATTAATCACCAAGGAGGCACCAGGTCCCTGCGTTGCCTCTAGGTGGCACGTCAACTTCTGCTTCCAGCGTCTGTCTTCACTCAGGGCATTTTATTTTACTATCCTGGACTGATCCTCCATCAGCAGAGTGGAGGCTTCATCCAGGAATGGAAGCCCTCTTGTGGACTTGGTTTGGCGTGGTTCTCACCGAGCCACTCCAGGATGTGGTTCCCGTCAAAGAGTCATGGAGGTTGAACAATTTTTCCCTTATTTCTACTGAATCCTCAGGTGCTCAACAGGATCACTCTAGGGCCATAAAAAGTGCTCCTTCACTTGGCTCTTGATCCACTATGGTGGGCCCTCTCACTCAGGCAGAGGGTCAGATATGACACTTCAATCTGGCTGACCCCTAATCCTTCACAGACCCTCTTTCAAGACCAGGCCATGTCCTTGTGCTTCCTTCCACCCATCCTACCTATGACCACAAGTGGATGCCGTGATGTCACCTGCCACCTAAAACAAGTGGCTGAGATCACTGCAGCTCCATCAGACTCTCCTACAGGCAGTCTTACTTTGTGCCCAGTGAGGGAACTGAGAACTTACTGTATATTGTATGCACTCAGTTGCTCATGTGCTCAGTTATTTCTTTGTTTCACTGCTAAAAAGTTGCGGTTCCCTGTGTCTAATCTGTGCCACAGCAACATGAAGTGATCCTTGTTCTTCTTCTAGATTTTCCACAGACAATATGGTGTCTCCATTGTCTCTGGAAAATGTGGCATCTATTCCTCACAACACTGATGGTGCTATTTACCCCAGAGCAAGTGACGTTCAAGTAGAGTGAAAGTTATAACTGAAACTATGGATCTGTGATGCCAAACCATGACTGTAACCATCTGTTGTTGCTCGGAACGAACTGAGGTGTTCCACATATGAGGAGGAGGCGGGTACACCTGGGTGCCTTTACAGGAGATGAGCCAAGCCTCCTCAGGTTGATCAATGATCGATTAAATATATACAGCAAACGACACAAAGAGTTTGATGGTGTAAGCATACACTCAGACCTCCTGAGCGCATCCGGTCTGGTAGCTGAAGATGCAAAGGCAGACGATCACATTAAAAAAGCTGTTTGTGCAGCTGGACTGGACTGGAGTTTTATACCAACCATTTCATTTACGTATTACCTCTTGAATGTGTTTGAAATAAACAAAAACACAAAAGTGACAGAGAAATGTGTAAAAGTCAACCACTTTTTTTCACGAGGACACTTTGAATCATTGGATAATGTCTCAGTGATAAACAGGAATGGATTAAATGAATGAGGAATAAAGGACTGGATGAGTGAAATCGTCTTACAGGAGATCCTCTGTATCCCCGTGGTCCAGGCATCCCCATCTCACCCTAAATGACAGGAAGACATGATGCCGGTAAAGAGCTGATGACAACTAGCACTCATCGTAAACATAAACTGAAGCAGTGAAACTAAAAACAGGAATGAATTCACTTACTCGACGACCTTGTTTCCCTTTGGGTCCCTGCTCACTTCTCTTGCCCTTCACAACAATAACGAGGCGAACGCCACATTGAATTGCAAAACAAATGAGTGAGTAACCAAGGGGCAGAATGATGCAGGTTATAACACTGACAGACATGTATTCTAATTAAAATACAAGCATTTGACAAACATTAGCTTAGAGTTAACAGATACCTTTAAGCCTTCACCTCCTGGAGGCCCCGCTGGGCCTTCTTTACCGCTAACCCCCTGAAGGAAAGCAACATCATGATGTCTACATTCAAAACAACAACTCATCTTTTCCCAGAAATCTCAACTCGCTCTGTGATATTATCAGAGCTTTATTGTGTTGTGGCACATTTAAAATCCAGTCTGCACCATGACTAACTTCCCAAAACCATCCAGATGTTTTAACTCACTCTCTCTCCTGGCTTTCCAGATGTTCCCTTCATCCCTCTGCTGCCAGCCTCTCCCTGGTGATTGACACAAATGTGCACAGCTGATACGAACCAACATATGTGACTAATAAATGTACCTGCAACTCATCCCGTTTGTGTTCAACAGGAATTTGACTTCATCAAATAAAACAAACTCACATTTCACACAAGGAAACAGAGGTGGTTAACACTTACACTCTTCCCTACAGGTCCCTGGAGGCCAAGAGCTCCTATCTTCCCAGGCATTCCCTGAAGACAACATTTAGTCAAGTTTCCATTTGTGACACTATATAGCAAGAAAAGTGAATTGTTCACTGTTTATTATGGAGATAAACTCACTTTTGGTCCCGGAGGTCCACTGTCTCCACTCTTTCCATTTGCCCCAATAGATCCCTGATGGGAACATTATTATCATTTTTATTATTATTATTTTTATTATTATCATTATTATTATTATTACCTCCGCCAAGGAGATTATGTTTTCATCGGGGTTTGTTTGTATGTTGGTTTGCAAAATAACTCAAAAAGTTGTGGATGGATTTTGACGAAGCGTTGGTCTGAAGTGGCCTAACTTAAAACTGATTAATTTTTGGTGGTGATCGGATCAGATTCAACAGCACCACCAAAAATTAATCAGTTTTAAGTTAGGCCACTTCCGGCCAATCCTGAACATTTCATCAGAAATCGTCCATAACTTTTTGAGTGCTTTTCTAATTATTATTATTACTATTATTATTATTATTATTATGATTATGAAATACTTATATGTTTATTCCACCAATTGATCCATTGTGCTAAGTTATTTAGTATAAATGCTGATTGTTTTTTCATCTGGTCTGCTTCTTATTTAGACATTTATACTAGATAGGTAGGTGGACAGACAGCTAGATAGATCTTATTTATACCGTTTACTGATTTATATTAGTTATTAAACTCACATATATATTTTTAAAGTACATTGTTAACTTATTTACCTTTCTTTCCTACCTTTCTTACTGATGCCACTGCTTCTTATTTTTTACATAAACCTTTATTGTACTGTTGCTGTTTTTACTTTGCTGCTGTAGCGTTCTTTGCTGTAGGACTAATAAAAGATTATCTTATTTTTATCTTATGTCAAACATTTACATGGATTTGGAAAATCTGTCCAGTGTACATAACATGTGGCAGAAAGGCCTTTCTCCTCTGGAGGCCAAAGCCACATTTACATAAATACTGAGTTTATGGACTCTCTGAGGTGAAATGTGAAATATGAGTGTTGACAGCTTGTTGGATGCTCTTACCAGGGCTCCAGGAGGTCCGTCCTGTCCTCTGTTACCTAAATGACCTTGAAATCCCTAAATGGGTCACAGATGAAATCTTTTATCTTCAACTGATTAAATTCCCTCATTATTTTATTGCATAATTACTGTTTATACTACATGACCAACACTTGGAATCTCCCTCCCAGAATTTAACAGACACTTCAATCATTTTACAACAATATTTGAAATTATTCTGAGAACCTTCAGGCCTTTTGCTCCAGGTGCTCCAGGGACTCCAGGCATTCCCTACACATATAAAAAGACATCATTATCTGCATTCACTGCAGAGAAACAATCATCTGAAATGTGTTTGTTAGGTCATCATGTATTGACATGAAGATGCTTTATTGTAAATATATAATTAGCCGCTTCAAATCTATGTTGTGAATAATGACTGTGACAAATTGTTTGGACTTGGCACAGAATAAAAAGTGTAGCCATATAGGAACCTTAATACCAGGCACTCCTTCACGTCCCTTCTCTCCAGGTTTTCCCATCTCTCCCTACGAGCAGAAGACACAATATCGCCAGTGGTATGGATTTAGCACAATTATCAATATCTGGAATTAAACTTCATCTCCATTCATACTCACAACTGGACCTGGCAACCCAGAAAATCCTGCTCGACCTTCTCGACCCTTTGAAAAATGACCAGAACAGATTTGGATATAATAGCCACTGTATGCTGTTTCCAAAATGAAGGATATCATTATCATATTTTATACACTTATATTGTTGCATATATATAGAATATGTTTCTTATATTATTATATTTCATCTTGGCGCTGATATACGTATCACAGATCAATGACTGTGGAATTATTTTCCACGTATTCCTCATGAATTGAAGCATTCATCATCCATCTTTGCCTGACCTTGTTGCCCCGAGGTCCAGGAACCCCTTGGATCCCATTTAGCCCTCGATCTCCCTATAAAAACATGCAAACATGTACATGCATGTATCCATTTCACAAATACTTCTTTTTTTAACAGAAAAAAACATCTAAATTTTCTCTAAACCCACCTTCAGTCCATCTTTTCCCTGCTTCCCTTGCTCCCCCATGATGCCATCAAATCCCTGCAGCCATGGAGGTATAAAACAGAACCTGATGATCAGTGTCATCAGTGAACTGTGCGTCTCCATTTATCACCTTTATTTCACTCACAATGGATCCAGGAAGTCCTGGTGGCCCCGTTGGTCCTCCAAGTCCCTCAAGTCCTGAATGGCCTCGGCGCCCCTTAAATCCTTTTTTGCCTGAAGGCCCTGGAGGTCCCTGTTCACAAATATAGCAAAATATTGATCTGAGTCACAGATCTGGTCGATAAACTGATAAAACATGCAAACACATTGTTCATGGCATGGCTCAGACTAATACAAATACACTGTCCAACTCAGACAATCTGCTTTCAGACTACCGAAGCAGCAGGAGAATTCTGCACATCATCCCATTATCTTCTTCTAGACAGTTTTGAAGGAGGTTTACAAGCCATCAGATCTGTCAGCAGTAATGTTGGATGCCTTCATCGTTTAGCAAATATCTTTCGCTTAAATTATTGTAGAGCTACAGCTGTCCTGGTGCTCACATCTGGCTCTGTTTATGATTCACTCAGCTTTTACTGCTTCCTATGTATTTGTTCTGCTTATCTCTCTCTGTGTTTTACTTTAACTGTGATTAATTAAGCTTATATCTAATTAGATTTTATAACTCAGGTTTCAGACTGACAACTTCACATCTGTCAAGGGACTACAGCCGAAAACCAGCTTCCACTCGATTCATGGCATATTTACAGTTATGTTTCTTCATATGCTCAGTCCATGAGAAATAAAGTGAATAAATAAAAATAAAAATCATCAATCAACTGAAGAGATCCAACTCACCAGGTCTCCCCGAAACCCTGGATCGCCCCTCTCACCCCGCTTGGCTTTAGTCCCCTGGTAGAGAAAAAACTCAATGCTTAGCAACCAAAATGGCTTCTACTGTATAGCTTGATATGGTTAAGATAATTAAATATTGCTATACAACTGAAGTAATGAAATTGCTTTAAGTAATCTTACGGGATCACCTGAGGGTCCAGGCTTTCCTGGATTCCCATTGGCTCCCTGAAGTGAGACAGAAAAATCATGAAGACAAGCTTCAACATCACACCTGTGCTCACGTCTTCTCCAGGAATTGGTGTTGCTTGTGCTTTGTGTCTCGTCTTACATATAGTCCAAGTGGTCCAGGTTCTCCTATGTCCCCTTCATCTCCTGGATCACCCTGGTGAAGCACACAGACCACAGGTTGACAGAATGAACCTGAAATGATTTATGAAATCTACTGCTGACTTGTTTCTGATTTTTACTCACTGGGTCTCCTTTAGGACCCGGAGGTCCATCTGGTCCTGGGTTTCCCTGTGAAAGAAAGTTTTCGTTATTCATAATTTTGTGATAAAATTGAGATTCCTTGATGTCGTTTCACAAAGAAACAGCCCTCTCATAGTCCTAGCATCTACTTTATCAAAGCAAAACAACTGCATGAAAGTAAGCTTATTGGTCAAAATGAAAGGAAAATAGAAGTAATATTATTCTCCTGGAAAAGAAAGAACTACCTTTTTCATTCACAGCCTCGTATTTGCCTACATATGACAAACTACCAGGTTAAATTTCCTGTTACTGTAAAGGTCAACCAGCTAACTCTGTTCCTGACGCCGACCGAACTGATTCTACAGTGCGAAAGGATGAAACACCTCAAAAGGTTTCGTTGTACCTGAGGACCACGGACTCCAGGACAGCAAGAGGCTCCATCAGGACCAGGCTCTCCCTGAAGCAACACATGTATATATGCAGTATGCACACTGGCTAGACATCAATAAATGCCATTAGCTTTGCATCATTTACTCTACATCTAGGAGCGACTTGTCACCTGCAGTCCAGCAGCTCCACTGGCACCCAGTTCACCTTGATGACCCTGGTAGCATAAAATAATCTTTCACAAATCAAATTGGATTTTATTAACTTGATCAACTGTTTGTTAACTTACCGGCGGTCCTTTAACTCCTAAGACACCTTTTATTCCTCTGGGGCCCATTTTGCCCTGAGCAAAGAACAGTTTTCATAATAAAAAAAACACTTAATTCAACATATTTTAAAGACACTGTAGCAGTTAATTACATTAGAAAACTTACAGGTGGGCCTGGTGGTCCACTGAAGCCTTGAGCTCCAATTCCTCCCTGAAAATAATCAGCAGAGTATCAAATACAAATTTATATATGGGGTATTAAAAAAGACCAGAGCTGTACATCTGCTAATCAAGATGTGGTATATATATAATTATTGTTATTTATATAGATATGGACACTGACCGGAGGTCCTGATGGTCCTAGAAAACCAGCAGGACCCCTCGCTCCAGGCAGTCCCTGCAAATATGGGATAGTTCAGATGCAATGTAGAAAAACTAGTATGAATGAATGAATGTACTTACTACATAGCCAGGGACACCCGCGAGGCCTCTGACCCCTTTATTTCCCTGGTTCCAACAAAGACAGGAAAATCAGGACAGTGTGAATCACATCCACCAGCCCTCTACCGTGTGTGGTTCAATCTGACCTGGTGTCCCTTCTGTCCTCTGCTTCCCTGTGGTCCAGCCTCCCCATAATAACCCTGCAAAACAGAGAAAAGAGGTTTGATATATAACGACAAACAAGAAAACACAGTCCAACAACATAGACGACAAACATATCTTCTGCAACACTTCTGTCATAAACTGCGCCGATAATGATACGGATTAATGAGCAAATAACAATGTAGCACTTTAGATGGACAGTAGGAAGGTAGGCAGGAAGGTAGGAAGAGAAGAAGGCAGTTAGGCAAGAAGGTAGGTAAGAAGGTAGGTAGATAGATAGACAGGTATGTATGTAAGAAGGTAGAGAGGTAGGTAGATAGACAAGTAGGAAGGTAGGTAGGTAGATAGATAAACAAGATAAACAGGTAGGTAGATAGAAAGGTATGCATGTAAGTAGGTAGAGAGGTAAGTAGGAAGGTAGGTAGATAGACAGGTAGGAAGGTAGGTAGATAGACAGGTAGGAAGGTAGGTAGATAGACAGGTACGTAGGCAGGTAGGTAGATACTGTAGACAGGTAGGTAGGTAGATAGAAATGTAGGTGTATAGACAGGCTGTCACATGTACTATATATATATCTGGTCCTCCATAATTTAAGTCCCCATAACAGCAGAAGGGGCAGAAGGTGGTGCAGTGGTTAGCACTGTCTGTCACCTCACCACTGGGTTCCCCCAGGTTTGGGGCCTTTCTGTGTGAAGTTTGCATGTTCTCCACGTGTCTGCGTGGGTTCTCTCCGGGTACTCCAGCTTCCTCCCACCATCCAAAAACATGCATGGGGATTAGGTTAATTGGCTAATTTAAATTGACCGTAGGTGTGAATGTGAGTGTGAGTGGTTGTCTGTCTCTATGTGTCCTGTGATGAACTGGAGACTTGTCCAGGGTGTACCCTGTCTTTCACCCTAAGACAGCTTAGATAGGCTCCAGGCCCCCGCGACCCTATGAGAGGATAAGAGGTAGAAAATGGATGGATGGATAACAGCAGAAGTCTGGGCCAGTCTTACCCACTCACCCAGCTCCCCTTTGCTGCCCTCCTCTCCTCTGTAGCCCTGGAGACCCTACAGAAACACAAAGAACAAGACTGCACATGTATGGTGTAATTTAAATGTAACATGGTAGTGAAGTCCTGTTAAATACACACATATTTCACATTTCTCAGCAGATTTACCTGTTCCCCAGGTAAACCTGGAGGGCCCGGGTCAGCATCCTTTCCTGGGATCCCCTCTCGCCCAGGTCGGCCCTGAGGACCCGGCATCCCTCGAGGTCCAGGACTACCCTGAAATACAACACAACATTGAATGCAGTTTGTCTGCTGTCACGAGAACTTCTGTTGAGAGAAAACAGCGAATCTGACTGTATGTTTTCTTATTGATATCACAAAAATCAGTGGATCAAAGTGATGCTGTAGTTATGGGTTCAATAATGTGATAATGTACAGATGATATAACTCTTGTTAAGGTAATGACCCTCACTGCAGACTCTGACATGCCAATGAAGTTGAGATACGTACCATTTTCCCTTGAACTCCTTTTTGTCCTTGCTTCCCAGTAATTCCAGGCGGCCCCTGGGATAGAAAATTAGCCACTGGAATCCTTTTATAATCTCTCAGTATTTGGTAATACCTAAAACTTTTGTCTACTTACAACTGGCCCATCATTTCCAGGAGGTCCAGGAGGCCCCGGAGGCCCTTTACGTTTCTGAAAACAGACTCAGTACAACATATCCTCATGGTTTATATATGTGTATCTACACTGTAAATAACGTAAAAACATAGTGTAGCATGTTGTTGCAACTGTGCAGGAGTTAGACAAACTAGATTTAAACAAACACCTACCGGCCAAGAAGAAATCAGCTTTTTATAGATCTTCTTTTTCTGTGAGGATATGACAGAGAAATTATTATTTTGACATTGTAAACCTTTTTCTCAAACTTTCAAAACAATAAACCAAACATGACATAATTATCAGCAAAGAAAATTTAACTTAACTGGCAAAATTCCCATGACACTTAAGATAAGCCTTGATAATGTTGTAACATCTGATTTTCTAGTATATTATCTTGCATTTGAATATCCTGAATTTACCTTGGAATTGATAATATATCTCTATCTATATCTCTGTCTCTCCATCTGTCAATTAGACAGTTTACAGTGAAATACACACTTGTTCAATGTGCAAATAAATACTGAAATATATCATGAATACATAAGAACGTAACTCATGTTATTGTGTGAAAATGAGTAGAACAATCAGAGTACTGAACATGTTTTCAGTAATGTGGAATAACTAGTTTATTGGCATAATATTACTGATTTTATTGAGCGTATAGCACAGAGAAGTGAGAGGTTATTGGGTCAGAGCTCAAATAGCAGTCTACCTTGAAAGCCTCCCACGCTTCCTCAGAGGTTTTAAACACAACAATGGCAGGTATCCCAGGCGGGCCGATGGGGCCTCTGTATCCTGTCTGCCCAGTCCGTCCCATAACACCTTGATAACCCTTCAAAGCAACGTGGAAAACAGGATGAGTTTAGATGACACCGTCAACATTTTAATCAACAATGACAGAGGTAATTGGTTCCTTTTTCGACCACTAGGGTGCAGAGGAACTCCACAAAAAGCTGCCAAAAACCCTGAGAAGTCAACTGCCTGTGTCATGTGACTGTAGTATAGTTCAACAGTTTGAGAAGATTTTAAACCTGGAAATCTGGAATTAAATCCTAAATCTTGTTGTGGTGCCCACAGTTTAACTGTAGATGAAGTCTGGACTAATTCTTACAGTAATCACACAATTCACTTGGCAACAAAAAAGTCGCTGTATTCAATCTTTAATCAGGAATTATCTGACAATATGGAGGAGATAACATTAAACTGTCTGGAGTCTAGAGGGTCTCATGTTCTGGTCTGTCCTGGGTCCTTCTAGTCTAGAGGGTCTCAAGTTCTAGTCTGACCTGGGTCCATCTAGTCTAGAGGGTCTCATGTTCTGGTCTGTCCTGGGTCCTTCTAGTCTAGAGGGTCTCAGGTTCTAGTCTGACCTGGGTCCATCTAGTCTAGAGGGTCTCAGGGTCTAGTCTGACCTGGGTCCTTCTAGTTTAGAGGGTCTCTGAACTTAACTTTAATTCATATGAAAAAAGGACTCATGTTCTTGTTTGGTTTCAGTAAAGTAGATATTAAACAGTTTTATGAGGGTTCATCCTGTCTGTTTCATTGATTAGTGACATTAGTATATCTTAGCAGAGAGAGAATATACCTTAATTTATATTTAGTATTTTATAGTTGGTAGAAATAAGGATGCAATATTAATGTGACAGGACTGCTGCTAACATTAATTGATTTTGTTGACATATGCCTACACATGACAAATAATAGGTTATATTGTAGAAAGACCTATATCGAAGACAAGGATGGAGTTTATTTGAATTTAGCTGTGAGTTTAACAGCTGTAAGCTGAATGTTGAAAATGTTTGAATCAAATTTAAAAGTTGAAAATTTTAGAATTAAATTTATAAGTTGAATGTTGAAAATTTTAGAATTACATTTAAAAGTTGAATGTTGAAAATTTTAGAATTACATTTAAAAGTTGAATTTTGAAAATTTTAGAATTAAATTTATAAGTTGAATGTTGAAAATCTATAAATTTGATTTAAAAGTTGAATGTTGAAAACTTTAGAATTAAATTTAAAAGTTGAATGTTGAAAACTTTAGAATTAAATTTAAAAGTTGAATGTTGAAAACTTTAGAATTAGATTTAAAAGTTGAATTTTGAAAATCTGTGAATTTAATTCAAAAGTTGAATGTTGAAAACTTTAGAATTAAATTTAAAAAGTTGAATGTTGAAAACTTTAGAATTAAATTTAAAAGTTGAATGTTGAAAATGTTAGAATTAAATTTAAAAGTTGAATGTTGAAAATGTTTGGGCCTGGGCCGTTTCCATGGAGACAGCCCCTCCTCCCACCTGCAGCAGCTTCTCTCCCCTTAGACTCTTATTCAGTTGAACTGAGTCACACCATGCTGAACTCCTCTCCATTACTCAAAAACTGTAATGAGTATGGCTTTGGTTTTTGGACGAGAGGAGGCAGGAGATCGTGAGGATCACAGTGGTGAAAATTTGATGTCTCTACTCCACTCAGAAGGCCAACAGTGGCAGTTTTCCCAAAAGAGGATTTGCTCCTTTTTCAGGATTTTCCTCTGAAAATTAACATTGCAGCCTATGAAGGAGTTTTTGGAGGTGTCACCCTAATTAGGGGCATGGAGCCAAAACTGTAAAACTGTGAGAGGAATGCTGAACAGCATTCCCACTAACTACAAATTTTGTAATTCAGGTTGATTTTGATACATACTTTGTCTCCTTTAGGCCCTGATGGTCCTGACAGTCCAGGTGGACCCTGCAGCCCCTGATGAGAGAGTGAGGGGGAGCAGTTAGCTCTGAATAATCATCACTACCAAACTTACTGTACTGTATATCACAGGTTGTTATTCTGGGTTTAACCCAGGAGGACGATCACGAAAGAGACCGATGACACACACATACGGCTTTCTAAGTGCTAGAGTCGATGCATACTGCCATTTCCATCATCAAATCAGCTCCACGCAAACTTAACTTCATCCAAGGTCATGGCAGAAAATGAGATGAGAATATCATCTCACAGATGTGATTAAAATTTCCTATGTGGTTTGTTTATGCATCTATAATGTCATTAACACTCAGTCCTCAGATGTTTAAAGGTATTACAAAACCTACAACTTCACATGAAGTGAAATGCATTATAACTGTAAAGTCAGGTCAAGTCAAATTTTATTTGTATAGCCCAATATCACAAATTACCAATTTGCCTCAGAGGGCTTTACAGTCTGTACAGGATAAGACACCCTCTGTCCTTTACAAACGACCCTCACATCGACTAAGGAAAAACTCCCCAAAAAAACCTTTTAACAGGGAAAAAGAAATGGAAGAAACATCAGGAAGAGCAACAGACGAGGGATCATTCTTCCAGGATGGACAGACATGCAATGGATGCCATACCAATGTCTTACCCTTGGACCAAGTGTCCCTCCTGCCCCGGGACGTCTGATTTGGTCTGTCGGCGGCTGATTGGCTGCTTTAACAGTCTGCTGCATTGATTTAGACTTTGACTCCATGGAGGAGCCTTGATGGCTGAACTTGGTGATCCCATCAGGTGAGGATGAATTATAATCCTCAGAAATATCACTATCATAACTTTCTTTTTCCATCACTGCGTGTCTTTCCTCTTCCTCCTCATCTTCATCTGTTTTACCCTCCATGTTCCTGTTATTTGGTGCTTTTGCAATTTGTAATGTGGGAGTTAAAACACTCTGGTTCAGGGCTGGATCTTTCTGAAGTACAACAGAGTCCTCAGTCACATTTTCTTCTGTCTGTCTGAGGAGTTTAGCTGGTGTTTCTCCTGAAACTGGAGCTACAATGACCTCTGGCGACACGCGGGTAGTGACAAATCCTGACTCTGGGAAGGGGCCTGAGATGAGAATAGATCTAGTGGCAAACTGTGGTCCATTAGTGAAAGAAATATCCTGGTTTCCTGATGAGACACATAGAGCTGTGGGCTTCTCAGGTTGGACATTCAGGCTTGAAGTGACTGTTGCCGCACTTTCCAAGACGGCTGCATCACTTGTCCTGGAGCCCTCTTTTGCCTCAACTAACGTCCTGGTTGTTGTACTTCCTTCTGTGCTCCATAGTCCCTTTGTCATTTCAGCATGGACGTTATATAACTGCTCATTAACAGTCAGAGGGGGAGGCTGTGGATCAACATCTCCGTCTTCATTTACAGCTGTTGCTTTGTCCTTTTTTCTCTCGGTCAAACCTACAGCATCAGTTATCTCCACAGCCATGGTGTCTCCTTCCTCTGGATCAGGATGTGACTTCAGAGGGGAAGTGGCACTCACTGGATCCAGTTTTGATGTCACCTCAGTGGGATCAGCCTGCAGAGTCGGGTCTGATCCAGATGAAACTCTGATCCCCGGCTGAACGGTGACCCCATCTGCAGCTGAGGCCTCCTGGGAAAGGTTCACATGAAGGATAATATCCAGCATAAGAATGTCTCCATTTTACAGTTTATTGAGAATAACAGAGCAGCTGTTTTGTAATTGCCAATTGTCCTCAATTCCCTTACTGAATAGCTCAAAAGCAATTTAGCATTTAGTCCATCCTAGTGCGTAAATTTATTTAATAAACAATAGCAGCTGAGTCATGATAATACTTAATGCCCAAGGGACACAATTTTGTTCATCAAAACTGCATACAAGCATGAAGACCATGCCTCTAAAAGCAGAAATAACAGCAGCAATGTATAAAATGAATTCAGTGTCTAAAACAAATTATTTTTCATAAGACAGACAGGAATGATGCTGCCACAGAAGCAGCACTGCAGATAAATACTTAACACACCAATTTATGTCATCAATAAAAAAAAAACTTTTAGAACTGAAAACCTGCAGTAGGTTTGACTGGGAGAGATAGTTAAAGGCCCAACACACCATCAGTTCACCAAACACAGGTGTTTTCACTTAAACACAGGAGGTCATAAATTAAGCCTAATGGAAGCCTGATGAGGTCATATCATCCTTTCTCCCTTTAAACTTCACAAAAACACACTTTTAATTATGGCTTAAATCAAACTTACTGCTAGTCTTCAGATAAACATTAAATTCAAACTTGCAGAAAGCTGTCTAAGGGGCAGCACGGTGGTGTAGTGGTTAGCACTGTCGCCTCACAGCAAGAAGGTACCGAATCCTGGGCCCGGCACCTTTCTGTGTGGAGTTTGCATGTTCTCCCCGTGTCTGCATGGGTTCTCTCCGGGTACTCCGGCTTCCTCCCACCATCCAAAAACATGCATGGGGATTAGGTTAAGGTTAATTGGCTAATTTAAATTGACCGTAGGTGTGAATGTGAGTGTGAATGGTTGTCTGTTTCTATGTGGCGACTTGTCCAGGGTGTACCCTGCCTTTCGCCCTAAGACAGCTGGGATAGGCTCCAGCCCCCCCGCGACCCTATGAGGATAAGGGTAGATAATGGAGGAGGAGAAAGCTGTCTAGTTCCCTCTTGTCTTAACTAGAACTGATTTGCCATGAATTCTGGATAAATTAAGGCCGTTTTCATTCTAAAATCATGGCAGTTACAATTACATTTTACTGAGAAATTCAGACTGTAACAATACAAAACTACAGAAAAATAAAATGAAGAACTGTCTATAAAGTTAATAATATCATTGAAAAATAGCAACAAAGCATGTACACCACATGTTTGGTGGCTGACAGTTGTTAGTACCTGTGTGTCAGTCAGACACACAAGTACTAACAGCACAGTGCCGCTCTGCTGCTCCTGGATCTTCCAGGACAAAGATCATTTGCTGGATGGTTCCCTGAACGCACCACAAAGACAAAAACAGGAGAAATTTGAAGCACAACAGTTGCAGTTAGTTTCTTAACCAGTATCACTTCTGAGCCTATCAAACAGTCATTCATTTCCAGAACGTAACCCTTCAAAATGTCAGTTTGTTTATTAATTTGTGGTTAGAAACAACATTCATTGGTATGCTTTTTTGTGAAGGAAACTAGCATGTACAGTATTTAGAGCAAATGTGAGAAAATGGCTTGATCTGCAGGAAAATAATAAAACCTAAAATTTCAGATTGAAGGCCTTTTTACAATAAAATGCATGATTTGATGCTGGCCATTAAAATGTGATTTAAATACCTTTCAATTGGGACGTTTTTGACATTCGATGACTGTCTATAACAGTTTGTTATAGACTTATTACAGGAGCTGAGGTTTACCAAAAATTAAAAAAGAAAAAAAACCCCACACCAATGCCAAAACATATTCCATCTGCAGAAACACTGCAAACATTATGAAAACATAATTATCCAGTTTTATTCCAAACTTTAAAGGTTGATCATACTTTCTGCAATGTTACACTGAACTTTTATGATATGCATTTCAATTTAATACTACTATAAATCACAGCTTGAAGCATGAATGAGGGATTTTTAGGGGTAAAACAATAATCTGATTGGAGTTTCAGTCCTCATACGTTTTCCCTGACTGAAATGTAGATCATATATTAATGCCATATTTTGTGTCCTATTCATCCAAAGAAAGTGGAGAAGAAATGAATGAAACAATTACGGCTCAACTTGAGTTGCTGGTGCTGAGAGGATTACTCTTACTGACTAAATATCTAGTGCTAATTTTGATCTTAACTATAAGTTACCTATAAGGCCTGAATTGAAATAAAGACAAACATGTATTAAGTGTTATTAAAGGGTCAACATAGCACTGAGTAGGTAGGATTGTGCATCAGTCCTTAAACATTTTTCGACGTTAAATTCTTTTTTCTTTCTTTCTGCATTTTCTACACAGCATTTTATGAGATTTACCCGATGATGTGAAAATCGTCTCCTGCCTCTCATCTTCTCACATGCACATGTAAGAAGTCCTCAAACCTGTTGCAAGAAATATTTGAACTACTGGCGAAACACCAAGTGACTCACAAAGAAACTGGTGCACAACCAGAAGTGATGAACGTTTACAGGGAAACATCATAAATGCGACAGAAAAGTTGATTGAAAATTTTAAAAAGTAATTGAATGTAATGTATCTACATTCTTATCAGCCTTTTTAAAGCCACAAGACAAATATAAAAGACAACAACTCCAAATCACCTCGATATAATTAGACACACATTTTGAGCTCCTTGCACACAAATCTGAACAGACACAACTCGTCTAGAGGCTTCAGAGTTGTCATAGTTTGATAATTTAACCTGAATCCAACATTTTAACATGGACCAATGATAATGAGACTTACGCAGCTCAGCAGCAGTAGCACCACCACAGCACCCTGCATGGCTTCTGATTAAACCTCTGGACTCCTCTGACTGTTGCACACTTTTTAACTTCAGGGGCTGAACTTGAAAAGCACTCACTCCTCCCTGGAGGACGGAGCCTGACCTGAGTGACCACATGTTTACAGCCCAGAGGGATGATAAGAGACCAAGCCAGACATCCAGAGTCTCATACCAACCACAACAGACACTGAGGTGGATTATTTCCTGGTGAAGGTGAGGGACTCAGATAGAAAACATCAGCTATCACTGATGTGGACGTCCGTAGAAACTCATCTCACCAGCCTCCTTTCATCTCCATTCTCCCACTCCTGATCTGCTTTGACACATTTACCAGCTCAAGTGAGAACCATCTTATGGGTTCAACATACTTCCATTTTTTCCACAAAGCTTTCATAAATGCACACACTGCCCAGCTATTTTAACAGATTAAACCCCTACTACTGATGACTGTATTATGCTTAATTTGCCATTGAACTTCACACTGAGCCCTCCCTCCTCCATCTCTTCTTTTTTTGTCCAAGTTCAGGAGGGCAGGACTGTGGCCCAGGTGAGGAATGTGACATGGAGATCAGAAGAGTGAGGGGCTGCTACTGGACGGCTGGGGTTTACGGTAAAAGGTGTGTGGTGAGGATGTGAAGCTCCTCCCTACAGTGTCAGGCCCAAAGTGTTGATCTGAGGGCCCAGACACCAGGGGGTGCTCTCCTGCAGAGAACAATCCAGACAGAGCTCCAATCTGGACAGACAGACGGACAGGGAGTCACCACACCTGCAGTGTTTTACTTTCCTCTTTGACTGAAAACAACACATGAACTGCACAAATCAGAATAATTTAAAGTATGCTAATAATCACATCTGCATGGTAGTTAAAGTTAAAGACAGCTGTAATTTAAGGGAATGAGTGAGAGGCAGGAGGGAGCTGCAGTGTGGGTCAGTGTGACCTTTGCTAGATAATATCTTGAGTCTAAGAGAAATAACAACAAAAACAAGAAAAATTCAGCTTTCTTTAGGAACTAAACCAGTTTTAGAGCTTATATTTTATAAATAACTGAATAGCTGCATATTTTTTTCTGACCACACTCTGTTACAGTCTTTCAGTGTTATATGTGTGTGTTTTCTCACTGGTTGGGTTGTTCCCAGCCACTGACGACAGTGAAGACTCTGGACCCCACCTTCAGCTGAAGAAGCTCGTCCCCTTTCTGTCCTAAAATTACCAGCAGTGACGTCTCCTCTCTGACCACCGCTGACCCGCACACAGACGCATCATCACGCTCAGCTCGTCTGGAAAACTGTCATGTAAACGTTAGCACACTATAAATGTACACACGCAGAAGACATTTTTACTGGATCAAACAGTGGACATGGCTGTGAGGTGAGACGACAGGACAGCTTGTACTGTGATGTCACAGAGACGCTGCAGACTTCCCTCTTGGAGAGCTGCTTCACGGCTGAATGTAAACTGTATCAGAAAGCTGATAGATTCAGACGACACCAGTACTCTGTGTGTGTCAACAGTCAAGGTCAAGCTAAATCCTTCCAACCTGCACATGGTGGAAAGAAAAACCACCCTGGATAAGCAGGCCTGCTGCAGTCACATGTGACCGTGTCAGCTCTCTGAAAAGAAAAGATATACAGTACAGACTGACTATAGAGTTAGTGTGTGCACTGGAAACACTGACAGGCTTTGAATAGAAACATCCCTCCCCCAATACATACAAGTTCATCATTATTGATGATGCAGACAGTGCTCACTGTTTGTAAGGATTTAAAAACTATCATTTATTTTGTTTTACATTCTTTTATTAATCCACTTTTGTTGCTGCTCAATATTACTATCTACTTGCTATTACTGCTGTAAACATGGATGTATGTGGGTCTGTCCTCCGTAATGCTGACGCCAAATATTGTCACATTACTATTTTTGTGTCTGTTGGCAGCATGCTAACTCAACTTACCTAGTATCGATACCAAGTATTGGTATCGGATCGATACTAGCGTGATGAGATCGATGCTTTAGTTGTAGTTTCTCTTCTGTAATTACCAGAGTTCACTTAATACTGTGACAAAGCTGTCTAAAACAGCATCATTTGTTCTGTCTGCTGAGATGAATCCATCTATACAAACTGAATAGACAGATTTTCTGCTATTTGGAGTGCAGTCACAATGATTGTTTTGGATTTTGCACTACTTTTTAAAAAAATTGCAGTCATCAACAACAATCTTTAATGAGATAGCTACAATAGTGCGAAAGGGTAGAATGGTAAATATGAAAGTTTATCAATTTGTGGTGGTACAAGTAAGATAGAATAAGTAAAGGAAATCTATAAAACAGGGTTATTAGTTCAGAAACTGTGAAGATGTGGAGACAAAGTGACACAGGCTACATTTAGTAGCTTAGAGGTGATCCATAACTGGCACAAGGATAGATGATTAATGACAATGTGTTGGTGATGTCTGGGCCTGTTTGTGTCCCTTCTTGTTTAATCTTTCTGATTTAAAATCTGATGAGTGGTTCTTGTGAATAAAAAAAAAAATCTTCCTTGTATGTACATCATGTTTTAGCCATGGAACCACAATTAAATGACTGTTGTGTTATGAAAGCTGATTTGAAAGTGGCAACTCCTCTCAGCTCCCTCAAACTTACAGTAGGATTCAGCGGGGAGAGGAGAGCTACATCACCACAGTTGTAAAACGTCCTGTTCAAAGCCAATATATAACCCACGCAGATACGAGGAGAACATGCAAACCCCACACAGAAAGGCCTTTTTTATGTTTCAGTTGTGCATCTTTTACTCTTCAAAAAAACTGACAGTTTGAAATAATTTGTTCCCCTTGTGACTTTGGCTGTGATGGAGGAAACTTCCTCATATTCACCAAGTTTACTTAGTTTGAACATACACGCATCACGTGGAATCATGCAGATGATGATAGTAAATAAATACAGCGATCTTGTAGGTAGTTTCCTTGTAGTAGTATCATGGCTCCACTATCGCTGAATGCATGCGTGCTCACGAGGGACGCGTGTAGCATTTCGCGCTCCCGCGGGGAAGTGGAAGCACTCTATCGCCAGAGGCGTTGCTAAGCAACCGATGGCAACCTGCTAAACAAGAAGCTAGAGCTAGAGGAAAAGGACCAAATCAAGCTGCGAAAATCCACTGGTTTTGAAGACACAAATTCAGTGTTTGATGCCTGGACTCTGGTTCTATTGGAGCAGAACACTGTTATCATAACTGCCTGTGGAGGACAGGGACAGACACCATGTCAACGCAAGATGAACAAGCCAACATCGGCGAAGTGCTCAGTTTCCTTCGAAAGTGGGACCGCGGTGACGAGACGGCCCGGGGCCGCATGTTGGTCACCTTCCTGAGACAGAACACAGGGAAGACGCTTTATGAGCTGGAGCTGCAGTTTGCTCAGGTGGCCAGCCTCTTCCTGGCCCGACTCACCACCTGGATGAGACTCACGTATCCTTACTATTACATATTTAGTGCAGTGTAGCCAACATTTCTACTGCATATTGCCCCAATTTCAATGTCGTGTATAAGTAAATAATTTCTAAATATATTAGAATTTATTAGTAAATAAATTAACTAAATACATTCACTCAAGAAGTTTATTATTATTATTATTATTATTATTATTATTATTATTATTATTATGTTATTTGTGTGTTTCCATTTTCTGCTACTTTATAATTGGCAATACTTAAGAGGCAAATACTGTACTCTTTACATCCTTAAATTTAATTTACCTTAGCAGATTAGGATAATGATGATATGCGATCTAAGATCCATTATTTGTCTATTATTTTAGGTTTAGATAAGATGACACTTTGTTGATACCTGGAGTAAATTAACAACCTACCCAGCATATAAAATAATTTAACTACCACCTTTAGTAGCTGCAAAACAGCATTAATGCATCAATACTTCTAATCCAATAACACACACATATGTTCTTTTGTGACAAGAGGGATAAGGGAGGGTAGCTTGAATGCAAGTCCATGTCAGTGTTGTTACTAAATATGTTTATTTGACTACATTGTGGCTAAATGAAATCAGACATAAATCAAAAGTTTAGATCCCTAAAGGGTATTTGGTCTCCTCCTGGGCCCTGTTCTGTTCTGGCCCTCAGCTAAATAATCAGATACATGTTTGGGACATTTCTGGGACTGCAGCTTAAAGCAATTGGTATTTTCCTCTCAGCATCAAGCCAGTAAGTTAGGTGAAATGCTGCAACATAATCTGCAAATGCTACTGTGTTCCTGTGGCTCATTATTTAGTTTTTGTCCATGCTCCACTTTTCCCTCTTTCCTCAGTGATCAGTACCTGGCGGAGTTCCTGGAGGATGGAGGCGTCCTCACACTCCTGGACATATTGAGCCACTCTCAGAGCAAAGAGGAGGAGAAGACTGAGGTCCTCCATCTTCTGCTTACCATCTCAAATGCTGGTCGCAAGTACAAAGAGATCATCTGTGAAAGCCATGGTAAAAACCCTTCCTTTCACGATCTTATAGCTTCCCACTTAATTTAGCAAGACTTTTCCTGGAAATACATACAAATGTCTCCATACAGCACTACAGTAGGTGTAGTTTTAGCAATTTTTCAGTTTATCTGCATCTCTGTTTTTTTTTTAAATTGTTGCAGGTGTGAAAGCCATAGCAGAGTGTCTGGCTAAGTCAAACACAGATGAAACCCAAGAGACAGCATGGTCCCTCATGGAGTCCCTCTCCCATGGAAACCCCAAACATCAGAAGCAGATCTACAAAGCTCTGATCGCTCTTATGACTTGTTCCTCCCCTAAGACCCAGCAGCTGGTCCTGCACACCTTACACACTATGCAGGTACAGCATTAGTGTGCACATTCATTCATATTATTAATGTAAACATTCTCAGAAAATACATGTGCCCTCATTCTTGTTCTTTAACACAATGCACCTTATGGCAAATTATGATATGTTTAACATATGAGAGGAAATGTAATAGTTTTCTCACTAACTATCCTGTCTCACAGTCCAAAATGGAAACTGCCAATCACAGTATTGTAGAGCCTCTGCTTAGTATGCTCAGGTCCCTTTATCTGGAAGTTCAGCATGGAGGTAAGCTCTGGAAACTGTTTAAAACACATTAGTGATGATTTTTGTTTTGTATGTTGAAACTTGCTTTGAAATAACAAAATATTCTCCTTGCCTGTGTGTGTGTGGCTGAAAATGGCCTCTCCTGTCAGCGTTCAGTATCTTGTCCACCTCTCTTCTTTCTCTTTATGTTTCTGGCAGCTATAAATCTGATTTTAGACCTGAGGTGTTGTGATGTGAGGCCGCTGCTGCTCAGTGGATTGGTGGCTCTGCTGAGGCCGACTAAAGAAGATGTGCAGCAGCAAGTGAATATGGAAGGTAACACTTTGTGTGTGGTCATTTTATGTCATTTTCCCACCTACACACCAGACATCTATTCACATATTTGCATTTAATCAATTTTTATGACATAATGTGACCAAATTTGTCACATTAACAAAGTACCATAGCATATTTTGTTGATTCATACAGTCCCATCAGAATCTGAGATGATCAAGATGACTGGATCTCTGCCAGTGTTTGTGCAACAAGCTGCTGCAGCTAAAGCTATACGGTAGGTTATATAATATTAGTCTGATTTACCTAGACATAGTGCAGTTAATTTTTTATCCATGACAAACTTTGTCAGAAGTGGTGATGTTGATATGTAAAAAACATTTAATATGATATACATTTACTTGCTTTGATGGATTTAACAGTCTAACTGTAATAGTTTTAGCTGTTGTCTTGTAGTAAGGATATATTTTTGGTGTTGAAGCTTGCTGGCTGAAGACAATCAAGATGTTTCTCGTGAGCTTCTCTCTCTCGGAGTGGTCCACCAGCTTCTCTATGCTATGGGCAACCAAGAACACTCTGACACCCAAATACAAGCCAGTCTGGCCTTGCAGGTACAAACCTGCTTACAGACACACATATTGAATTTCACAATAACACACACACACTAATATGATCATTTCTGTGTAGCATTTTGTCCACTCATATCCAGCTATTGGGGAACATGTGCAGAGAGGCATTGGCAGCAAACTGTTTACATCATTAATGGTAAGCTTGAATAACTACATAAATGCTACAGTAGCCTGAGTAAAAAAATGACAATGTGGAAGCTGCTAGAAGGTAAAACTAACAGAATGAAATCCCGTCTTTCTACAGCACCAAACTGACACACTGCATATCAATATTGATGAAACAGACACAGAAATCCTGCTAACTAACAAGGTTAACGTAACTGAAGGTAATAATTGTTATTTGTTCATTTTAAAGGCTGACCAAATGTGTGTGTCTGTTTTACACACGGTATCACCAGTATTATGTGAGAATAATTATTTTTCTTGTATCTTGTCAATCTTTGATTTCCAGTTTGAGATGGAGACAACTCTAAGGGCAGACACTAACGATAAATTGCAGACATTATCGACAGATAAAATGAATTCCATCCATCCTTTTTCTACCGCTTATCCTCATAGGGTCGCGGGAGGGGGCTGGAGCCTATCCCAGCTGTCTTAGGGTGAAAGGCAGGGTACACCCTGGACAAGTGTCCACCTCATCGCAGGTCACATAGAGACAACCACTCACACTCACATTCACACCTACGGACAATTTAAATTAGCCAATTAACCTAATCCCCATGCATGTTTTTGGATGGTGGGAGGAAGCCGGAGTACCAGAGAGAACCCACACAGACACGAGGAGAACATGCAAACTCCACACAGAAAGGCCCCAGGACGGGAATCGAACCCTGTACCTTCTTGCTGTGAGGCGACAGTGCCTCCCAGATAGAATGAATTGATGAATTGAAATGAATATTGATCCTGAAGGAAATCCAAGTGAGCAAGTAGTAGCATGTAAAAAATACAAATTACAGAATACAGCATTTACTGTTTGTGAGACTTTTCGTTTTAATGATCAACTTCATTTGTGGAATTATTTTTTATCAAAGGTGATCCATTTGGACTTTACATGTTATGTTCATTGAAAATAAATCACCCTAATAATTTTTGTCTCTATTATTGCGTCGTTTTAATTAATTTGAATTAATTTCAATTAATTCACTATTTTACGATTATTTTTTTCAAATGCACTAATAAATTAAATGCCTTATCTCATCCATGATAGCGATGATTGTGATATTCAATAATCAACTACAACTAACCCCACCACCGAGTTTGACCCTCCCACCGGAAACTGCGTCACATGTACTTCCGCCATTTCCTCGTAGCTGATTGGACGAGCAGCGACGCCCCGTCCTGAACAAGGCGGGAGGTGAAAATGAATCTGGAGTAAAGAAGAGTGCTCTTTCTGCGCGAAGAGAAGACAAATAAGTATTTTAAAATAACTTCACATGTTTGAAAATGAACAAGCTGCGCTCAGCGATGCTCAAAGGAAAGAGAGCCGGAGTGGAGACGGTAGAAAGAGCAAAACCAAGGCGGAAGAAGCCAAAGACAACAGTGAAAGAAGGTACTTAGCTACCATGTTGGTGTTACTCAACTTATTTATATTAAAATGCACTTTGGTTTTCCACATTAATATGATCGTGAACTGTTTGTATGTCTGCAAACATCCTGTTGTCTGCATGAGATTCCACATATCACACAAGGATGGACGCAGTAACACCGGCTCTATGTGTTGCAGTCCAATACTGCAGCTACTCAATAAAATGCAACCAGTTGTAGCCTAATGTGCACATTTCTGCGTTTTTGTCTGAAACGATGCCAGAAAGGCTTTCTTTAAAGTATGGCAGTATCACTCCTGTGGGCTCTGAAGAAGGCTTGTGATGTTAAATTTCACACTTTTACAAGGATTCAGTATCATCATTCAGTATCCTTTTATGACACTGTGGTAGCGTCTGCAGTCTTTTATGCAGTGGTCTGCTGGGGAGCAGGGAGCACAGAGGGGGACAGGAAGAGACTGAACAGGCTGGTCAGGAGGGCCAGCTCTGTCCTGGACTGCTCCCTGGACTCCATAGAGGAGGTGGGTGAGAGGAGGATGTTAGCTAAGCTCACCTCCATCATGGACAACCCCTCTCACCCTCTGCATGGGACTGTGGAGGCTTTAAGCAGCTCCTTCAGCTGCAGACTCAGACTTCCACCCTGCAAGAAAGAGCGCTACCGCAGGTCATTCATACCATCAGCAATAAAACACTGGCTGATGTAAAC
This sequence comes from Synanceia verrucosa, assembly GCA_029721515.1. NCBI lineage: Eukaryota > Metazoa > Chordata > Actinopteri > Perciformes > Synanceiidae > Synanceia > Synanceia verrucosa. The sequence goes on from CM056558.1 coordinate 4,115,981, forward strand.
ACAATCTAGACTCATCTCCATCACTGTCATTGTTATTGTCATTGTCATCACACTATCACTTTGCACAAAAAAATAGAAAATTGCACTGCTACAATAATAATTGTGTTTTAAACAGTTTCATCTGTACAAGTATATATATCTATATATTTTTCCATTGTATTTTAGTTCATTGTAAATATGTAAATATTTTTATTTTATTCTATTTTATTATTATTACTATTGTGTGATTTTGTCTTTGTTGCTGTGGCAGGTAAATTTCCCCCCAAGGGGGATGAATAAAAAAACTATTCTATTCTATTCTATCATAGAAGTGAAGCTGGAAGCTTTATAGAGCAGAACTAGGACATGTAATAATATATAATGTCAGTATGGTTTGCCTTAGAAAAAGTGTTTTAAGAATGTTTTTGGTCTTGCAGAGGAAACCATTAAAGCTTCCTCACTGTCCACCTACCACACTTTCCATGATCCTGCTGATGTTGTGCTGCTGCGCTCTCAGCTCCTCAGCTGGTACGACAGGGAGAAGAGAGAGCTGCCATGGAGGACTCTGGTAAAGGGAGACTTTTCTCTCTGTGGTTTTGACAATAAAGCCCATCTTTTTAAATACATGTATGTGGTTGTTAATGTCAAACTTCACTTATGTGTCATTATGAAAGTGCAGTAAGTCAGTTTGTTTCAGAGATATAGTTGCTGATTTTTATTTTGACAGTGATGCTTTTTATCAGTGATTGCTCTCAGACCTGATTTCATTAGTGTTTTAATGTCTCTGCATGTCCTAAAATTAAAACAGTGATTACAAATCACAGTAAATTATACTAGGGCTGTGCATTATCGTCAACACATCATAATTCACAAAATATTCTGATCCTGCATATCACTTAACATGAGATTGCGTACAGATTAAAGTAGCCTATATATTTTGATGGATGTTTAATATGTTACTTGACAACATGTGGATCAGTAATTCTCATATCAAGCTACGTTGCCCACCCTTTGATGATGCATGTGTAAAACAGTGCCGACTCCTGTAACTGGATGGCTGTTTATTTTACAGGCTGTGACAGAGTCAGATCTGAACATCAGGACATATGCAGGTAAGAAGGATTTTTTTTCATGTCAAAATCAAACACTGTTGCCAACATCCCTGAAAAAAAAATACTTTTCTCTCTTTTTTCAGTGTGGGTTTCAGAAATCATGTTACAACAAACCCAAGTTGCCACAGTAATAGACTATTACAACAAATGGATGACCGTAGGTGATGTTTTTACATTTATTGGAGTCCTTATGATATATTACATGTATTATTAATTAATGTACTGCTTCATGTGTCATTTAAACTGTTTGTGTTACAGCGGTGGCCCACGGTGCATGATCTTGCCGCTGCTACACTAGAGGTGATCACTGAAAATGCAGCTCCTGAAGATTAAAGTGAATTTCAAATAGTATGGTTCTGACTTTCATTTATGTGTAGGAAGTGAACCAGATGTGGGCGGGTCTTGGCTACTACTCCAGAGGAAAAAGACTGCATGAAGGAGCTCAGAAGGTCTCGTCTTGTATTCTGTACAGTATATCAAACATTTCTCTGGCATAGGTCTGTACTTCAGTCTGGTGTGTCCTGTTTTTTTTACATTCACTGTAAATGTGAGTGGTTCAGTTCAAACACAAACAACTTATCTCTTAAAACTGAGTGTGATTAAAATATGAACTGTTGTTGCATGCATTGTCTCACTCGTCTGTTGTAGGTGGTGTCAGAGCTTAAAGGGCAGATGCCTCACACAGTCGACAGCCTGCTGAAACAGCTGCCTGGGGTGGGACGCTACACTGCTGCAGCTGTTGGCTCTATTGCACTGGGTCAGGTGTGTTTCTATGAGCTTCATAGCTCCACCGCCTTGTTTATCACTGATGACTGAAACTGTCTGTCACCTAGGTTACTGGAGCTGTGGATGGCAATGTGATTCGGGTCCTGTGTCGCTTGAGGGCCATTGGAGCTGACAGCACAAGTCCTGCAGTGATAGAGGCTCTTTGGTGAGTTTCACCTTCAAACTAATATCCACCTGTAACCTGAGTTTGGGGTTTATCCCTGTTTTAATCAGCCCTGTGTGCGTTAAACTCCAGACGCTTTTTTGATCCCCTTGAGGAAACCGGGACTGTTATACTTGGTCTCATACTGTATATAAGTATAAAGAAATATAAGAATAATAGAAATAGAAATGAAGGACTATGTAAAATAAAAATTATGTATGCAGTGCTAATATATAGCACAATCTTTGCAGAGCAATGTGCATTAAAATATATATATATAAACTCTCTCTCTCTCTCTCTATATATATATATATATATATATATATATATATAGACTAAATTTATTATTTTATTATTATATTAGTATTTATTATTATATTATTTTATAATAAACCGAAATAAAAAATGAAAAAAGAAATGTACAACTATGTCCATCAAGCACAGAATATAAAACACATTTTAATCAGATTAATCACAAGTTGTTGTGGATTAATTTTGATTGATTGATTAAATATCATGCAGTTTTTAATCCATAATCGTGTTTCGTTTTGCAGAGTTAACAGACTCAAGAAAGAAGGGAATATTTCTGCACTTAACATCATCTAAGTTCAGTATTTATCCTTGTTGTAAATTCATATTAATATTTGTATATAAGGCAATTTTTTATACTTATTTTGTATTTATTTTCTAAGCTTTTATATACTTATTTTTCATACTTATTTCTTATTTTTGTACTTATTTTATTCTTGTACACTGAAAAGGGAGAAGCTCTACAGTTTCATTGTACAATGGTATAATGACAATAAAGATCATTCTCTTCTTCTAGTTTCAACAAAACAACTTGAAAGAACTTAGCAAAGTTTTGTCTCTTAGTTTTAAACAATCATTCATCATCAATCAACCATAGTTTGTCTATCTGCTCCCCTATACTCAGTCGTGTCGTCAGGGTTGAATTTTTTTTTTTTTTGTCGTCAGTGTTGAATGATGTGCTGCGTCTCCTCCAGTTGGAGACTATAGAAGTGGATATCTGTTGGCTGTGGAAGCTCCTAAACTGCTCAGGAAGCCTCGATCGGCAGCACATGACCATCAGAGCAGACACAGTGAACAATGAGGGGGATTGATGGAGTTTATTAGTGGATATAAGTCAAATGTTGGATGTTTTTAATCCAAAAGCCGCATCGTTGCTCACAGACAGAGTTCCTCAGTGTGGACCAACCACTGAGGAGCATCAACTGGTCTGTTAGAGGTCTGCAGCGACTCAGATGATGATGGATTAATCTGCGTTAACAAGCAAAAATATATGAATAAAAATAAATAAACACCAATGCTCGACATTCCTCAACACGCCTCTCTACTGGTCAGTTATGGTCTCTGCATACGGTTTTCTGTTAACTCTCTTCAAGGATGCCGTTGAGTGTCCACAGTATGAATCCGGTGTTAAGTTGTCTCAGATGTGCTCAGACAAAAAAAATATATGTTTTTGTGAGATAGGTCTTTGTGAATGGTATTTAAGTGAGTTTCATATTTCAACTAAGCTTTTCTTTATTTTTTTTCTATTGTAACTTGTTTTAGACTTGTTTTTTGCTGAGGTGGGTAAATTTCCTCCGACGGGGGTGAATTAAAAATATTATATTTTATTCTGTTGTATTCAAATATGCTCTCATTTCAACTTTTTTTCCGCTCTTTTCCAGGAGTCTCGCCAACGCACTGGTGGACCCTGACAGACCCGGGGACTTTAACCAAGCCATGATGGAGCTGGGAGCTCGGGTGTGCACCCCTAAAGGAGCTCTGTGCAGCCAGTGTCCTGTTCAGTCTCACTGCCGCTCTTTCCATAAGGTAAAATGCATCCTACGTTTTCTACTGGTGTTAATAAGCAATGCTCATAGTAGGTGCTTTGCTTTGTATTGTAAGTTCAGAAGGGTGCTTTAGATCTTAATGTTAAGGCTGGGATTTGTTCGTTTCCAGTCTCTATAATAGAGTGTGTGAATGTGCAGGTTCACGTCAAACAAGAAAGAAACTCCAGGAAGCTCTTGGTGGAGCTGGACAGGAAGCAGCCCACCCTGCCTGACATAGAGGACTGTGGTAAGTGTCCTGAACCCTCTTCTCATTGTCAGACCTCATGATATTATATTAAAATACTTTCTCTTCTCCCTCAGTGAATGGTGGGACATGTCCACTGTGTCCCTCAGAGCCCTGGGACGATGGATTGGGTGTTCAGAACTTCCCCAGAAAGCCGGCAAAGAAGGCGCCTCGTGTGGAGCGAACTCTGACTGGTGTGGTGATCAGACCTGGAGAGCAGGGAGAGGACGAGTACCTGCTTACCCAGAGACCAAACAAAGGTCAGGACCTGAAGTTTGTTCCACAGGTGGTCGATCTGATAATCACATTTAACTGCTTTATTCCACTTCACTATTTGAAATGCTGAGACAAGGGTGGATGTGAGCAGCGATTCGTACTGAAGGTCCTTAATTCTGATTAACTTTAATCGTTCTGCTGGTTTTACTTCATTTCCATCAGTGTTTAAACCACCGCCATATGACAGAAGTTCCCCCTCTTTTAGGTACAAGCTCGTCAGTTTGCGCAGGTTGTTCGTCATCTTGTTGTTTAGATTGCGAATTGGTAACATGTTCTTCTGAGTCATGTCCACCGTGTTCCTCCATGGCTGTTTATGTTTTAGCCGCATGCCTGGGCTGGCCGTAAGGCGCTACGGTGCCGTAAAACGTGTTTTGCGACACTGCGATATAACCGATAGAGCTTCACATTAAGCGATAGACATTTTCTATCGTCCAGACGATATATATTGTCATATCGCCCAGCCCTCGTGTTTATTTTAAAATATATTTTTCTAGAAAGTTGTCAAGTCAGCAATACTGAGTCCCCAAAATGATGACTATTGAACATAAACAAACATGGCTGCCATTAGTCCTCACGCCTGCCAAACTAGCAGCTTGTAGAAGACTCCAGTGGCATTGGCTCAATCCCAAACCTCACTAGCCCTTCACCTCTGAGTGTCCCTCCAAATGAATTCTCACTCCAGCTGTGGAGGCACTTTAACTGAAGGGGGAGGGTATAAATAAGATGAGCACCGAAAAACAGAAGCATTCGCCGCCATGGCAACAGAAAGACGCATCTTGTGCAGGAGGAGCAACATTATACCTGAAATAATTTTAAGTGATTGAGTCTTTCAACTCCAGCACCATGTGACATTCCCAGTCAAACAAATACAGCCAGATGGATTTTGCTGCCAGTTGTTCTCAGGTTTTGAGGAGCCAGGGCTGCAAAATAAAACCAGCAGAGAGGAAGATTTGCCTTTTTTTAGTCTTTTTTTATCTTTCCAAACCACCTTTCATTTTCTGTCAGGGTGACAAAGGTGTGAGGGACATAGTGGAGACGTGGAGTTTAAATTTTTATGTTGTTTCCTCCTCCATCTTTCGCCGTGGCACTTCCTGCTGACGCCGTCATAAGTGTACATCGATGCGGACTCCACTCGCCGTCCGCCCTACATGGTTTGGGACGGCCGTTTTGTGACAGAATTTGTTTTGTTGATTGTTGGCAGGTTTGCTGGCAGGCTTGTGGGAGTTCCCCAGTCTTCTGCAGGGAGAGAAAAACTCTGAAATGAAACAGAAGAGGGAGCTTTGTACTCAGATCAGTGGGATACTGGGAACCCGTCTGACAGAAAGCTGCTTACAGTACGTGGGAGAGGTAAGCTTGATGTTTACCACCTACCTATCATACACACTTTCCAAAATAAACGGAGACCATCCTCTGATATGTGATTGATTGGCTGTTTCACAGGTGGTTCACATCTTCTCCCACATCCACCAGACATACGTGGTTCACACTGTGTATCTGAAGAAGACTGAGGCACAAACACAGGCTGAAAATGCTCAGTGGCTCACCAGGTCCGCTCTGCAGAAAGCTGCTGTTTCCACAGGAGTGAAAAAGGTTTTTAATTTGTTTATATGACGTGTGTGTTTCCTGCTGTGTAAGTTCAGTTTTTCCCTTGTGTGTTTCCAAAAGAAGTGACAGCAGGAGTGAGTGAGTGTCCACATTTGCTCATGTTTGGCCTGAATAAATGATATCAACATATTCTCCTGCAGATTGTGAAGCTTTGTGACTCTGTGCACAGTCAAAAAGAACATAACTCTAAGGTAAGAGCTTCTGTATAATTTTGTATACACACATGTATGTGTCTTATTCTATAAATCTGTATAAATCCAGGAACAGATTCCATGTTCGTCATTTGTCTCTTCTCTCAGGAAGGGAAAAGGCAGGAGCTCTCCTCCATAAAGAAACCCCAGAGCTCTAAAAAGCCCAGGCTGAGTGCAGCTAAGAGCAGCAGGCAGCTCTCCCTCAGCTCCTTCTTCAACACAGTTAAACAGGAATCTTGTTGAGTGTTCAGTCCTACATCATGTCTTCTCACACACCTGTGCCTAATTTTAACACGATCAATTTTTATATATTGCTTTAAAATGATAAAATGTTGCTTCTGTGATGTTCCTGAAGGGACTTTTAATGAATCAGCTGTGTTTGATTTGTAATGACCTCATTATAGAAACTGTTTTTATCACTATAGGCTTATATTATGACTATTTTACAAGCAGTATGTAGATAATTGTTTAATAAAATGTAATATAGTGGACGAAAAGAGTAACTTTGGTGTGTAACGTGGTGTCTGGGGCTTTATTATTCATGCAAGGTGTCTTATTTATATTTTAATCTCAGAGAAGGTGAGCAAAAGAAACACTTTGTTTTCAGAAAATAAATTTTCATGTATGATTTCTTAGAGGAGGATCTGAATTTTTTATTTATTATCTATCTGAATTGACAAGTTTTCTTTTTCCTTTTTTGTTTATCCACAAATTAAAATAAAATAACGGTGAGTCACAGTATGGCAAGAAAACAGCGCCCCCTGCTGACATGAACAGGTAACGTCACTCAATTAAAAAAAGACAAACTAACCTCGCGATCTCACAAGATCACGCGAGAATCGCGGGATCAAATCGTCAGACAAACAGGAAGTGATTTAAATCTCAGTGCTTTTCCTCCCCGCCTTTAAAAGTAAAAGTGGAGGCCAACTGAATAATAGTGAATGTGACATTAAGGAGGCACTGTGACAGTTTAGTGACGTGTCCAGTTTTTGTCCTTCAGTGCTTCAGTCTGGCTCCGTCCTGTCAGCTGAACTTTGACAGATATCTTTAGTGTCCAAAGGTCCTCCAGTCTGGTTACTGAGGGTCACTGCTGGAGCTGAAGCACCGGTAGCAAGGTGTGAATTATTGACTCCTTTTTTGTTTTTTTAAAAAAAAAAAAAATTATCGTGTTTTTTTTTCTTCATATTTTGTGTCATTAATATTTCTTCACGTTCACAGATGGCTTCTCTGTGGCAAAGTGTCCTATCAGTGCACCACAGGATAGTGGACAATGGAGGTATGATGAGGATTATTAACCTGTTACAGTGTGTGTGGGAGGAACACTGACAACTTTTATTTATGTCTGTATCATGTTGACTTGGTTTATATTCATCAAACTGTACAGACAGCAGATCATCTGAGCTGAACTGAAGTGGAAGCCTGGGCTCTCCTGTGCAGACTAACACACAACCAGTGCTGAAAATTTGTGAAAATCAAAGCAGCTCCTCAGACTTTTTTTTTTTTTTTAGCCAGATATGTGTCCTGTAAAATATTTATTCCTTCGCTCCATGATGTTGCAGACAAGAGGACGGACCCATGGCTGCTGGTCTACTCCCCCGTCCCCGTGGCGCTCCTCTTCCTGGTGTACCTCTGTGTGGTCTGGGCCGGTCCTCGTCTGATGAAACACAAAGAACCCTTTGACCTCAAAGTCGTTCTCATAGTTTACAACTTTGCCATGGTCGGCCTGTCTGCCTACATGTTCTATGAGGTGTGTTTGTGCTGCTTTTTCTTCTGTTCTTATGAAGAAAACCAGATCTGTCATGAGCACAGGAATGATGGAAATATTCAGTTTTTCAGGTTTGCAGCTGTCGTCATGCACCAGCACATGCTTTTTTGAGTTATGAAAGATGGGTTATGTTGGTGAATGTAATTGTGACTCTTTAACAGTTCCTGGTCACATCCTGGCTCTCGAACTACAGCTACCTCTGTCAGCCTGTAGATTACAGCACCAGCCCTCTGGCACTGAGGGTAAGCAAGTGTCTAAATAATCAGTTGCCTTTTTCTTACATTTAATAAAATGTAAAACTCAGACTTCACCAGTGTCTCCTTCCTCCAGATGGCTGCAGTCTGCTGGTGGTTCTTCTTCTCCAAGGTCATAGAGCTCAGCGACACGGTGAGGATTTGTTCAGAAGTTTGCAGTCTCATCAGTGAAATGTGGAGTTGAAACTGGAACAATATCCTCTCTATGAGCAGGTCTTCTTCATCCTGAGGAAGAAGAACAGCCAGCTGACTTTCCTTCATGTTTACCACCACGGCACCATGATCTTTAACTGGTGGGCTGGAGTCAAGTATGTGGCCGGTGGACAGTGTAAGTGCCAGAATAAAACTGATGATATACATACACTCACTGGTCACTTTATTAGGTACACCTGTTCAATTGATTGTTAACACAAATAATTAATTAGCCAATCACATGGCAGCAGCTCAATGCATTTAGGTATGTAGATGTGGTCAAGACAACTTGCTGAAATCCAAACCGGAAATCAGGATGGGGAAGAAAGAGGATTTAAGTGACCTTGAACATGGCATGTTGTTGTTGGTGCCAGACTGGCTGGTCTGAGTATTTCAGGAACTGCTGATCTTGTGGGATTTTCACTAGAACCATCTCTAGGGTTTACAGAGAAAGGTCCGCAAAAGAGGCAATATCTGGGGAGCAGAATGCCTTGTTGATGTGAGAGGTCACAGGAGAATGGACAGACTGGTTGGAGATGATAGAAAGACAACAGGAACTCAAATAACCACTGGTTACAACCAAGGAATGCAGAATATCATCTGGGAAGTTTTGTTTTGCTCTCTAATCTTGATCGTCTCCACTTCCTGCTTTGATCTCTGTGGCATATGTCTCTTTATGCTCTGACTACATTTCCCAGAAGCCCCAATATTACACACAGGTTGTGTGAGAGCTGCCGAAAAAACACTTTGACATACAGTATATATATGCATCCATGGCAATCATGCGTTGGATTTTAAATGATGTGTAAATACGTTTTTTAATTACACTGACTGGAACTAAACACAAATAAAAACTACCGTTGTCTCTCTGAGTGTTTTTACATGTCCTTGTTTATCCTGCAGCGTTCTTCATCGGCCTGGTCAACACCTTCGTTCACATTGTGATGTATTCCTACTACGGCCTGGCAGCCATCGGCCCTCACATGCAGAAGTACCTGTGGTGGAAGAGATACCTCACGTCTCTACAGCTGGTGAGTGGCCTCCTGTTCCCTTTGAGATGAACATAATATGTTTGATGTAAGCTGATCTGACCTTTTCTCTGATGGCCTCTCCAGCTGCAGTTCCTGCTGTTCCTCCTGCACACAGGCTACAACCTGTTCACAGAGTGTGACTACCCTGACTCCATGAACGTGGTGGTGTTCAGTTACTGCGTCACCCTCATCATCCTCTTCAGTAACTTCTACTATCAGAGCTACCTCAGCAAGAAGAAGCAGAAATAAGATGCTGTGGTGAGGCACAAACACATTTCAGGCCTTATGAGAGGAGCTCACAGTATCACTTTTTTAAACAAATGTTTTTATGGAATTTTCCACTCACAGTATGAGCACTAACAGAGAATGCAACAAGAAATAAACAAGAAAAACAAGCAAAGGGCAAGGCATTTTTCACAACTCTATATCACATCACACGTCAGGTCCCAATTCAAGTACTAAAATATATACATGGTTGTTTAAAAAATGATATGCATATAAAAAATTAACACATTAATTTATGTTAATTAATGATAACATTATGGTTAAAACCATGAACACATGATTCAGTGATCTGATATGGCTTTTGTTCCTTGAGAAAATGTCCAATGATTTGGAAATTATACAATTTAAATTTTCATCTTTTGGTATTTATAGTCCATTTTCATTTTCAAGAAAATATTACTACAAGACTGGAAAAACAAATTTGAAACACATTTTACAAGAAAATAAAAAGTGGTACCAAAAACTTTTAAATTTAAAAAATTATAAATTTCTTATACGAGACTTTCTGGGTTGTGGTCTATGGGTAGAGCAACAAGCGTGTTGCCTAGCAACGACCACAGATGTATGGATGAGGTGGATCAAGTGATTGACTGCAGAGGCAAAGATGCGTTACCAGCAGAAATATTGTTGTGCCTTTTTATTTGGAAAGAGCAACGAATGGCCAATGATGTAACTTCATCACTCAGTACCTAAAACACTCTGTGACAGATTTGTTCTTCATTCGGCCCCACCTTAAGTTCAACTTATTTCTTTAGCATTAGTTTATTTTGAAAATAAACTAATAATAAAGAAAAGAAGTATGTAGGAACATACATATGCCAGTACTATGTACAGTTGTTATGAAAACTCCACATGAATAAATGGAAAAGTCAAAAATTGGGTTGTATTATTGCACATGGGTATTAATAATTGCATGTTCTGAATATTGCTCAGGTGTGAGGAGTTTGTTAGAAACAAGAGTAAAATAGTTTTTTATTCATCCCCCCATTGGGGGAAATTCACCCGCCGCAGCAGCATAAAACAAGTTATAATAAGAAGAAAGAACAAACAAATAATTATAAAATAAATATTCACAGTATGTATGAAATAAAAAAGGAAGAAAACATTTTTTAATGGAAAATGAACTCTTAATTTAGCACATTAATTAAAGCCCCCTTGTGTGATGTTTCAAGTTGTCTATTAACAGGTTTAGTTTTTATCATTTAAAGGTATTACTTCCTCCGTGAGTAATTACCTCCACAAAAACACTGCAGTTCTGACAGACTTTATATATGCATTGGTTTAGCCAATGCAGGTCACCATGTTGCGTCGCCATCTTGAAACTACAGGCCCTGGGAAGGGACAACCAGGTAAAAACGCCTTTTCCATTTTTTAACTTTTCCCTGAGGGTGCGACTTATCTGGCGGACTAAAATGCTAGATGGCAGTAATAACAATTCGCAACACTGACCTCATCATCTGAGAGAATGCTGGTAGAAGTTGTATTTGCGGATGCCATCTCGATAAAAACTCTCCATATTGCGAATGTTGGCCCTCGACAACCACAGAAGGAAACAAGCACTGAGAGAAGGGTTGGGCTAAAGAGCAATATTCATTGTGTGCAGTACACCACCTCACCACTAGATGGGAGTAATTCCCACACAGAGGGGCTTTAAATAAAACGTATTTTAACTGAATTATGGATGTGACTTTTGGATTATGTTGTGTAAAAATAATGGTGCAAAGTTGCTGTGCAAATTAGTTATTGAAAGAAGAGGCTATGGCAGTAATGTGTCCAGTTGTGGTCACATCAGTCAGTGATGCTGATGCTATAAAGTCTTATTGCTGATGGCAGGAATGACCTGTGGTGGTGCTCTTCAGGAAGGGGAAGGGTAAATTAGGGTGAATGTTTGATTGTACATGGGGCAGATGGCTTGTGGGGGAAAGCTGCCTCAGTGTCACAAGATTTTGGTGCTCAGGGTCCTGAAGGGCTGACAGGAGGGCAGCAGGTCAAACAGAGGGTCAGAGGGGTCTGAAGGGAGGGCAGGGGGACACCGATGATCCATCATTGTCCAACAGCAGTGGTGTCGTCTGAACTTTGGGAGCTTCACAGATCGGTTTGTGGAGCTGCAGTCGTTGGCTATAGATGTAGTGGAGAGCACACACCCCTGGGGGGTGCTGGTGCTCATGGTGATGGATGTGAAGTTGCCCAGCCTCACCAGCTGTCTGTCTGTCAGGAAGCTGCACCTGACAGCTGGTCCAAACTGGTCCAGGTCGAGCTGTCGTCCACAAACAGAATCCTTGTATGGCTCCCTGGTCCGTTGAGGTTTCTGCAGGATGTGATGCAGTCCCATGTTAACTGCATCATCTGCAGACCTGTTTGGCCAAAAGGCAAGCTGCTGGTGAACCATCCAGTGATGTCCTTCAGATGGGCCAACACCAGTCTCCTAAAGGACTTCATGATCACCCAGGTGAGAGCGATGACTCTGTCGTCTTTCAGTCCTGTGGTCTTGGGATTTTTGGGGACTGGGATGATGGTGGAGCGTTTGGAGCAGGAAGGATCCTCACACTGCTCCAGTGGTCTGTTGAAGATCCAGGTGAAGACAGGTGCCAGCTGGTCCGCACAGGCTTTCAGGCAGTTTGTGACTCTGTGGACAGTCAGGAAGAACAAAGCTCTAAGGTAAGAGCTTCTGTATAATTTTATATACAAACTGAGTCTTATTCTATAATTCTGTATAAATCCAGGAACAGGTTCCATGTTCGTCATTTGTCTCTTCTCTCAGGAGGGAAAAGGCAGAAGCTCTCCTCCATAAAGAAACCTCAGAGCTCTAAAAAGCCCAGACTGAGTGCAGCTAAGAGCAGCAGGCAGCTCTCCCTCAGCTCCTTCTTCAACACAGTTAAACAGGAATCGTGATGGTACTGTGTGTTCACGGCTACATCATTTACCTTATTATCAGAGCATCGAGCTGGGGACACATTAAGGGATTATTGTCATCACTGAGAATTTAACACAACAATCAGTTATAATCAAGTTATTTTAACACAATCAGTTTTTAAATTTCACTTCTGTTGAATCATCAGTGTAGTTTGATTTTGATTTGTGTTTATAGATAATGATTTACATATTTTGTAATATATTTACAAGCATTAGGTGAGAAAAGTGTCTAATAAAACAGTTTATTTCCTCAATAAACATGTCAGTGGACACAGTGTAGAGTGTAGAACTTACTAAAGCTCAAGACGAACACCAGATATGACACCAGATAATCAATAATTATTATCTATACAGTTTACTGCTTTTTTATATTATTATTATTATTATTATTATGAGCATGCACAGTGTTAAACAAATGTATCAGACCACCACCCAGTCTGAGGTGTGCTGAATTAGCAGTATTACTGATTACCACATTTATTTTGTCATGTTTCTATAATGGTTAATTCACCAGTATGTGTAAGCTTTTTATTTTAATGATAAAATATAATTGTTGATGTTATCCAGTAATTCATATATACTGTAATAGGGAAAGGGAAATAATAATAAATAAATAATAATAATAATTTCCTGTAAATTCCTGAACAGAAAAAATGTGTTGTTTGTTATTCTGGATTTATTTCTAACTTTCTGGCTCAAATTTGGGTCTAAAAAGGTGAATTCAGTTTAAATTCCTCACTTCTGTTCAAAATGGTGAAGAGTAGTGAACTCAGTGAGGAAGAAAGAGTTAAAGTGGAGCAGATGATGCTGGAGGCTCTTTGAGACGCACAGTGTTTACTGTAAAAGAAGTAATAAGAAGTAAAACATTGATGGAAACCACAGTGTGCAGGGAAGCAGCGCCCCCTGCTGAGATAAAGCCGTAACAACCAACAGATCCTGTCAAAAAAAAAAAAAATCCCTCCAAATCAAACCCAAAGCGAAGACAAACAGGAAGTGATTCAAAGCTCGCCGCTTTTCCTCCGCTGTCTGTTCCGCATTGTAGCAGAGGTTGAGTCACAGAAGTGAGTTCACTTAACGGTTTTCACTGGCTGCTCCTGTCCGGCTTCTTTCAGTCAGCAGATCAATCTGGATCTGCCAGGTGAGTTTTGTGCTGCAGGGTGCTACCTGTTGGTCAGGTGGTTTCTCAGCTGCTTCCTGCAGTCTGTTAACTCAACTTAACCTTGAACTGCTTCACATTTAAGGCTGGTTTCTCTTTAACTTTCTCTTTCCAGATGGCTTCTGTGTGGCAAAGTGTCCTCTCTGTGCACCAGAGGATAGTGGACAATGGAGGTACACAACTCTGTCTGTGTGTGTGTGTGTGTGTGCTGCAGATGTCCTCCCCAGCTTGTCTTCAATGCACAATGCCTGATTTGTGGTTTGTCACATGATTAGCCAGCATGCCACTTGGTAAACAGCAAGGTATCGCCTTGTTACAGTGGTGGACATATGATTATAAATATTAATAATATGAGTAGGTGGAACAGGGACCCAAACATAGGGAGGACCGTTTTTATTGTCAAATGAAGATGTTTTTGTGGGCAAACTTGTAAATATTTAATGCATGATGGTTTAAATTCATCAAACTGTGCAGACAGCAGATCATCTGAACTGAACTGGAACAAAGTGGAAGCCTGTGCAGACAAACACACTACCAGTGCTGAAAGGTCAGAGATGTGTCCTGTAAAATATTTATTCCTTCGCTCCATGATGTTGCAGACAAGAGGACGGACCCATGGCTGCTGGTCTACTCCCCCGTCCCCGTGGCGCTCCTCTTCCTGGTGTACCTCTGTGTGGTCTGGGCCGGTCCTCGTCTGATGAAACACAAAGAACCCTTTGACCTCAAAGTCGTTCTCATAGTTTACAACTTTGCCATGGTCGGCCTGTCTGCCTACATGTTCTATGAGGTGTGTTTGTGCTGCTTTTTCTTCTGTTCTTATGAAGAAAACCAGATCTGTCATGAGCACAGTGAGTTCAGTTTTACTGCCTTTAGCGGCTGCTTCCTTTTTGGTAGTTCTCTTTTATGGCACCATAGGGTCATGTTAGTTAATCTCATGTAATTGTGTGACTCTTAAGCAGTTCCTGGTCACATCCTGGCTCTCGAACTACAGCTACCTCTGTCAGCCTGTAGATTACAGCACCAGCCCTCTGGCACTGAGGGTAAGCAAGTGTCTAAATAATCAGTTGCCTTTTTCTTACATTTAATAAAATGTAAAACTCAGACTTCACCAGTGTCTCCTTCCTCCAGATGGCTGCAGTCTGCTGGTGGTTCTTTTTCTCCAAGGTCATAGAGCTCAGCGACACGGTGAGGATTTGTTCAGAAGTTTGCAGTCTCATCAGTGAAATGTGGAGTTGAAACTGGAACAATATCCTCTCTATGAGCAGGTCTTCTTCATCCTGAGGAAGAAGAACAGCCAGCTGACTTTCCTTCACATTTTCCACCACGGTCCCCTGATGTTCAACTGGTGGGCTGGGATCAAGTACGTGGCCGGTGGACAGTGTAAGTCAACTAGTCTTTTACTCAAAGTGCTGGAACGATGGTCAAGACGGGTATTATGTTGTGGGTGAAGAGCTTACAGAAGTCTGTGTTTCTCATTGTCATCCAGTCATGTGAAAAGTCCAAAACCAACAATACATCGATCCTTCAACAAGTCTGAAGCAAAAGCCGGATTTATTCTACTGTCGTTCTAAAAATTAAAAAAAATGCACAATTTAGACACACCGTTGCCCTGGGTAACCGGTTCCTGAGATATACACACACACACATATATATATACATATATATACACACACACACAGTAGTTCATTTAAATATATATACACACACACACACACATATACATATATACTGTAGTATATATATATATATATATATATATATGTTCATATATATATATATATATATATATATATATATATATATATATATATACATATATATATGTATATATATATATATATATATATATATATACTGTAGTCTATATATATACACACACACACACACTGTCGTTCATTTAAATATATATAATATGTGTACACGTGTGTATATATATATATATATATATATATATATATATATATATACACACGTGTATACACGTGTATACACGTGTATATATATATATACAGTGTATACACGTGTATACACGTGTGTATATATATATATATACACACGTGTATACACGTGTATACACGTGTATATATATATATACACGTGTATACACGTATATACGTGTGTGTGTGTGTGTATATATATATATATTTCTTTAACTGGCTTCTTATGATCTTTTTCTTGCAGCGTTCTTCATCGGCCTGGTCAACACCTTCGTTCACATGCTGATGTATTCCTACTACGGCCTGGCTGCCATCGGCCCTCACATGCAGAAGTACCTGTGGTGGAAGAGATACCTCACTTCTCTGCAGCTGGTGAGTGGCCTCCTGCTCCCTTTGAGGCAACATGTTTGTGAAGTTCAGCTCGTGAAGCTCAACAGAACGTCTTCCTCTAAATGCCACTCCAGGTGCAGCTTCTGCTCTTCGTCCTCCACTCGGGCTACAACTTGTTCACAGAGTGTGACTTTCCTGACTCCATGAACATGTTGGTGTTCACTTACTGCGTCACTCTCATTGTCCTCTTCAGTAACTTTTATTATCAGAGTTACCTCAGCAAGAAGAAGCAGAAATAAGCCTTGAGGTGAGTCCTTACAACAGGAGCTGACAGTATTAGGTCAGATTTGTTTCCTTTTTTTGCAGTACTGGCTAATGTCCACTAGAGGGGGCATAATGCTCACAGACTGAATGCTTTTCTTACATCACTCACGCCCACGATTGCAGTTTTTTTTTTATTATTGTGTCAAAATAAGTCTCAAATTAAGATGTGAACATTCAGTTATTTATTTTTTAAATTGAGAAACACATTGTTGACAAACATTGAAATGACTGTTGTAAACAAACTGTACATTTATACATAGAATTGTAAAGTAGGTTGGTTTCTCTGCATTATCTCAAAATCAATGAGTTCAATTCCTCCTGAAATAAATCAAAAAAAAAAAACAGAACAGGGAAATGCAAACACATTTTTTTCCACTGCTACAATACCACAGCAAAATGATATAATCCTTTCTACACTTCAGTCTAAAATAGATTGAAATATGTAGATTACAGAGAAGAATGAGGAGTGACAGATTGCATTCTGGGGTTTTGCAGTGTTTAAAATGTTCTATTAATACTGACAAACCTGCATGTATACATGAGTTCCTAGTCAATGCATGTGATTCTGTGTCTTAAGAAATAAAGCACATGGAGATTTAAAAAAAAGTCTTAATTCTTGTCTTTTTTTTCCTTTAACGGACACTTCTGTGTAATTCCCTTGATTCTTGTGATTCTGTTCTTTAAGAAACAGAAACCAATTTTTGGCTGATTACTGGATGATTTTAGGAATTAAATGAGCCACAATGGGAAGATGTGACTGGTGAAGTGACAACTTTGTTTAAAGATGCAAAACAGCAAGGGACAGGTAAGTCAGAATAAGATCAAATAAAGGGTAGAGTAGGTGTGGCGCAGCGTGCCCTGCTCCAGTGTTGCTCTATGTCTCTGCGTAGACGGAGGACATGTGGCTCAGGCTGCGATCAAAGTTTCCCACCTGGAAGTAAACGCTCTCCTCTGGGCTGGAGGAGAACTGGCAGCCTGCTCCACCTGGAAGCTCCTGGGTCAGATTGAAGCCTGGAACAGACAGGTTTTTTTTTTTTTTTTTTTAAATGTAAATTAAATCATTTGGGTGATCTTTTGGTTGAGGTAAAATGTCCTCACCTGCAGTGTTGCTAGTTGACATGTGGAAGCCATTGTGCTGATGGGAAATGTAGCCGTGAGAATCTCCCGGGACATGGACGCCATCGACCGTCTGCTCCATCCTGTAGGAGTCTCCGAAATGGAGGCAGCTCTGAAAGCTGCCTTGGAATTCTAAGAAAAGAGGATGTTGAGGAGAAACAGAGGAGAAAAATACAAGCCAGACTTGATCATCTGCCGCCAGTGTCTATGAATGATTGTTTCCAAGGTCAGCAAACGTCTCCTGCGTCCGGACGCAACTTAAGTGGAACTCAAATTATGACAATGCTATGTCTGTGCTTGTGCTCGCGGTGCCAGCCCCATAGTATATAACATTTATCCCCATTGTCTCAAAAGGAACCACAGGAGTCACAATAATGGGACAGCAGCCTCGCCTAGAGGGCTTTTACGCAATTTCCCAACCACAGCGTGGTTTCAGAGACGTCCACGTGTAGCTCTTTACAGGGAAAACAGTGTTTAAGGCATTAAGAAAATGCTCTGGAGTGACAGCAGAGCTGCCATGTTGGGGTGCTGAAAGACAGCTGAAAACATGAGCCAGCATTTTGTTGGCTAATTCAGCTCGGGGAAAAGACTTCCGGCATGTGGTTTTTCCCACTCTGTCTCAACAACTCTAATCTCTTTCAGTCCTTAAAATGCTCTGACAGAGCCACAGGGCAGTATCGCTGCTCTGAGAGACAACTTCCTCTCTTTGAGGCCTTTCATGTGGGTCTGCAGCTACAGCAAGTGTTTAAAAAAGGACACAGGGGTGCTCTTATGTAAATTCCCTCATAGGAACTTATACAAGAGTAGTACCCCAGCTACATGTCACTGAATCACGTGAAACAAGAAATATTTCAGGATATTAAATTGAAACAGCAATTAACATTTCCAATTTCAAGCCATAGCAGATTTCCTGAGACAGGTAATATCTGGGCAGATGTCTTACCATCGTTGGCAGACTGATGGTGTTGGTAGTGAGA
Source organism: Synanceia verrucosa (assembly GCA_029721515.1). NCBI lineage: Eukaryota > Metazoa > Chordata > Actinopteri > Perciformes > Synanceiidae > Synanceia > Synanceia verrucosa. The sequence continues at coordinate 4,134,431 of CM056558.1, forward strand.
GTAGGGCTTATGATGAGTGTGGACATGCTGTTTCTCCAGAGGAGGAGGCGGCGTCCCTGGAGACATGAGGCGACCCGACACCCTGGAGGAGACATCAAAAGGGTAGGTCAAATATACATTGAAGCGTCCCAATATGCTTAATCCTTTCAAGACATTCTCAATAATTTGATTCAAGCATTGTGACATTCAAATCAAAGTATTCATGGTGTTCTGCTAACCACATCATTCAACAACTCCAGCAGAGAAATTAATTATACAACAGGAAACCTACAGGTAACAATCCTCCTACCACGTTACCATCTCAAACCAATAAGCAGAATGTGCACTCAGGTGAAGCCAACACCTTCACACGTTTTGTATGTATAGTAGTACAGTATGTCAAAGTCTTTGCAAAAAAAAAAAAAAACTCTCAGTATCATGTGTATAATATAGTGACAGATCATTTCACGAATAATTATAGACATTGACAAAACATTGACATTAAAATGTTAATGTAGTATGTCAAAAATTTCATGAAATAAAAGATCATATTATAGTATGTCAAAAAAAGTAGTATGCCATGAATAATCATAACTGCATGTTGAAAAATGTCACAAAAAGAATGTAGTATAGTATGTAAAAAAATTCCATGAAATAATGTAATAATATGTAGGGAAAAAAAATCATAGCACAGTATGTTGAAAAAATAATGAAAAAGGTCATGGTATGATGACATAATATGTATAGTATACTATTATATTATTTATACAATTACTAATATTATGTGTATCTACATATATACAGTATATATATTATAGTATACTATTCTATAACATAGTATGACAGTATTTTGACATAGTAATGTTGAAAATTTCATGAAAAAAGTGACAGAATAGTATGCCATGAATAATTATACATGAAAAAAGTCACAAAAATATCACAGTATGGTACGTTAAAAAAAAAAAAATCATAAAAAATGTCATAGTATAGTATGTTGAAAATGCTATATAAAAGTATTTCATAAAAGAGATCAAAGCAGAGTATGTAAGGTATTTCATAAAAGAGATCATAGAAGAGTATTTAACGTATTTCATTAAAGAGATCATAGAAGAGTATGTAACGTATTTCATTAAAAGAGATCATAGTAGAGTATGTAACGTATTTCATTAAAAGAGATCATAGTAGAGTATGTAACGTATTTCATTAAAAAGATCATAGCAGAGTATGTAACATATTTCATTAAAAGAGATCATAGTAGAGTATGTAACGTATTTCATTAAAAGAGATCATAGTAGAGTATGTAACGTATTTCATTAAAAGAGATCATAGTAGAGTATGTAACGTATTTCATTAAAAGAGATCATAGTAGAGTATGTAACGTATTTCATTAAAGAGATCATAGCAGAGTAGGTAACGTATTTCATTAAAGAGATCATAGCAGAGTAGGTAACGTATTTCATTAAAAAGATCATAGTAGAGTATGTAACGTATTTCATAAAAAAGATCATAGTAGAGTATAAAAAAGATCATAGCAGAGTATGTAACGTATTTCATATGAAAGATCATAGCAGAGTATGTAACGTATTTCATATGAAAGATCATAGCAGAGTATGTAACATATTTCATAAAAAAGATCATAGCAGAGTATGTAACGTATTTCATCAAAGAGATCATAGCAGAGTATGTAACGTATTTCATTAAAGAGATCATAGCAGAGTATGTAACGTATTTCATAAAAAAGATCATAGCAGAGTATGTAACGTATTTCATCAAAGAGATCATAGCAGAGTATGTAACGTATTTCATTAAAGAGATCATAGCAGAGTATGTAACATATTTCATCAAAGAGATCATAGAAGAGTATAAAAAAGATCACAGCAGAGTATGTAACGTATTTCATAAAAGAGATCATAGCAGAGTATATAACGTATTTCATCAAAGAGATCATAGCAGAGTATGTAACGTATTTCATTAAAAAGATCATAGTAGAGTAGGTAACGTATTTCATAAAAAAGATCATAGTAGAGTATGTAACGTATTTCATTAAAGAGATCATAGCAGAGTAGGTAACGTATTTCATTAAAGAGATCATAGCAGAGTATGTAACGTATTTCATTAAAGAGATCATAGCAGAGTAGGTAACGTATTTCATTAAAGAGATCATAGCAGAGTAGGTAACGTATTTCATTAAAGAGATCATAGCAGAGTATGTAACGTATTTCATTAAAAAGATCATAGTAGAGTATGTAACGTATTTCATAAAAAAGATCATAGTAGAGTATAAAAAAGATCATAGCAGAGTATGTAACGTATTTCATAAAAAGATCATAGTAGAGTATAAAAAAAGATCATAGCAGAGTATGTAACGTATTTCATCAAAGAGATCATAGCAGAGTATGTAACGTATTTCATTAAAGAGATCATAGCAGAGTATGTAACGTATTTCATAAAAAAGATCATAGCAGAGTATGTAACGTATTTCATCAAAGAGATCATAGTAGAGTATGTAACGTATTTCATTAAAGAGATCATAGCAGAGAATGTAACGTATTTCATAAGAAAGATCATAGTGGAGTATGTAACATATTTCAGAAAAAAGATCATAGTAGAGTATGTAACGTATTTCATAAAAGAGGTCAGAGTAGAGTATGTAACGTATTTCATAACAGATCATAGTAGAGTATAAAAGAGATCACAGCAGAGTAACGTGTTTCATGAAAGAGATCATAGGAGAGTATGTAACGTATTTCATTAAAGAGATCATAGCAGAGTATGTAACGTATTTCATAAAAGAGATCATAGTGGAGTATGTCACGTATTTCATGAAAGAGATCATAGCAGAGTATGTAACGTATTTCATTAAAGAGATCATAGTGGAGTATGTAACGTATTTCATAAAAGAGATCATAGTAGAGTATGTAACGCATTTCATAAAAAAGATCATAGTAGAGTATGTAACGTATTTCATTAAAGAGATCATAGTGGAGTATGTAACGTATTTCATAAAAGAGATCATAGTAGAGTATGTAACGCATTTCATAAAAAAGATCATAGTAGAGTATGTAACGTATTTCATTAAAGAGATCATAGCAGAGTATGTAACGTATTTCATTAAAGAGATCATAGCAGAGTATGTAACATACTTCATAAAAGAGATCATAGCAGAGTATGTAACGTATTTCATCAAAGAGATCATAGCAGAGTATGTAACATATTTCATCAAAGAGATCATAGAAGAGTATGTAACGTATTTCATTAAAAAGATCATAGTAGAGTATGTAACGTATTTCATAAGAAAGATCATAGTAGAGTATAAAAAAAGATCATAGCAGAGTATGTAACGTATTTCATCAAAGAGATCATAGCAGAGTATGTAATGTATTTCATAAAAGAGCTCATAGTAGAGTATGTAACGTATTTCATAAAAAAGATCATAGTACTTAACATATTTCATAAAAAGATCATAGTAGAGTATGTAACATATTTCATTAAAGAGATCATAGCAGAGTATGTAACGTATTTCATAAAAAAGATCATAGTAGAGTATGTAACGTATTTCATTAAAAAGATCATAGTAGAGTATGTAACGTATTTCATTAAAAAGATCATAGCAGAGTATGTAACCTATTTCATAAAAAAGATCATAGTAGAGTATGTAACGTATTTCATAAAAAAGTTCATAGTAGAGTATGTAACGTATTTCATAAAAAAGTTCATAGTAGAGTATGTAACGTATTTCATTAAAAAGATCATAGTAGAGTATGTAACGTATTTCATTAAAAAGATCAAAGTATAGCATGTAAAAAAATTTATGAAAAAAAAAGGTCATTGTACAGAACCTTGAATTTTTTATGAAAAAGTCATAGTATAGCATGTCGAAATTTTTATGAAAAAAAGTCATGGTATAGTACGTTAAAAATTTTATGAAAAAAAGTTCATAGCATAGTATGTCGAATTTTTTTTATGAAAAAAGTCATAGTATAGTATGTCAAATTTTTTATCAAAAAAAGTCATAGTATAGTGTGTCAAAATTTTTATGAAGAACGGTTATAGTATAGTATGTAAAATTTTTTTATGAAAAAAGGTCATAGTATAGTATGTCGATTTTTTTATGAAAAACGGTTATAGTATAGTATGTCAATTTTTTTATGAAAAAAGCCATAGCATAGTATGTCGAAATTTTTTTATGAAAAAAGGTTATAGTATAGTATGTCAAATTTTTTATGAAAAAAGGTTATAGCATAGTATGTCGAATTTTTTATGAAAAAAGGTTATAGTATAGTATGTCAAATTTTTTATGAAAAAAGGTTATAGTATAGTATGTAGAATTTTTTATGAAAAAAGGTTATAGTATAGTATGTCGCCTTTTTTATGAAAAAAGGTTATAGTATAGTAGGTGAAAAAAGTCACTGAATACTATTCCATGAATAATCATAGATTAGGATGTTGAAAGATGTCACAAAGTAGTCATAGCATAGCATGTTGAAAATTTCACTGAAAAAGGTCACAGCATAGTATATCAAAAAAGCTGTCAACTCTGAGTTCCATTGACGTAATACTACGTCCAAGTGTTTTTTTTTTTGCCACAGCCTGTGAGTAAAGTTGGTGCTTCTGTGATTTGTAGCTGGGACATAAAGAGTTAACATGCGCCACAAAGATTGAAGCAGGAAATGGAAACAATTGCATTTAGAGAGCAAAACAAATGGATTCTGTACAAAAAGTGGCGACTCCCCCACACAAAACAAGAACAGAACAAGGTAAAAACAAACGTTTTTTTTTCATGATGAAATAGTGCGACTCTTCTTTCATTTGAGCTTCTCTGTGTTGACAGAGACATGGCTGTGGGTCTAGAAATATGACTGAAAAATGTCACAATATGACAGAAATCATGCTGCCTGCAACATATAATAATAGTAATAGTAGCAAACAGTATTTTTGTTGTACGTCTGTTAAGCTGGGAAGCACTGGGAGCACTCAAATTTGGGGTTACGTTGATCTCTGTAATTAAATCATATCATTATCAAATCATTTTTGAATCGCACTGTATCGTGAACAGAAGTGAATTGTATCGTATCGATGGGGGGTTCAGTGTATCGTCAATGCATCGTATCAGTGGCAGCGTATCGAGATAGCACGATCTGATATCACCAAGTAATTAACAGTCCTGAACAACTACCACAACAGTCCTGGACCACGAACACGGATATCAGATCATCCATCGAGATACATGGAGGAGGAAAGTGGGCATCAGCTCCTGAAGCTAAATGCTGATGGTGTTATTATTCTATCATTAAACTGTGCTATCAAGAAAAAAAAGCTATTGCCACTTAATAATACAAATATTTTTTACGTATTAAACAAGGTACATCGATAGGGGGACTAGTTTCATGCTATAAAAGAGATAATTAATGTGTGCCTTGCTTCACCTTCATTAGTTCACGGTGATAAATGTACCCAGAGGCAGTAATAACTCTGTCTGGCATTTATTCAGACACTTAAATGTTAAATGTTAAAGTTAACAGGAAAATGAAAACGACCACTGATTTAACGACTTCATGTTGTGCACTTGACATTAACTTAATGAAACAGCAACCTGGTGAAAATTCAGCCTGATAGCCAACAGACCTGCTTTTAAAAACAGAGCTGGCCAATCACCTCCCACAATATTCAGCAGCTACTTAGTACCCTCTCATAACTGCATATCAGGGATGCCAACACATAAACTGCTGCTGTGTTACTATGTGCTGCTGTGCCGGGGAAGCATATGGTTTGAGCTAAGCGCTATATGAATGTGATGACAGAGTGCTGCTGGAGGCAGCCGAGGCCTCAGATGACTGCAAACTGCTGGCCTGACTGGAGACGACTATATGACCTACTGCTCCATGCATGAGGGACGTCCCACCCTGCCCTAAGGAGAGGGTAGAGGCAGATGGTAAACAATAGTAAACAATGTCGAAAGCAAGTGCAGGAAGCTGCAACGTGTTCCTGCCAACGCTGAATGTATTTTACATTTTATTTAGCTGTTCAGGCACCCTGTGTTCCTGCCTTCATCGGTCAATGTGAAGAAAGAAGCCATGTTTTTCTTCTGTAGGTCTTCTTTGGGTTTTTCTGTCTCATAAACATATGAATGGATCCCATGAAATGTTGTGGAGGGATGGGTCTTGCTGATGAACACAACTGATATATTTATGTAAATATATCATAATGTCAGTGGTCATCGAAATCTGGGATTTCCATTACAATAACTACGATTAATCGATTAAATGTTGCTACCCTTGCTAGCTGGGACCACAAACACTTGTCGGGGATACTTAATTTTATTTTTTTATATGTCATATTTAGATGACATGTTGTCATATGCTGTCTCAGCTGTTGCTGTAGAGAGGAATTATCTGATCTGGACTCATCAGCCGCTCCTGGTTCACCTCTGACACACTCTGAAAGGCTAAATGCCAACAATGCAATATAACATATTAATATCTTAAGTACATTCTGCTGCCATTACTTTTTACTACTCAAGTAAACAGTTGACTTTCCTTATCTCACCTTTCATAGGATTAACAAATCACAGTCCTGATCGGTCCGATATCAGCAAAATAAACTAGTATCGGATTATATCGGCTTGAATCTAAAATCTCTGATAACAGTCCATTACAGACTTTATTCTATCCAATTGTAAAATATAGTTATTTTACACTTTAAAACTATATATATATATTTGTTTTTATTTGATTTATTGAGGTTATTTTTCAGGGTCTTCTAATTTATTTATTTCATGTAGAATATTCTTATGTTTAAGGTTAAAATTGATGTAACCCATTGGTTAAAAATAAATACGTCAGTTTTTCTCAGACCTACTGTTGCTGACTACTATTCTCTGTTTGAGTAATATCACTTGATCAAGTCTTTTCTAATATTCCATACTGCAAAATCAGTAATAAAAGTCTGGATGATTTGTGCTGATATCGGAGCAATTTAAATTTTGGTCATACAGTCGTGCAGATGCTTTTGAGAGAAACAGCTGAGTAAGAGGTTTTCAATGTGAAAAAAAGAAAGTGCTCGGACTGCACTTGACCCCCACGTCTATCTCTACCACACTGAGGTAACTTGTGTGGCACCTTGTGTTAGTACAACACTGAAGAAGCTAGCTTTTAGCAAGTGTGGCTAATCTATGGATTGGCACGGGCCCAGAGCATGGCCATGTGTTCCTGCAGAGAGCAGCATTCCCCCAGGAGCTGCTGTCAGCACAAACTCAGGAAACAGTTATACTGTTCATATTTGTACAAGCTGCCTCTATGTGCAGCTAAAGTGAATCATAAGCTAATCACTGCCAGCTGCCCCTGGCCCTGCTCTCGCTAGTCTCTAGCTTGCAAGAAACTCAAGCACGAGGTATGAGGGGAATCTTTCATAGCCACATTAATCTCTCCCCTGATATTCATCTTCACTGACCATCCTGCACTACTTTGCTTTTTCCAGCCAGCCCGCCCACTCCTGTCTCACTGCAGTGAGAGAGCGATTTGACCGCTGACCTGTTGATTCCTGAAGGTAGAGAAGGAGGGAGGCTTTAAGGTGATGGAATAAACGTAATACATTTTTAGAAGGTAGAGAGGTTAGAGAGAGAGTGGACAGACTGGTCTGCTGTAACAGATGGACTGCATGATGATAGTGTCAGGAGGAAGAGGAGGTGATGAGCGAGAGGGTTTACGAGACCTCAGTCTTTTCTCAAGGAGAACACAGCTCAGTGACTCTGACTTTAGTGGCCCGGTGAATGCTTTTGTGAGTAATATGGGAAAAATATGATGTCATTCTGGGAATGGGTTTTGATTCAGCACAGAAGTTCATGACTAAACATCGATCTTAGAAACACTACAGAGAGATGATGATGATGATGATGATGATGAAAAGTACCTCCAACATGGATTGTGAGCTGCCTGTAAGCCGCACAAATTCTGATAAAGTAACTCATGTTTGGGTATGCAGGAATGTAGGTCTACTGCAACTACTGTCCAGAAAAATGACAAGAAGTACAGGAGAAGCCGCCCTGGAGCCTCTGCTCCCCGTACTAAGCAATGATGGGATGGAAACCTGAAGATTCATGGGCAGTCTTGCTCTGCTCCTCGTTCATCTTCCTTCACCTGCAGCTCACTGTCCCACTAGGGAGCGAGGATCAGACCCTACCCTCCACAGACCCTACGTTCACCACAAACACCCTCTGCCTCGCCTCTCATCTCTCTGACCATTAAGCCCCTCTGATGGATGACGGGGGGCTTCTTTGGCCGAGATCGGTGGGAACACTTCTGGTTCTGGTTAGCAAGTTAAAGCTGTGCTTGAGAGACACAACAGCATCCTGGCTAAAGCTAAGCTAAAGCTAAGCCAGCCCTGCAGGCCCTGGAGTGAAGAGCACAGCCAGGGTTTGGGATAATCTTGAAAGCTCCTGTTAAAGATAACTGTCCTACTGAACACAGTGTCCTCAATCCCCGTCCACCTGGGAGGAATGTGGCAGTAAACCTTCACGTGTGAAGATGGATGGATCGATTAATAGCTGAGCGATTGAGCACATGCTGCCATACTTTTAATTTTTTTTTTTTTTTGGGCCGTGAGATTGACACTCATTTTCTGGATCACTGTAAGACGATAATGGCTGGAGGACAGACAGTGTAGAGTTACGACTCATGAACGCCTCCCCTTCAGAACAGGAACGCTTAATGTAGCTCTGTGCCGTCTCTGCCGCCACTCTAATTCAATTAACCTGTGTCAATCACTGCTGAGGTATCAAACCGCCTCAGACTAATATTTACAGAGGGGCTCTAATATCAATACGTACGTAAAGGCTGTGGACTCTCCCTCCGCAATTATATAACCACATATGGCAGAAGCACTGAATGACAACATTTACCACCCATCTCTCTGGGAGCGCAGGCCGCCATGGTCGGACAGCCATCTCTGTGAAAGAGGCCTCACACACACACACACAAATGCACACGTGCCACGCCGATTGCCAAATGTATTTTAACTGGCATATTTTAATATTAGCTTCAGAAAAATGACACTGGTATTTACAGAGTAAAAGGAGTCTAAATGGCCCATTTGAGCCAGAGTAAACACATTTAGCTATGAGGTCAGAGGCTGCCACACTAGAGGCAGGTTAGTTTGATAATTTTGTCAAAATGTTTAATGTCCTGCTAAACCGTTTGGGAAAAACAAGTGCGGTGCTCATATTGACTTTGGCAGCAGCCTGTATACTCAAGAATTTAAACATGTAAATCAAAATGCTCCATCTTCAGGCAAATGTGAGGAGACGTGTTATGCTGGTTGTGCTGCCACAACTTGCTTTTTGACTCTTTGTGCGCATTTATGACTGCTTTTAGATCATCAACATCTTGATTTGATGCAATCTGTCAATTTGGAAAAAATTGTAATGCATTGTCATTATGTCACAAGTATGTAGAGTAGGAGGTTAAGGTGGGCAATATTATTTATATGGCATAATAGGCACTGAAGTTTCATAATGGAAAAAAAGGGATTCTTACTTTTAACCACATGCACGCACACACACATAGTTCAGATGTTCTTCATCAAGCAGACCCACATCTCGCATCCAATAATGTCACCCGCCTGTGTAACCACGTTACAGCATCCTCTACTCAGGTCCTTTTCACTTTCCATTTCTCTCCCGCACTGGTAATTGTGCATGCCGTGGAGAAAGAGGCACTGAAACCACAAGGTAATTTCAACAGCGTTCCCCTCCCGCTTTAAAGGCTTGAAACAACACATCACCTTCCAGATGCTTCCAGGCTGACCTGGCGTCTCTGAGCAGCGCTCGGACGTTTACATCCAGGCGGTTTCGCCGTGCCGGCTCGCTGCGCTGTTTGTGCTGGAAGTCGAGCGCTCTGCTGTACCTCACACCCCAATCACATGCAATCATGTGTGCTTCCTGGATAACTACAATGTAAACTCCTCTCACTCACACACACCAGTGCAAATGCATGCACCGCACTTAGAGTAAGAAAGCCATCAGACCTCATTCTGTCATATGTCTGTGCTGTATACACTGCCATAATAGTGTATATACACACACAGACACCCATAGAGCAGACCACAGGGTTAAAAGAAAGCATGTTTACGTAACATGCTAACTTTTGTAATGCAAGGTTTATGATGCTTGATTCCATCCCTCTTTCTCAATGTTATTAAACTGTAAAAGACAGTTTTCCTTTTCTACCTCCCTGGTTTTCAGCACATTGTTTAGTACAGTACACACTGTGCCTCCTGACGACACCGCTGCTCTGCTGGCTCTCAGAGGAAATCATCCATGCTAATAGGAAACATGCTGTGCCTCTCACACACAAACTACAACACAGATACATGAAAAGTGTTGTTGAAATCTTAATAATAATCATAAGTATCTAATATAAAAGGTGGTTTTAAAAAAATGTGCTACAGTGCACCAATTAATGTATTCTTGTTACAATCAATTAACTTCCTTATGACATTAACAACAAATTAAAAAAATTGGACCAAAACATTTTTTTGGCCAAAGACATAGCAACACTTACTAAATAATACTCGACTGTCTTCAGTTTTATTGCTTTCTCTATCCTCGGTTGAACTTATTTTTTACAATTGTCTAGAAGATGGATAATTTTTTAAGATGGTATAATTTAACTCTTTGAGTGCCAGCTCTTTTTTAAAACAGAAAGTACCTTGTTCTAGTGTTTTTGCCCATTTTGAGTCATCTTTCATGATGCACAGATTATTTTGTCCTAAGTCTCTGAAAACACTGAATAGCTCAAATGAAAGAAGAGATTCTCTATTTCTGCAAAAAATGTTTTTACCTTGTTCCATTCTTGTTTTATCAGAGGTAGAGGACACTTTCACCAAAATCACCACTTTTTGTCCAGTTTGTTTTGCTCTCTGATTGCGATTGTCTCCACTTCCTGCTTTGATCTCTGTGGCATATACTATCTCTTTATGACCGACTACATCTCCCAGAAGCGCCAAAATTACTCACAGGCTGTGGGAGACCGTGATCAGTGACCCGCTGCCGAAAAAAGAAAAAAATTATATATATATATATATATATATATATATATATATATATATATATATATATATGTTTATGGCACTTAAGCGTTCTATTTTAAAGGATGTAGAGTTAAGAAAGTTCATGGTCTGTATTTGGTGTATGATGCCTCAACAAATCTGCTCAAACAAAACTACATGGTATTCTTCATAAATTCATAAATCATTTAAACTTTGACCTTTAAACTGACCTTTCAAAGCACAACCACTGAGGCAACAGCTGCACCATTAGAAACAGTGAATGTCATCATTTGCTCATTGTTATATCTGTGCTTTTCCTCAGTAAGGTGTGGCGAGCACAGAGCACGTCTTATCATGTCAGTGCCGCTGAATGCAGGCTATGATGCTCTGTAAAACATGAATAGTAGATTTGCACCATATGTATTGTATAGTGATGTTTTCTGTTTTCAAACGTTGACTCGAGTCATTTGAGGATAAAACAGCTCACAACAAAAACACCAAACAAAGATCCTATCGTAGCTCACACTCATTAAAGTGTGAATCATGTCCGGCCAAGCGGTTTCGTCATTGTAATGATGCCGTCCTATCCAGTGGAGATGGGGGATCTTATGAACACCGAGTCCAGTGCCAGAAATAGAGCTGGTGGTGTGTCACGCTGACCCTGTGGTGACCAGAACAGCCCCTCTTCACACAAGGGAAGTCTCAGGGGTTGTGGAGTTTAGTTTGTTTCCAGGAACACGGCCAATTGGGTTTGTCAGCAGGACTGAGAGGCTTAGCCTAACATGATCTAACAGGGTTCGCCCTGTGGCTCTGCCTTGATTCAGGGTGATAAATAGGAGAAAAACAAAGGAAACACTGTGGCTCATAATCAGTGTGAAGATCATAATAATAACAATGTGTGTGCTTCCATGTATCTGTATTATGTTATATTTGAGACCAAGTGGTCATGTTTTAATGGTGTAACTTCAGCTTAAAAAGACTGACCTTACTAGAGTGTGATGCCAAGGGATTTAATGCAGAGGCAAATCACAACGGTCATGTGACAAAACGGAGACAAAGCCATATGTGAAAATGTGTGTGGATGTAAACGTAGGCCAGAGAACGACTCAGTATGACACATCCAGTGAAGACTCACCCGTCTCTTGTCCCGTCCATGGCAGCCAGCGGGGACAGATGATGAGGGCTGCCGAGGTCCCGGTCCAGTCGGTGTTGTCGGGAGGGCAGGTCAGTGGTGGAGACGGGGGTGGGGTTGGGGGTAGGGGACAGGAGCTCCACCGAGGCGCTGTGATGGGGGGTGCTGGAGCCAGCGTACAGGCCTGAAAGACAAACAAAGCTAATTGAGAAAATGTGCCAAATAAACTCGAGGGCTTTGTGCTCCATCTTTCCTTTGAGCAAATTAAAAGCCATTTCATGGCAACGGGGTTTTGTTTTGACAACCTTCATCCAATCAGGGACCTTTGTAAAATAAAATAATGTTGTGTGTTTGCACTGTTTGTAATTTAGGTTACATTGTTTGTGCTGGCACAGGGATTGGCCTCGTTTGTCCTTTCAGCTCATTACACAATAATAAACTAAAAAGTTACATGTGTTTGAACAGTAGGGAATTTTAAAGGCAAAATCGGGTTACAGTACAGCCTCTGTTTTCTGTGCCTTTTCATGCCAACAGTTAGGATATTAGTATGTTTGGTGTATGTATCATGTATGTCTGCATGTACACTGCACTGTATCAGTGTCATTCTTTATAAACTTCTTGTACACTGCTGGAAAAAAGAAGGGAATAGTCCTAGTCCCTGACTCTGTGCCAAAATGTCCAAAAAGTTTTTCACTATTTAATCACTATTATTATTAATCACTAGCATTTTAACTCTCTGAGTGCCCAAGATGTATATGTACATCCTTTAAAACAGAAAGCTTGAGTGCCATAAATGTATATATACACATGTCTGTGTTTTTTTTGGCAGCAGGGACAAGAGGGTGCTCTCACACAGCCTGTGAGTAATATTGGGGCTTCTGGGATTTGTAGTTGGGACAGAAAGAGACGGTATACGTCACAGAGATCAAAGTAGGAAGTGTAGACGATCGAGATTAGAGAGCAAAACAGATTCTGGACAAAAAGTGGTGATTTTGGTGAAAGTGTCCTCTACTCTACCTCTGATAAAACAAGAATGGAACAAGGTAAAAAGAAACGTTTTTTTTCATGATGAAATAGAGAGTCTCTTCTTTCATTTGAACTATTTATGTTTTCAGAGACATAGTACAAAATATTCAGTGCATCATGAAAGATCACTCAAAATGGCCAAAAAAGCTGGCACAAGGCACTACCGTTTTTTTTTTTTTGTTTTTTTTTTTTAAAAAGGTCTGTCACTCAATGAGTTAAAATCACATTTGACTACATTTTGTTAACACAGTGGACTATGGACAACCTTTCTACTGTTTAAAGCTCTGTACTCCATTGAAACAAATCATTGTTTTCTATTCATAAAGCATTCAAAATTATTGTTATCACAGTGACAAATCATATTGAAAATCGAGAACTAGACACCGGGTCTTGTTAAGAGAGGTTATACTGGATCTCCACTTATTCTCCTAGAACAATAAATCTAGTCTCTTCAACTTCTGCTCCGTTTATCGCCTGATTTCTTTCCCAGCATCCAGGAGAAGCTGACTGTCTGGGGCAGTTAACCAGCGGCGAGAGGGGAAGACAGGAGGAGATGAAAGGGAGGGAAAATATCGGTGCTCCTGGTTTTGCCGTTTCCTCAGCATGCTTCCACTTGAGAACAGCTGGTGCCTGATCTGACAGCACTCTGAAATGGTTACAAGCTTGATTCATTACCTCCAAATCATCAATCACAGACCTTAAATGTTTTCCCCTTTAGCCCCAACATCTGCTACCAGACCGGCAAAACAGTCGACAAATAATGGCTGTGATTGCCTCAATTTCAACGCTAGTTCCTTGTGGAGGGAGAGTGAGAGGATCTGACGGCACTCTTTATGGGTTAGCAGAGGATTATGTTCTGATGATGTTGTGTATTGGCTCAGAAATACTTCTGGTCAAGTTCAGTAGGAGAGCTCTGTGTGAGAGGAATATTGAGAGGTGCATTAGCCATTCAGCATAACAACAAGAGCATTAAAACTATGATGAATCCTTCCTCTGGTTAACCTGTGAACACTCTAATTATGCTCTATAAAACAGAAAGAGGCTTCTCGTAAGTCTCGCTGCAGCCATGTGAATAAGAGCAGACTTACAACCGGCGAACCGGGAAAACTAGTTTAGCTCTGACTGGAAGCATGACTCATTTTCTGCTCCACAAGTGTTAATGATGGGATAGCTGCCCACTTTGCCCCACCTCTACCATGCATCCTATTGGCCCTGGAACAAAGTGAAACTCATGTAAATGGGGAATGAATGCCAACCTGCAACATCTTTGCTGGCCTCGAATAACACTGCATCCCTGAATGCTTTGGCACCAGCTCCCGAGTGAGTTCCTTGGGGCTTTAAACCATTTAAAACAAGAAAGCAAGCAACATCCACTCAGAAACAGAGGGAGGCCAAGGAGGAAAAGCCAAGACTCAGAGGCCCGCTTCGACATTCAAAGACAAGTTGAGCGTTCACAGTCGTCAATGGTGCGCTGAGCTCTAGCAACAATAACAGAAAGCAACGGGGGGACTGGATGGAGTACAGGCAGAAAACAAGGACAGATGTGTCCATAAACTGAGGGGGCTGTGGGGAATGTCTCTGTCTTTAAGATTGTTATAATCTATTTATCTCTCTCTTGCGCCCAATCCAAAGTGGTGTTGACGTCTTGTGACGGTCAAATTCATCAATTAGAAGTTTAAAGGCCACGTGTTATGAATAAAAGCTTTCCGTTCTAGTGGATTGCAATGGTTTTTGCAGTCTTTGCATGACAAGATGACAAGTTGACATGATTTGATTATGAAATAAAAGCCGAACAAACAAAACCACCAGGCTGGAACACTTCCTTCTAAACTAAAATAAACAAATCTAACAGCTAAAACATTGATATAAAATGTGTATAAAATTAAACATACATCAGAGTGGTGTAATTTATTTGACCAAAGGTGTCAGATGTTTGATTTTTTACTTCCCAAAAGTATAAAATTACTGTGATACATCTGCAGGAACGTTGACATGGCTATTGATGACCACCAATGACTCAGTGATTGTTTTGCCAGGTGTTGAGATTTCTGGCGGTCAGACCTCACTTGCTGGCCTGCTCTTCTGTTTTGGAACAAATACTTCCTGGCCACTGAGACATGGCCTGTGTCCTGTACTCACATTTTGAATTGCTCAACCACAGAAAACAGTGCTACTACTGGTGTCATGTTGTATATTGTAACCAAAAGCAAATGATAAAAGAGGTACTACTCATTAAGATGTTATATTGCAAAATAAAAATGTTCTGTGCATCATGAAAGATGACTCAAAATGGCCAAAAACGCTGGAACAAGGCATTTCCTGTTTACCAAGAGTGCTGGCACTCAATGAGTTAAGATATATTCCCTAGGAAAAAAAAAACAAATCTGTTTAGTTAGTAGTAAGTAGAGAGATGGATGTCAGGTATGTTGGAGAAAATTATTTTGAGAAATGGACTGTAAAGTGACACAACAAAAGATATTATCTCTTTGACTTCCATTGACATATTTCACCGTCAAAGTGTTTTTTGGCAGCGGGTTGCCGATCTCGGTCTCCTGCAGCCTGTGAGTAATTTTGAGCATTCTGGGATTTGTAGTTGGGACATAAAGAGACGGTATATGCCACAGAGATCAAAGCAGGAAGTGGAGACGATCGAGATTAGAGAGAAAAACGGACAGATTCTGGACAAAAAGTGGTGATTTTGGTGCAAGTGGCCTCTATTCTACCTCTGATAAAACAAGAATGGAACAGGGTAAAAACAAACGTTATTTATTCATGATGAAATGGAGAGTCTCTTCTTTCATTTGACCTATTCTGTGTTTTCAGAGACATAGTGCAAAATATTCTAAGTATGACTCAAAATGGGCAAAAACGCTGGCACGACACTTTCTGTTTTAAAAAACCGCTGGCAATCAAAGAGTTAAAATACAAAGTTCTTGTGGGTTGTATGGTGTTGAACCTCTGTGAAAGAGTGAAACAGGCACTTTAAAATACAACCAGGAGAAACTGGGGAAAACAGTGCTACTAACCCAGGACAGAGGGCTATTAACTGACACATGTATCTTGAGACTATCAGAAGCCAACGTCGAGAGGAGAAAGAAAGATTACGATGATTTAGACGATGATTTAGTGTTGTCGGCAATGAGGTGGCGACTTGTCCAGGGTGTACCCTGCCTTTCACCCTGCGACAGCCCCCCCCGTGACCCTATGAGAGGATAAGGGGTAGAAAATGGGCGGATGGATTTAGTGTAGTAGTGTGTAGTGCAAATATACCGTCAATAAAGATTTAAGTGGAAGAGAGAGAGACAAGAGAGTAGCTGTTAAAGATATTAGATTACTTAATGCCTTCACAAAGGGAGCATATTTCATAATTAGGGTGTCAGATGTGGGTGTGTGTGTGCACCTGTGAAGATGTCTTGGCCCAGTCCAGGAGAACGGCCATCTTTGCCGTTGTAGAGGTGCTGGGAAGAGGTGGAGCTCTGGAGATGCTGCATAGACAGACAGTCACTCAGGACGTCCTGCTCCAGGTGTGGACAGGGCCGAAGCTGTCAAACACAAACATAAGAATGAACAGAAAATGTTTACGAGACAGAAGAATGCTATGGCATTTAAAGAGAACTCCATCTGGTTTGCAAGATTTCACAACCTAGAAACAAAACACAGCCTTAGCTTTGTCTATTTGTAGGCTGGACCTTATGTAGGGTGTGGGCTTTTTCCGTTTTGTTTTCTCTTTTTGTGCAATAACGTGATTGTAATGTTAATTTGAAACAGTAACTCATCAAATGAGAATACATCAGCCAGTCAGCGGGAACCAGAGGAAAGATCATAAGATCCTTTTTGAGTCATGTGTTGGCCTTGAACATTGTGGGTAGGCGATCACTGTACCAACTCAGAGCCAATAAGAGATTGCTTCTGTTTCTCTGACTTCCAACACTAATGGGGGCAACTGAAGAGAGACGTCTCAGCTGGAGAGACTATCACATGGCATGCAGAAGAAACCTAAACCTAGGGAAACTCGTGTCAGTTGATGTCAGAGAAATGGGAGAAATGGAAATCTGCCTTATGGATCAGCGCAACAGCTGACCTCTGTAGTCTACATCAGAGTATTTCTCTGTAATAAAACATTACAGTTGCTGAGGTACACACTAGGACTGTACTGACAACCGCATATTTCCTTGACTCAAGAGATTTATGTTCAAAAGAACCCGTAAACTCAGCGCAGGGACTGGGACAGGACGATAGCTGATTATCAGACGTAGGTAGAAAGACTAACAGTGGGTATCATGATGTGCCAGAATTAAGACGCTGACTGGAGAGTGGGGAGTCTAAAAAAGGTCTCCAACAATATCAGATGACGCTTCATGGACAAACAATGGCAGCAGACATGATCTTCTATCGTAGGTTTACTATTCATTCATAAAAACATGATTTAATTCATTCTTTAATTCATGCACCTCTGTTGTTGCAACTGGGTTCTTAAATGATAATGAACAAACGTTACCATCACTGTTTACATCATTATCAAACAAAATCATCCAGTTAGACCAGATATTACAGCCTCTACATGCAGTAAGAAGTAGTTTGTGTGGTGCAGCACCTTATTTCATTTCATTTATTATGCTTCGTGTAACTCCCTACTTGGAAAAAGCAAGTAGCTGTACAACTGGCTCATTTATTGAATCCAATAAATGTAGCTTCAGTCCGTCATATCAACATTAAATTAATCCATTTACCAAATCAAGTTTGTATTTTTTGTCATCACGCTGTGATATTAACCATCTTAAATAATACAGTGAAGTGCTGACTTTATGATCCCTCAGTGCTGAGGAAGAGAGCTGAGTGCTGTGAGTTATTTGGTCCAATACAAATATATTTTTAAAAGAAGGTGCTCCAGTTATGGATGACAAGGTCATTGTTGTTCACCAAAGTTTTTCCCTTCATCATCATTCCAACCCTATCAATCTGTCTCTCCTCATCTCTTTGTCTGCCTGCCTGTCCATCCATCCACAAATCCAGCCTTTGTTATCCCATGAAAATCAATTCCACATTTTGATTTTGTGGTCATGGTCAGAAACATTCTTCAGCATTATCGCAACAATCTACTCTACCACAGTTCATCGACAGCGATGAGCCAAGTGGACAGAAAACAGTGTCATCCAGGTCTAGGTCAATCCAAAGAGCAAAAGAGAGTCAGCTGGACTTGTTTTAAGAGGTTCCCCCTCTCATCCAAGAGGCTTCTTCACTTCTGTACGTGACTTGCATGTTTTAAGATCTGTGAAAGCACAGATGATTGATTGAGCTAGCGTCATCTATTTTATGATTTCTCTCTTAGATACTGAATGTCAGTAAATGCGTATGTGCTTGTCCTCCTGGGAATGCTTATGAGTGCCATGCAAAACATTCATCACTTGTAACTGGGGCCCTGTTCTCCCCACAATGACACTCCTAACAGTTTTTCTCTGGGTTGCTCCAAGAGTGGAGTAAGACTGTTTGTTTGACATTTGTCCACAACATCTGGCCACTGGGGTATTCCGCAGTACAGCTTATTAACAATGCTACAAGCACACATGTTTCCCTTTACAGCACTAAGCAAAGAAACACATCATCCAGCTTGCCACTATCCAGCCCCTTCCACAACAATGAGCCCATTCTCTGTTATTTACCCGCTTCCAGCCAGGGAAAGAATGGGTCTTTGACCGTGAACACGATGAAATGTGGTCAAACCTGATCTATTGTTGGGGAAATGATTCTCAAAGACACCCCTCTACGCAACGGCCGGCCTCCCAAGCCCTCAATTAAACCAACTAGATGGATTTGTGGATAATGTACATCAGAAGAGGAGAGATTACATCAAGGAATCTGTTGGTAAGACCTACAGCTCTACCGTACTGACTGGAATTAAGTCATGCTGGAAGCTGAGCAAGGAAAACGGTCCACAGTAGCTCTGAAGTGGCAGGGCTCTACTCTGCATGGCATGCACACAAAGCAATATATCTATGAGTTTCCACTACATTTATTATCACTACTGCAAAATTAAACACAATAAATGAGGCTCCTTTTTATCAGGAAGTCTTAAATTAACTGACTGTCAAGTTAGAAACATATGTTTTAGTTGTTTTTCTTTGATGCAAAAGAAAATGACAACTCTAACTAAATTACACACTACTTAACCCCAGGAGAGCAGTTTCTCTCAAAATCTCTTTTCACGTTCCTCCCTCTCTTGCAGAAGGTGTCTTACCTTTCTACGCACCTGTTGCTCTTTGGCTGAGTGGATCTTGACATGTTTGCGTAGGGAACTGGGATCTGTGTAGCGCTTGGTGCAGCCGGGGATCTGACATGCATATGGTTTCTACAAGCAGAGAGGAAAAGATATTCTATTTTAAAGTGTGCAGTACATTTAATAAATTCACTTTATTGTGACAGAGGACAGAGACACAGGGAAAAAAAAAAAAGTTTGGCAGCTATTCAAGCAGATATGACGGTAACTGGGAAATTAGGGTGCAAGAAAGCAAACTTTATACACAGTTTGAAATCTGTTGAAGTAAAGGTAAAGATAAAGTCCTACCTTTCATCTGAGAATGACAGAGTTTGAAGTAAGAAGAAGAGAGGGGAAAAGGCATGACAAAGAAAAAAGAAAAGATCTGTTATACAATATTATAAATACCAAATTATCTCCATGTAGTGTTTTTTGTATTTAAACTCAGGACTCTATCCTCCTTTTTTCCTCCCAGTGTAGAAATGAACTCTCCCTCTTTGTACGGACACCATTTTAACAGAAATACTTAATGTGTGTAAAACAGTTCACGTCCTACTATATTTCTAAAATAATATAGTAGGATGTGGCTTTTGCGTGATTAAAAAAGCGTGGTGGGAAACTTTTTGCATGGATTGTGGACCAATAGAGAGTTAGTGTCACTCTATACCTCCAGTGTGCTGACATACACACTGGTTGTAAAAAGGGAGATTAACAGACATGGCATCTGTAAACCTACTGCACTGTCATGGAGTTTCCTTATTTCAATTCCTCTCATCAACCAAGCAAATATAACATGTAGCTAGCTGATTGAGGGATTTTTTTTTTCCCCACTCGCAGCTGTTTTTTTTCCTCCTCACAATATACGCTGCCCATTAAAGTGTAAAGTGATATGCGTCTTTATTAGCTCTGCCTCCGTACCTCAACCTTCTCTGTAAATAAGCCATTGTTATTGCAAGGTGCTTACAGTGCCACTCATCTCCGCCATGTTTGTTTTGCCAAGCAGTGCCCCCAATGCAGCGCAGAACCTCGAGTGAAGAAATCAAGCACAACTTCTGTGTAGAATAAATACCATTAAAGCTAGAGAATGATTTTCCCTCAAAGTGCTTTTGGCAGGGCCGGCAGCTGGGCTGGCACAGTGAAAGCTTTAGCAGGGTGTTAATGTGAAGTCATAAGCATTGGGGTCCCAGATTAGCTGTATCATTTGCCCTACTGTGGAACGAGTGGGTGATGAGGAAAATTCGTAGGGTCTGCATTCAAAACTGGTTTAGTAAAGGTTCTGGGTGATTCGCTATTTTGTGCACAAAAAACATCTGTGGCTGTGAGGAACACGGGGGAAATATCTGGGACATATTAATATTACTGTTAAAACAAATATCTCTGCGATGAGGTGGAGACTTGTCCAGGGTGTACCCAGCCTTCCGCTCTAAGACAGCTGGGATAGGCTCCAGCCCCCCCGCAACCCTATGAGGATAAGCGGTAGATAATGGATGGATGGATGGATGGAAACAAATATCTTAGAAAGTGGTGTATTTGAGCATTTAATGATTAAAATAAATTCTCACTGTGTGTCACTACAGCTGTTTCTCTACTTGCTCAGCGTCAGTGAACTTTTATACACTCTGGCTTTTTCAGCACTCAGTATTTACCCTGAATTCTTCTGAGGCAGAGTAAAGGAAGCGATTGACCAAGATCTTTCCATCATGTTAAAGAAAACAGGATTTGTGACTGTTGCCATGCAACTTCAGAATAGCCTGTTGTAGCTGCCATATTGTCAATAATCCTGTAAATACTCTTTCAACAATTATTAAGTCTGACTTGGAGAGTTTTGTTCCATCACTGAAATGAACACATGGAGTCTAATCAAAGGTTTAATGTGAGAGGCTGCTGCTCAGATTTACATTAATTCTGTCATACAAACACGGGCTTCACTAACTGATTACATACAATTTTAAACTTTAACTCTTTGAGTGCCATTGACGCATTTCACACATCTAAATGTTTTTCTTCAGCGGGTCGCCAACTGTGTTGTCCCACAACCTGTGAGTAATGTTGGGGCTTCTGGGAGATGTCGTCAGAACAAAAATAGATTGTATACACCACAGAGATCAAAGCAGGAAGTGGAGACGATTGAGATTAGAGAGCAACACAAAAGAATTCTGGACAAAAGCCGGCATTTTTGGTGAAAGTGCCCTCTACTCTACCTCTGATAAAACAAAACTTGAACAAGGTAAAAACAATTTTTCATGATGAAACAGAGAGTCTCTTCTTTCATTTGAGCTATTCAGTGTTTTCAGAGACACTACAAATATTCTCTGGGTCTTGAAATATGACTCAAAATGGGCAAAAACGCTGGAAGAAGGCACTTTCTGTTTTAAAAACAGCTGGCACTCAATGACTTAATATGGCATTTTTTAAAGACTCTTTCAAAGATAAAACCAAAATAATATCCTTGACTTTCAGGTCTACACTGAAAATGATTTGGTTCTAACCAACATGTAAAAAAAATGTAGATGTGTTAAAAAAATTAGAAGAGTTCATTATATTATTTTAAGTGCTCAACACTACCATCTTAACTCAAGAAATGCATGGACAGATAATTTAACTTGTTTTGAGTGCCCTTTTCCTCAGATTTAGTGTTTTTATCTTATTTTGATTATTGTTTTGGCTGGATGACTTGAAGTTGGTATGTCTGTAGGTTCTCATCCAGTTCGAGGTAATCCAAAAAGAAATAAAAAAAAGAAAAGAATCAACTGGATAGCTTCACCTCTCATCATCCAAGAGGCTTCTTTAGTTCTAACTGACTGGTAGATAGTCCAGATATCAGAAACAAATGAGCAAAACCTAACGAGACCTATTGGTGGTTTTGGTTGTCCGTCTGTTTTCATAAGTATGTGGACTCTCTACCACTCAGTTAAAACTGAAGAGGATGATGAGGGTGAAACTTCAACAAATCTTAAGCAAGTCCAGTAACTCCTTTTTTTGCTCTTTTATTACAGATTACAGGTAATGTAGGAAAAACCTGTAAGTAAAATTAAAAGAAAGAACAAAGAACAAAGATCTCAACTGTAATATAATTTGAGCAAAACAAGTTATTTACACCCAAGCTGTGTTGCTGTGCAGATGGTGATAAAGTGAGGTATTGGTGGGGTTACCGAGACATGACGAGTGGCAGCAATGGCTGACTCAACCTTTCCCTTCTTTTATACAGGTCAGAGAAACAGGCGAAGCTCTGTGTGAGCTCGCAGCTCCAATCCAAGTGTGCGCCGGCCCGAGCTGCGACTCAGCCTAATGGAAGTGATCATTTAATGATCTGTGGCGTGTCGCTGCCAGCGCAGAGACAGAGTGAGAACGCCACACTGTTCACTGACTGACAGCAAATTAAAGTCTAACACTGTCAAGACGTGGAAATGGGCACTGAAACATGGAGCACAGTGCAGACTGTAATGTGGGTGTGAAAGTGGAGGGTGTGAGCACATGGCAGACTGAGCGGAAAATCACTGCTCGTTATTCGACAACTAATATTTTAATTTTGCAGCTAATCTAATTATTGAATGGACTTGTCATAAATTGCAGCTTGTATCAAACGTGCTATACTCCCTAGTCCGTAACTTCATGCAGCCGTGCCTTCTGCAACGCAGTGACTACTTTAAAATGTTGGCCCAAGACAGGTTAAACATCAATCTGCTGTGATGAAGCACTGGGAGGCGACAAAGAGCAGAGACTTCATTTCTGACCGTGTCCAGGTGAGTGCGCTGATGCTTGGCGCGGTCGCTGGAGTTGCTGAAAGCTTTCTGGCAGCCGGGGTGCTGGCAAAGGTACGGCTTCTCTCCTGTGTGGCTCCTCAAGTGGATCTTCAGGTTCTCCAGACGTGAAAAGGCTTTGTTACAGCCCTCGAACTGTGGAGAAAAGAAGAAGGCACACAGCTGTGACAGGAGGCGCACACACCCCTGCAAAAAGACAACCAGGACCACACCAGGAAATATACAAACACCCACATGCATGCAAACACACACACAGAGAAAAAAAGATATCAGTGTGTGTAAAGCTGGTGTATTCTGGTAAAATGTGGGCTCTGTATATGTGTGCGTCTGTGAATCAGAAAGAAGCTGTCCCACTCTTTCTCTCAGTCCCTTGATCACTTGCACAGCTGGAGGAGTTCATTCTACACCACATATTCATCACCAGCTATGGAAAAGTGAGAGATGCTTAAGAACATGGGTGGGATAATCACAAGCATTTTTTCCATGGCTCTTGAATTACAGAGCCAATACCAGGGAGCTTTT
Source organism: Synanceia verrucosa (assembly GCA_029721515.1). Taxonomy (NCBI): domain Eukaryota; kingdom Metazoa; phylum Chordata; class Actinopteri; order Perciformes; family Synanceiidae; genus Synanceia; species Synanceia verrucosa. The sequence goes on from CM056558.1 coordinate 4,158,147, forward strand.
GTTAAGAACCACATCCACTTGAAAGACAGTGGCGTGTGTGACAGTACACCTGCCTGAAGGCTGCCTCTGCGTCTAAATTGCAAGGGAAACTGGAGTGTGCTGTAGAGCAGCGGTTAATGGGCTGTAATGCATAGCATGAGATAAGTGTCCTGCTGTATAGTGGATTAGACTGACAAGTGACAGTGACTGTAAACAGGCTCATATCCGACCCAGCTTGGCCCATTTGATCCAAAGCACTCAGCCAATGAACACCACAGATTTGTTAACACATGAATGATTCATGAGGCTTCTCGCATATCCACTCCTTCTTTTAAGCAGAAAACACAGCTGACTGGTCGGTGAGGCGGTCCATGTCAAGACCTCCTACAGAGGCTGCTGTGTAAAGAGTCACAAAGTGTGTGGGTGTACAGAGGTATGGGAAGCATAGCTCAGTGTTACTTATATCTACGTAAGGTTCATCTCATCTCACTGACTGTCAGACTGTCACAGGGCACAACAGGAGCAGGTGAAGAGCTCATGTTAGCGTCCTCCTGCTGTACAGCCACTCCTGATGGATTGCAAGAAAGGGGAGGAGTATGCATGAAGGTGTAGCAGATTGTATAAACTGGTGAAGTCAATCACCAAAAAGAAGCTAAATATATTAAAAGTAAATCCAGCAATCCTGTTCAAAGCACTATGGAACCAGATAAACTACAGTCAGGAACTAAAATCCCCATCTGTGCATTTCTACTTGGATCTTCACTGCATCTAAAAAACTATAAAGATTAGACAAACCAGGCCAGTGACAGATGAAAAAATAGAGTCTAAATCTAACATGAAGTTCACAAGACAACTGAGAGCAAGGCAGAGGTCTGATGATGCAAGGACTACTTAGTTTCCCCATAAATATCAAACCGTATCTCCTAAAATAACAGCTTCCCCACTCCTAATCTCACCAGAGGGCTAAACTGACTTTGCTGACAAACTGTTGCGGCCTCTACTGTCCACTGTAGTCTGACCTTTAGCAAAGCCTGCTGACAACAGGTCGGGTTACGGCTAAGGAGAGACTGACACCATTCTTCTAATGGGCCTTCAGCTTCATCCCTGGTCTCCTTCATTCACTCACACAGCACAGGCAGAGCCTTCTATTCACTGAGGCTCCATTTAATATAGGCGAAACCTAAGCCAGTCATGGCAGAGCCGTGTTGGGTGACCAGGCTGATCTGTGGGTGTATGTGCCTGTGTGGACCACGAAGAGAGTCTTAATCTGCCCGACAATATAGGACATGTACTGTGAATAAAATACTTCACCCTGGATTCATCATCGCACACATATTCTGTCCAGGTTTCAGCGTGCACTAGAGAAAAAAAAGAGTTCACATCGCACAGCACTAAACAGGCAGAAAGATATTATTCTAAAGTCTAACGCTTCGGATGGAAATGAGAGACGCGGCGAGGGTGGGAAAGTTTAATAAAAATGTGAGTGCAGAGGAACATCCACACTGCCACACCAGCCCTGACAGACGCGGTCCATGCTGACTGCTGAAATGCGGCGCCGAGCATTTGAGTTTGGAAAACAAACACAGCTATTATTGACGTGCCAAACGTGTGTATTTATGTATAAGGGAATAATCACTCTTTCATTGCTTTCTTTTCCGCAATACAAATTTGAGGCTAAATTATAGTTACGGGTCCGTGGAGGAAACCGTGTTAATCGTGTAGAGCGTATTATTGCTCTGGAAGCTGAACTAGCAGGGAGACGGCAGAGTATGAGGTTTTCCTGCTTGCTGGGAAACCAATAGGCACTGCCACCCCTAAGGAATGGACGTTACCCAGAACCCTGCACCAAAATGTTATGCTACAGCAAAATGTTTTAGCGTGGCCAATCTGACGGTTAAAATAACTTCTTTCAGTGAGTTCATGGACCATCAAAAACCTACTTAGGTTTTGATAGTTGGGGCTTGCATTGCTCCTGTCCTTTTAGAGTTTTGACAGCGTTCATGTGGGCAGCATGTGGTCTTACTCTGGTAAAAGGTTTTAGTCCAACTAAATTGACCAAAGTTAAAAATATAATGATGATAAAAGCCTCTAAAAACAATATCTGCATGTTAAAAAAGCACAAATGTCAGTAGGTTCCTCATGACAAAATATCAACTAAAATACACATGTTTAAAGAGGAATGAACACGCAGGCTAAAGTGGTATAAACATGGAGTTGTGGTGACTGAGGCTTCTGACACAGGACTGATTTTACCTTTGATATTATCTTTGAAAACAGTTTAGACAGCGCTAATCACATTAATTGCTTTAAACATGTTTAGTTTTCCTCTCTGAAACCTCCATCTAAGGTAAACCAGCAGATAACCACACGAGCGGAGTGGCACCGGCAGCTCGGAGGGAGTTGAGCCCTGTTTGACACCGTCTCACTCTTGACTGAGGGGGTTCAGGAGCTCGGTAAACATTCGGGATGACAGCGGGGTCTTGACATGGCTGAAGGGGGCGAGAGCGGAGTTGAAAGGGTGGACGGGCAGCTGATCACAACGGACAGATTATGGGCCCAGCATGCCGGCTGCTGGAGGTGCAGCCGGGGGCCTGAGGCCTTCATGGGAAATGACTACTGACTGGCAGGGAAAAGGCCAAACAGTGTCGGGGGCTAAAAGGCAGCAGTGTGCGGCTCGCTCCTCGCATGCAGCGGCTCATTAGCAACCTGCAAGAGCTGCAGATGATAGAAACAAACCAGCCGTTATGGAGGGGTGTTAGGAGGAAATAAGGCCGCTGACATGTGGGGCAGAAATCTGATTAAAAGCTTTAATAAATGGTATAGGACGAGAATCAGAGGTAAGGTACAGGCGCTTCTCTTTAGGACTTTTACAGTCCTTGCAGCCAAGTTTATTACCTACATTATTTCCCAGCACCAGGATATTCTCCTCACAGCCAAGCTATGCTGGGGTTGATGCAAGGGGATCTCCTTATATATAATGTATATATAAAATATATATTCTCTGGACCTCAGCAGTAATTGTGTATCAGTCGACCAACTAATGATGTTCACTAGCATAGCTTTCCTATTACTTGTGTTCAAAGGATAAAAGAAATAAAGTTGATTAGTCTTACCTACATTAAGGCTCCTTCACTGCCAAGCCTGAGGGACATGATGATGGGCAAAAGAAAACACTGCCAAATAAAACATGTTATGAAGTGGCAATGCTCAAAAGCAGCCTGTATAACTTTATAAGTATGTAAAAAGGGGTTTGAGGGAATGAGTTGGTTTATCACAAGGTGTCTTTCTCTGCCCTGACCAACGAGGAAAACCACCAACACTTCAGGATCTGTTCAGAGGGGAGACTGTGGAGCGCAGTGCCCCGGCTGCGGATGGGAGGAACATGTGCATTTAATCTGCTGGCTTCCAAATGCCCTGTGGCAACCACAGCAAAGAGCAGAAAAACGTAAATGGATGAAATTATATCCATATGATTCAACGAGACAGCTAAGGAGAGACAGGTTTCTCATGCGCTCCGTCAAGATGCAAAATTAAACACAGCTTGGCTAAAACATTCGTATTACATAGTTTACACATATCATTTCCACTGCGGAGCGGGACCCTTTTAGCAGCCAGCCTCATCTGCTGCAAATGGGCCTTTAATTTGAATCAAAGATAGCAGCGGACTTTTATTTCCAGGAGAGATATGAATTCACACACATTTGTTTCGTTTCTCCTTGAAGCACCCTTTCTCCTGCATACGTTTCGGAAAGATTTATGAATGGTGAGATATGAGCACACACAGAAAATGACTAAACACGAGGGAGTGTTGTCCAGATGCAAGTGAGGCAGAGCAAGAGCCGATAAATTGGTGGGAGGAAGTAGTCATGTAAATGGCTACAGAAATTGTTCTTAACAGCCATTTTGCACTCATGCTTGAATAGTTTGGGGGCCAGATTAAAAACGATGTGGATGGCACAACAGGAAGCATTGGTATGATGACTAAATGAGGCTGCTCACATAATGAGGCTCACCAGCTGGTTTGTTCCTCTCTCAGCCGGTTTGCTGGAGATTGAGGAGGAAGTGCAGTGATGGATTTGAACCCCTGCTCCTGCCGTGGAGGCCTGGCACTGTGTGAGCCTGGCTGCACAACAGCATGGCGAGGCTTCATGGAAACACTTAACCTGCTGTGATTCAGAGGCCTTCATTCAAATGTCTACCAGCTCTGCAGTCCTGCATCAGATTAGAGAGCTAAGATGTGATTTCCTCTTAAACCGGGCAGCCTGGGGTTTACTGGTTCACCGGTTTGAGGGGAAAAAGGAAAACAGGGTCACGTTCTCGAAAGAGATGAAGCGGACTGACAGGAAAAATGATATGTCTTGTGTGTTATTATGCAGCATCAGCTGCCGATTTCCAGCTCGATTCCTCTGTTGCTTCAACATATTAAATTTTCCCTCAGGGTGACAGCTCGGGGTGTCAAGAAATTATTTTCACACAGACAAACTTTACATTCATCTGTAAGAGCATGAATCTGCCATCCAGCTGACTCTACTTCTGACAAACACAGGATAACATTTCTGATGGCATCCAAAACTTCTCAGTGAGAGAGGACAGTACCTGAACTACAGCAGCAGCTTTCACTTTACAGACATGGAATCTGTCACATTTCTGGCTTCATCTATCTGACAACTATCGGAATAGTTTTTTTGGCATTCAGACGCACTGCAGGTCTCCATAATGGCTCTATTCAACATGACAGGACTGTAGTGTTTACAAGAAATTTGGCCTGTGGTACACAAGCTTCTTTTTCTGAGATATATTTACAAATCAATTTCAGGATTAATTAGTTAAGACATTTAGAAATATGCTGCCTAGTATAGAAAGCCCCATAGCGCCTAAGAGGAAACAGTTATATAATGTGTGTTCACAGGTGTGCATGCATTTGAAACACTGAGGAAAAGAGGAAAAAATAAAACTATTGTTGTTATCATTATTGTAAGCAGTAGTAATGAATGAAAGGTCAAATTTAGGGAAATTTAGGGAAAACCATGCAAACAATCATTTAACTTAGAATTACCTTAATAACACTATTTAAATCATCACTTTTACTCAAGTGATTTTTATTTCCTTGAGTGGTTTCTTCTTTTCATTTAAAGGGACACTATGTATTTTTTTAAGTATTTTATTACCTCAAATCAGCATCTTCATTCATAAATAGATCCTCATTGGTATAAAATAACCTATGCCAACAATCTGACTTATCCTCCTGGGTGAAGAATCAGTTATCTGTCTTTACATAGAGCAGGTCGCTCATACGGAGGCTTCCATGTCTTTGCGGTCTATCAAAAACTATGAACTGCTGAGAGGGACATAAAGCACTACCTGCTAGAACCCATAGGACAAAATGCATTTCCGTGTTTTGCGATTCACTTTTCACAGAGAAGCAAGGTGGAGACGCCGGTTTTACTTACCCGGCACTAAACTAAAACCTGCACTGCACTTTTGGTCATAATACAAGACCATACTTATGCTGCGCCGAATCCTAGTCGCCAAAAAAGCGTAAAAGGGCCATAAAATGACCGGAGCTCTGAGCCGGGGATCCACAGTGAGTGGCTGCCCAGGAGCGCCCCATGCCCGTCCTCCGGACCGGAGGAGGGCTGTGTAGGTCTGGGGAAAAATGACTGGAGTTCCGGGCCTGGGGCTGGGGATCCGCGGTGATCGTGGCCGCCCGGGAGTTGACCCATCCCGCTTACCGTAGTTCCAACCATGTTGCAATGCATGCAAAATGAACGTTAAGCACTAGATGGGAGAAAAAATTGCACATTGTCCGTTTAATCTTAAGTTTTACAGAACGCTTTCCTTTCTGGAGCTTAAATTGCCATCATATTTAAGGTGTTATCTGAAAGGGGCATTTTATATTCCTTTGCAAAACAGAGCAAGTACTGAAAAGATTTATTGTCCAGTAAATGTTGAATGTTGGCTTAAAAAAAACAAAAAAAAAACACAGGACATGTGAGGGTTTGGGGTGATCCTGCGACCTCTTATTCAGTTAAAGGCTTCTGAAAAAAAAAGACATCCCTCTGTGTCTCATGACAGTGTTTATTCTCCTAACCACTTAGAATGGCTAATTAGAGAGCTATACAAAGCTTCCAGTGCCACAGCCATTAGTAAACCATCAAGGCATTAATTATAAACCCACTGACGAAATCCGAACCCGCCATGAAAAAGACAGACTGGGGGTTACGCAATGAAAATCCTAAACATGATCTCTGTCTGGACTGATGTTACTGGCAGTCCATGCAGGATCCTGTTTGATGGGCCCATGAGCCACGGCGTCCTCTGACACCTGGGCCTCAATCTGTCCAGCACCTTTCACTCACACCTGCATCTACTCTCACACTCCCATTCTCTCTCTGTCGCCCTCTGCTCTCTGTTACCCCCTTCTGTCAATACAGTGAGGTGTTATATACCTCAACATGCTCTGGGACTCCATTTCATATCGCTGCTTTTGGAAGATGATAGACACCAATTCAGTGACAGCCAATATGGGCAATATCGCTCTTTTGTTAGGCGATTAGACAAATACTGTCCAGTCCAGTATAATGATGGCCAAAGCTGTGAAGTGATCTTTATTTTCTCCTTTTAACCCCTAATTTCCACTGAATGCTGAACGCCGTCAATGTGCCGAAACAAATCGACAGAGCTCCTATTTTTTCAGACGTCGGAGCACGGTGCATGAATTCAGCACAGGGCAGAACGTGTGGGACAGGAAACCGTGCACAGACACAAAATAAAACATATGGTTTTTTTTCAAAATAAAATAATCTGTGTTCACGGCTGATCGTATCATCGATTTCCTTCTACTCAGTGGTGGTTCTCTTTCACTGACACTCCACTACAACCCGCTATATTGCACGATTACAGGTGAATTTGCAAGATCTCGTTAGTCAGCGAGATTCCAGCTGGCAGATCTGGTGGGTATTGACGGACGAAGGATGTTGACGGATGTTGGAGGATGTCACCTCTCAGTCTGTAAAGCTTCAAAACTTCTGCATTCAGGCATTCATTTGAAATTTTCCTAAAATTAAAAAAAATGTCCTAAAATTCCTAAAGTCCCAAATTGTCACATTACTCACCAAAATGCAACATGTCTTGTGATTGTGTTTCTTTTTTGGTCTATTGAGGCTGCTGGCAATGGAGAAACTGGCATCTCTGTGGACACTGCCACAGGTCTGGAAAGATGTCTCTTTTCTGACAACAACTCCTGACAGAAACCATGTCTGGGAACACTGGACAAACCATCAAGAGTAAGGTCAATTTTGAAATAATGCAACTGAAAAAGCCATCCCACTGTCATCTGGGCCAAATGAAATGACTTTAATCTCATAAATAAGGATTTTTTTTTTCGTAAATTACTTTATTCTCATAAACAATGACTTTATTCTTGTAAATACTAACTTTAATTTGGTAAATTCACAATTTTTTTTCTCATAAATAATGACTTTAATCTTGTAAATTTATGACTTTTTCTCGTAAAAATTTATGACTTTTTGTCTCGTAAATGACTTCATTCTCGTAAATAATGAATTTTTCTCATAATAATGACTTTTTTCTCGTAAATAAAGACTTTCTTCTCGAAGTCTGTAAAAAAAAAAAAAAATTCTCAATGTGGCCCTAATACTCTGTCTCAACCTACAGTCTCAACCTAGAAAACAAAAAGCCAATCGCTGCTTTCTCATGTCGTTAACTAATTTTTAAAGTGTGGATTCTTTCTGTGATCAGAGAATATTTCATACTATCACTTTTCTCCGCTGCATTCTCATTTTGTGCATTCAGAAGATGGAGGATGTATTTTTCAATCTTTTCTACTGGCTTGTGTGACAAAGTGAGATAACGAATACCACAGTTGAAGTCACAGTGTTTCTGTATCATAGAAACCTGTTAGGTAAAAAAAAAAAAAAAAAAAAAAGGCATTCCTCCTTTTTTGGCAAACCATTCGCTGTCCACACAAAGCAAGAGTTGACACAGCTGTCTAAAGACCTACTGTAGCATTCACTGAGCGACTCTATAACTCTGACATGACAACAAATAAACACTGGAGAAGCTCAGTGTGCTGCCAAGCCAAATACCTTCATGCCAGAGGCACTATAATATTCAGACAGAAAACATGCCAGCAAAATTAAACAATAGGTCAACATGACATTGTGATCAACACCAGCATAAGGAAGAGGTGTAGGCAGGGTGTAGAGGAAGACAGTGCGTTTACGCAACCCTGGAAGGAGACCAGACCACAAAGCCTCTTGGGTAAAAACGCAGCTGCCCAAGAAATGTGGAGCAACGTTGCCCCTAGATTAGATTTGCTCACTGCTCAGCATGCCAAGGTTGTGTTCTTCTCTGCTCTCTGTGGGTTTCAGGGTCCAGTTTCCAGTTATGTGGATATGGCTGGGTGCAATATATCAGACTGCTAGAGATTCAGTGTGTCAAGTCAAATCAAACCTCAGGCGTTCCCAGCGAGCACGTCACCATTCATTCATGTTCCAATAAATCAATCCACCACATTTCAGTGTATAGTTCTCTATTCATATTCAATAATTCGGTCCACACTAAAACGCTTGTGCCCACTGTCCTATAGGAAAACTCATTTATTTGAGCACAAAACCACTCCCCATTCCTGGGCAATTACGAAGGACTGCAGGACTGCAGCAACCCGCCAACAGCACAAATCCTGAGCTCCCACTATTCACTGGGATTCTGTGGTAAATGTTTTCATATTTATGGATATTTCCTTCAAATTTCTCATCAGACATATGTTTATGTTATGCTGTAAGTGAGCCAGTTGGGTACTCACACATAATTTGCCCACTGGAGTACAGGCACATTACAATGCACCATTTTCCCCTGATATAATGTGAACTTTCTGGCTGTACTTTAAATTATGCATAACGCAATCTGAAGTTCTCTGCTTTTTTCCTTTCAGAATAAAATTGGCTTACTGTTAATAGTGATGTTTTGTTTGTTTTGCCCTTGAAGAGGATGCAGTGCAATCTAAATGACGGCTGCTGCATGACACAGAGTGAAAGATCGGTCTTGAGAAACTGGAAGAACGGAGGAAAAACAAAAGGATATGCTCAGCTTTAAAAGCTTTATTACTTCAACTGTAATTCTGCCCGAATAACTGAACCAATCTGGTTCTAAACCCTACATAAACCTTTTTACATCAATGTTAAACCAATTCCAAGGCTGAACTGACTGAATTTGAAACAGATGCTTTTTTTTCAGAAGTGAGCAGAAAGTGAGAGGGCTTCTCTCTGGAGACAGTTAGAGATCATTGGGGTGTAAACCTCTACAGGGGAGAGGTAAATCCTAATTTAAATATCAGCTTCTTTATGATGCCAGTTCTGCTGGAGTACACAATCATAAAATAGAGTAATAAGAAACTGGATCATTCTGTGTACCGTGTCCTTATATATCCCTCTGCAAATGATTTTTGGTCCTGTATTCCCTGTCGCTCACTAATCCCCCCCTCCTCTCTCTCATTATCAATCATTATAGTAGATGTGGTTTTGGTAAAGACTCACTGTTTTGATATATGTGCCATTTAACGCCACAATCCACATCTCTGTATTCCACTTGGATCTTTCCATTTGGATCTCTTTTCCTCTGTGGTGGGCATTTGAAAGCTCAGTGAAGGCCTTGACAGAGTAAACACACAGCTCTCAGCTTGGGCAAATTGTAACAAACGCTCTGAGTCGTCTGTGCTAATGCTTCAAAAATGCTCTCAACTTCGCATTCAGTGCATACCAAATCACTTGTCATGCATAATGCCTTGTGATGAATTCTGGGCGAAAATGCCGTATTTTTGGGATGACATCAGTGGAGCCGAATTGCCTGTCTGGCTCTGTTTCTTCCAGCCTTCACTTCTTTTCTCAAACATTCAAATTAAAGCCGGCACACTAACCACAGAACACCGCGGTGCATAATTTAAACTTGACACCCTAAACGTAAACACGTCTTTCACTACATAATTTATCCATACTTCTCTTGGTGTTTATTTTGCACGGTAGCAAGCAACTCATATATATTAGCTGCAGGTCTAGTCTAGTCTGGTGTGGTGCGGTGTGGGGCTGGCTGGGTGGAGGGATACTGTTGTCTCAGGTTGTGATGTGGCCCTGAGGCTGAAGTGGTCCCAGTGAGTATAAAAGTCCCTCTTGTTTGCTTGTTTGGTAGGCGATGTGAAGGCGGCCGGTGGCAGATGTTGCACTGAACTTGGTTCTGTGCAGTCCCCTCTGCCACAAGTCAGCAAAAAAAGCCAACATCTGGATGCTTGACCAGGTCAGTGGGTATGTTTGCAGAGTGGCTGCTGTGGCACAAATTGTGCCCAGGCACAAAAGGAGGCCAGTGTGTGAATGTGAGGAGTGGGAGAGGACGGCACCCTCAGAGGTGAAAGGACTTGTTATGTCTTCGCCTCGTAAAATGCCACAAATGTACTTTGCCTATAATTATCTATGTGACTGAAGTTAAGAAACAGCTAAGCACGCCTCCACAATGCACATGATCCGTGACGGTACATAACCAAAAACAAGCAGGGAATAGTGTCAAGAAATGAGTCTAAAAAGGCCCATGACCTGAGGAGGAGATCCCACAGCTTTTCTCCATCCATGCTCCTTCTCTGCGCTGCACACACCACTTAGCATCCCGGCACCAGCCCCCTGAACACCCACCCGATGTATCAGTAAACTGATCTGGCTCAGTAGAGAGGTTAAACTGATTAAGGATTTGGATGGGACACAATTATGACACAATCTCTGCACAGCGTATAACCAGCCCCAGTCCTGGGTCTTCAGGTTTCCGATACCAGAGCGTGATTAAATTCTGAGGAAATGGGGAAACTCAAAATATTGCATTCCAGACAAATGCAATTATACTGTATCACATGCAGCAAATCCTGCATGCTTTGATACCTGGTGATTGAAGGCAAGGTAGCTGTAGACATTTTATAGCTTAAATTCATTGTAGCAGTGTGCAGTATTTTCAAGGAATCATCCACTGCATGTATTGTGCATGTTATACCAATACTGTATGCTGTGTTTAAAAAAAAAAATCCACAATCACCTAATTCATCATGGCAAAATATTTCTCTCTTGTCCTCACCTGGATGCCCAGTTTTAGATATGCCAACCTGAAACATTTTTATGACCCATGTCTTGAGCAATGCATTACTATGCAAAGAATTAACATATTGTATTCACAGGAAATCCTAATCTGTCACTTGAATGAAAACACACAAAAACATCTGTCACATGCTGATAGTAAATTTAGAGTTAGGAATCCTACTAATATGTCTGAGGGTTAAATTCTTAAAATTAAAATAACAAGGACAAAACTAGAATTCTAAATTCTGATCAAAATGACAGACAGTGGGAGAGAAAGAGAGGAGAACTGGTCAACGTTTCTGCAAAAGACTGGAAAAATTTTTTCGGCCCGACAAGAAGTTGGCCTAGCCCACTCGACAAGGAAAACAAGCAAGATCCATCTATCCAGGGCTTTCATTCGTATGTCAAAACATCAGTCTCAGAGCCCCTCCACCAGTAGTTTCATCATACCAACATCACATATGGACAGTGTTGTGTTACTATTAGCATGATGAGCGGCCTGCCAAGCGCCACAGCAGAACTGACAGGAAGACAGAGGATAACCACAGGATGGGGTTATGGGTGTGTAGAAATAAATTAGACTATCCAGCTACCTGACAAACTCATTTGCCTGAGGAATGACTGACAAAGTTCATTCTGGGAATGATTTAACGAGTAGCAGAGGCACAGAAACTTCAGATAAAGCGCTAGAAGCTGACCTCCACCAGGCCTTTATTTGGACCTGATTAGGTCTTTGTATTTGTGCCAACCCAACAGACTTTAGGAGCTCTGTTCGAGCATGCAGCTACTCCTGACAAGCTGACTCAATGCCCTTTCTCGCCTGTTGACCCTGATTACTTTCAATGAGCTATATACAGGCCTCTCCTCCCTTAGTACACTGTACTCAATATGAGTGTGTGTATGTGTGTGTGTGTGTGTGTGTGTGTGTGTGTATGTGTTCAGGCTGACAAACCAGTTAACCTGGCCGATCCACAAGAGTTTGTTGGTGAGCTGGTTCCTGTCAGGTGCAAATTGCAATTCTGGAAATTTGATGTTTTAAATAAACTGTATCGTGGCATGTTACTTGAAGAAAAATCTTTAACATGTTGTTTACTTAGTTCCTGAGAGGATAACATTTTGCAGAAATAATCATGTGTTTATATGAGCCTCTTTAAGTGTCTTCTTTAGGATCTGTTATAGACAATCAAGACCTACCACAGGTAGTTTTGGGCCTCGGTAGTTCAGGAGCTTGACTCTGAGATTGTGGCCTCTAAGTTGACGGGCTAGAGTGTCAGAGGCTCATATGGGTACAAACACATTAATATCAATGTCACTCGCCACCGGCTCCCAGTGCCTGGACGGCTCCTGTTTCAGGCAGCATTCAGAGGAAAACTCGGGTCATGTGCTGAACCTCAGTTTTAATTAGCTAATGGCACTCCCTGTTTCATCTCCTGGTCTGAGCTGATTGCTCACAAAAGACTCCTTTTACCCCTGAAAACACACGCCATCTTGGCACCAGCCCGCGCTCTACGTCTCAACGTCAGCTGCCGAGGGATTTTGTCGTTCTCCTCCAAAAATCAATCCAGTAAATCTAAATATATATGTTTGCTGGTTTCACACCAGTTAAAAAAGAGGAAATTCCATAAGCCATGCTTTTTTTTCCAGCGAGCCTCAACATCCAACTTTCCTTCAACAAGTGGTTTGACTGAGCGTGTCAGTGACTGTTTTGGTGTTTGTCTGTGTGCACGCACAAGTCTATGTGTTTGGACAGGGTCCCTTTAAGCAGCTAATGCTGGCTGTTTTTTATCATTGTGAAACGGGCGGGTGGCTTTCTGTCTGGCCTTTGGCTCCAACATATGACTAACACTAAAGTATGTGAATCTACCCTTTTATGGAGGAATTTTCATCCAATTGTCGATTACATCGCATTAATGGTATGAGCCCTGAGAAGACACCAGGAGCTTTAAACAAATAAAAGAAAGTGATACTGTAAATTAACATGGATATGTTCACTTCTTTATGTAATAAGATATAATTCACTATTAAGATCACCTTCCTCTACCTCCATAAAACTGAATAAAGACACCTTTTTGGTTAGGTGCAAAATAAATTTAAAGATATGATTTTTAATACTGAAAGAACATCAATCGTCAACAATCAAAAATCATCATCTATGGTAAAATGTTTTTACCAGAACTGCCGCTACCAAAGAAAGTGCCTGAAGTAACTCCGCCATGTAAACGCTCTGTCTTCTCCACACAGAGATCGTCATGGTTAAGAAGGATACTTTCCATCCTTCATAACTCACAGACCAGTCTTCAGACACTTCAAATCCACTGGGCCAGCCTCTGACAAAGCAGAACAATATCAAAGTCTGGGACCATGTCAGGGCTACTCTTGATGGATATATTTTTAATATTTATGCAGACATGGGAAAAAAATGTAATAAACTAAAACAACAAGTGAATTAGGCATGAAACACAACAGGATATTGCAGAGAGATTATGTTGTTTCCTATTCGTCCGTGTGTCCTGCAGTGTTTGCCTGCCCTACACAACAGCCCGGGGTAAGCTTTAATTGGAGGGGAGAGGGAAAAAATATATTTGGTAAAAAGGGGCAGTTTTTTTAAAAGCCACGAACTCAGTCATCTACATTAGGAAGGAACTGTTTTTAAATGAATAATTTCTTAAAATATTATCCAGGTACAGACTGTGACAGGCTCATGCAGGGGTTGGGGAACAACTTGTGATAATGACTTTTTCCTGCCAAGACACAGCATGAAGCAAATGTTGTGCAGCTGTATGAAGAAAAGGAGATACAGCGTGCACATATATATTTATATATACTGTATATATATATATATATATACACACACACACACACACACACACACACACACACACACACGTTATGTTATGTTTGGATGTGAGGAGAGCCCTGTTTCATGAGCGCCCGCTGGAAAGATAATAAAAGGATTAGTTCTGGTTTTTCTACAGTATTTGGTCCTAAAACAAAACGTCTCTTCTACTTCCTCTATGTGAATTGCTTGAATTCTTGAATGCCTTTGTCTATTGCATGAGCACAACAAAAAGAAGCATCAATGCTTGTGGCTAAACAGAGCACAAGCCCAGATCAAAAAAATAAATAAGGATATGGGATGGAAAACAACTAAAATAGCTGAGCATGCCCTTAAAAATGCGGGCAGAGACATTAGGTCACCTATGTAGGATTTACTTAAATGCTTATAGACTATATACACAAACACAGTTACAAATACACACAGAGAGTGTATATTTTTTCTGGCCATTCAAGTTTATCTGTGCAAGTCCCAGATCAACATACATTCAGTCCCTACTAATTATATGCGTTGATTCAAGCTTGAAAACATTTCACATTTCTGTTTATATTCTGTCGGAAAAGCGAGAGTGTTACAACCCAAAGAACTGGAATCAATACTTCCTATTGTGAGAGTCCATGGAAACAATACCCCCATTTTTACATTACTGCGTGGTTGTAAATACATCGTGGCCGTGTGTGTGCTTGAAACAAGGGTGATCGGGAGGTGAAGGTGTGTGGCTGTGGGGTTTCACAGCGCCTTATGTCCACAGACAGAATCCAGTGGCTCGTCCACACTGAGCAGAGTTGTTCCAGCTCCCCACATATGGTAAACATCTCCGAAAACACACACATACACACATCACAGTGACACGTTCACGTATACACCTATACCATTACAAACATTCACTCAAGGTCTATTTGTTGTGTGTCACCCAAAAGTGACCACAGTCCTTAGACACATGCAGCATCAACAACAATAACACAAATGAAAGCCTTTAATACAACACACTCCTGAAGCATAATTAACATGTGGGGAATGCACAGTGCAGCAAATTACTTCCAAATTTTTAGTTCACGCTGAGCCAAGGAAGCAGAAAACACTAACACCCTGGAGTGACGCCAAGCAGAGAGAACAGCAGCAACAGTTGAGTTTGTGTTGTTTTGGCTCCAGTCGGTGTTCACGTATCAGCACTGGTAAGAACCAACATGGATTTCTTATCCAACTCCATGGAAAAGTGCTGCAAAGTACAACTTTCTTTTAACAAACCTTCACCTCGGCTAATTTTACAAGCCACTGTTACTGAGAAAAATAAACAAGAGCGGGATTTTTTTTTTCTTTTAAGAAAGAAAAGGGCCTGGAGATAAAACAGGTGCTGTAGCAACACTGCAGACTCAGTTTTTCAGTAATTAGGATTTGGATGGGATCCTAAACTTGAAGAGGACCACTTCTGACAGGGGCTTTGGGTGAAGCCGTGAATTGAGCAAGACTAGCAAATGTTACCGACGATCCCTCTGTGGCTCCCTTCTCCAGACTACTACATTTCTCCTCATGTTTGGCTTGGATATGAAGCCAACTCACTTAATACTTGTGGGACAGCTAAACATTTAAAGCTTCCATTTAAAAGGATCAAGTGTAGGCATTGTTTGGTTATGTTAACCATATGTGTTGGCTTTTCATGATCTGAATCCCGTCTCAGAAAACAGAGTGCTCGTGAAAATAAACATGGCTTCGCCCTACACAAATTGTGGACTAATTGTGTATTTGGACTAAATCATTCTTAAGGTTGGAGGGCTTTTTCCATTTGCTAAGGGACGCTGGGGAGTGACAGCTCGACATTGATTAGTGTGTTGATTTGTGGAATCTGAGCCTTACCTGTAAAGAATACAACCACAAATCTATTTATACTGACGTGGCAGTGCTGTTCTTCCAGCAGGTCACATCTTCAGTGGTTAAAAAGAAAAAAAAACTATTTTTTTTTACCTGGAATTACAATCATAACTGTTTCTCAACCGAAACAAAATAAAGGTTTTCTGCTGAAAAGTAATCAGCAGTGAAGCAAGTCCAGTCTTGTTTTTGGACACGACGGACACGTATCTTGTTGAGGAAAAATCATCTTGAGGGACTGTATTACTTCAGAATATTTTTTTGCAACAGACGGTTGCAATTATGAGACAAACTAGAAGCATATTAATCCAATAAATATAAATGCATAGCTTGTATTTTCAAAAAGCAGGAAAGATTAGTAAAAGTAACACAGTTGACTAGGAGGGGATTTTCAACAATGGTGGATGTGCTGTGGCTATGACTGACCTCTGGGGTGTTTCTGGGGATCTGGCATGTGTTGGGGGGCTAATTTGACAGGATTACGATGACTCACCATACACTTGTTAGGCTTCTCTCCAGAGTGGACTCTCATGTGAATGAGCAGCTTGTAGCGGGCGTTGAAGGGCTTGTAGCGGCGAATGCAGCCGGCCCAGAAACAGGTGAAGTCCTCACCCTTGCGCTGGTCGATGTGGACCTTCTCAATGTGCCTCACAAGCTCCTCCTGCTGCTCGTATGCAGCACTGCAGTCAATCCAGCGACATACCTGCTTGTCGACTAGTGCTCCTCCTCCAACTTCTTCACGCTCTGGGGTGGCGTGAGTTTGAGGAGGGCCTCCAGTGGTCAGTTTGAGTCCCAGGGAAGAGTTTGGTGCAGGTTGCTGGTTCTGGTGGTGTAGCGGGCCGCTTGGATTGGGCCCCCCGTACTGATGTAGGTGGTAGGGTGGAGGCATAGCAGGGCGAGAGGGGTGGTGAGGCTGACGAAGTTGCCCGCCACGGGCACTTAAATGATGGTGATGATGATAGTGGTGCTGAAAGAGTTCATCTTCGTTGGGAGAAAAATCATCCAAGGGTTCCTGTTTGAGGGCAGTCCCTGATCTTTGGCCCCCGTCCATGAGAGCCCCAGCGTCAGGCCCTGAATGCAGCATCCCAGACATCAGGGCCCCACTCATCAGAAGCCCCAACCCGTTCGAGCCACCTCCTCCTCCTCCCACACCTCCCCCGGCTGTTCCTCCAACCCCACGCCCCTGCAGCATGGAGCCCCTCTCCTCACACAGCCCCTGGCTCTGCCCTTGGCCCTGCTCCGGCTCCACCGATGACACTGAAGAGGAGGACGAGGAGGAGGAGGAAGAGGAGGAGGAAAAGGACAGCAAGCAGGTGGCAGGTGAGGATAGCTGACAGCTCTCCTGAAGCGTGGTCTGCTGGGGGCTGCTATGAGGTGGAGGCCTCTGGGGGGCTTCCCGTGAGCATGAGTTAGAGGGTGGGGATGTAGAAGAGGAGGAGGAAGAGGAGGAGAAGCCGGCACTGCTGGCGTGGCTGGGTGAGAGGTTAGCTCGGAAACCGTTGACGCAGGCAACCATCGACATCTGGGAGGAGGAGCAGATGATGGCGGTGATATTAATCTCCTTAGAAGCAGCAGCAGTAGCCGATGGGGAACCCGTGGCAGAGGTGGCAGTGGACTGTGAGGCCAGTGACAGGCAGCGTCTCCTCAGACCGCTAGCGCTGAGCGGCTGCGCTGAATGACGGGAGCCAGTTGGGGACAAAGCCAGCGGGGAGGAGCCGTCTTCATTATTAAACGTCTGCGCTGCGTTCCCTGCCACAGCACCACCTACACCACTTACTGCGCATACGCCACCATCGCTGTTGCTAAGATGTGGCGCTCCGACTATCTCATCCCTTGTCATCCCCAAGACTTGGCCAGCCCTGCAGTTCTGAAAGCCGGACGCCGTGTTGGAGATCTTGTAGCCCATCGAGTCCTCCTTTTTGATTGGGTAAGGGAGACAGGAGCCAGCCCCGTTAGCACTGCTGCAGCCTAAACTGGGTGAGGGTCCCGGCAGGCTCCTCTGAAAGGCAGAGGAGGATCTGTAAGGAAAAAAAAACACACAAAGAGGAATATGAGTGCTATTACAGGCTACTCACAGGCTGATGACAGACACTGGCTGGTTCATCCTTCCCACCAGCCTTCTGCTTAGCCCTCCTCCCACAATCATTCTCCATTTTCATAAAAATTCTATCGTCCTAAATGAGTCCCACTGACATCAAGTATTTCAAGTCTCTCATTAATAAGAAACCTTACGAAACAGATACTAACACTGTGCAAGATTTGGTGGTAATATGCTGGACGCTGCTGATGATCCAGAGTGTTTTTATGAAAAAAATGAAACAGGATCTCCTGGTAATGAGAGGATATGAATGGGCATTTATGACTAAGAATAGAGAGAGGGGGGAGGGATGGATGGTTACTGAGAGTGAGAGGCCACTGGCTAGTGTGTCCACCTGACAGGCTTTGATGACACAAAGGGGTTAAACCCAACCCAACATTGGGGATAAATAGGGAGTCACCTGTTTTGGTGGCATAATTGCAGCCTATGAAGGGTCACCGTTTACAATACTGTGTATTATGGTGGGAATCTTTGCCCGGCTGAATGGGGAACCCAGGTCAGATTTCTCCATGCGTTGCTGTGATCTCCTACATAATCATTCCTGTCATTTGGCTCATTATGGATTTTGTCCAAAGCCCCTGAGTGATGTGAGAAGATCTCTTTTTTCCCCGAGCTGTCCCATGAAGGAATCGTCTTTGTCCCTTCCCCAGAGCACGCTGGGGCTGGAGCTAAAGCTAGCTAGGACTGGAGGAAGCCACTGGCAGACTTTGTCATGGTTGTTGTTAATAAAGACTGGACCACCAACCCCCCACACCCACCATCTCTCTCTTTCCATTCAGGAGCACCATTTCCTGTTTGGCTATAGTGAGAATATTGAGAGACTGTATGAGAGATGTGAATGGCTGTATGAGGAGGGGAGAGAAGGTACAAACCCCACAGCAGAGGACTTTACTGGAAGTTATTTCTGACTTGACTAACAGTAGTCAAAGATTGCAAAACAGAAGAATCACATTAGTATAACATACTTGTGCTTTGGACCCCATTGGTGTGTTTTATAAGACTGGGTAAATCTTTCCAGCTACATATGTGTACATCTGGTTCACGACAGCACAGATAATAAAAAACACATTGTACCTGCATGTTGTTAGTAACACTATACCCAACAGGAAACATTCAAACAGACACAACAGTGCTCTGATACAATAGTTTACCTGGTGTCCTGTTGAGAGCCGTCCTGCAGAATGAGGTCGGGCGTAGATCTGTCGCAGTGGAGGCTCTGAGTGTAAAGCCCCCCTAAATGACCCCCCACCAGCAGTGGCAAGCTCTGCCCACATCGCATCAGGGTGCCCTCAGCTTCACCCAGCTCGGTGTGTAAATCCTTCTCTGAGCAGTAGGTGCCATTCACTGAAAGAAGAGCAGAGGAAACATCACTAAACTGGCAGAGAAGCGACCCAGTGTCACTCTCAAATTAAAAAGGAACGCAGCAGGGTGGACTCAGTGATTTAATGAGTGCCCTGGAAGAATAAGAAGTTTATAGTAGGATCCAAGCCATCAGTGACTTGCTGAAATCCTATTAGATTAGGAATATTCTCTTGAGGAATAATTGCTGGCTGCCAAAACTGTAGTATCTCGTGACATATGGAGAGCTCTTTGGCAAAGTCCAACTGATGACAGTAAGAATAACCTCTGAGAGATTTACTGCCAAATATTATTGTAGGAGTAATTGAGGAATCATATTCCAAATGGCAACGCATCCATTTTGGAAAAATTAACTCAAACGAATGTGCCTGGAAAATCCAGCCAGTAAAAGTGTAATCTTGGTATCAATAATGAATATAAATTATATGTTGTCCCTTCAAATTATCACCACATATTCTGATGATAATGTGATAATGGTGACATCACAAATTGATTAAATTCATTTGCTTTATTTAATCAGTACATTAATAGATAAAAAAAACATGTGTGATATAATTATTCAGTGATTTAATCTAGAAATATGGTGTGATTCAGTGATTTATGCAGAAGAAAAAGTGACCAAAAACATAACTATAACTGTGTCATAACGGCACGCATTTTAAAGGATCATTTTTAACATTACTACCTGAGTATTTGGAAAAACTAAACAGTAAAAATAGGAAAGTGAGAGATGAAAGTGAATAAAGTGAGGGTCATCATGTATGAGGAAATATTAGTGAAGGGTAAGCTGATATCCCCACGCACTGAGGAGTTGGCGGCCACATGTCCCCCGTTCCAACTTTCTTAACTCAATTTCTGAAATTCAATTTTCTCCTAATGATGTTATTGACATTGTTATCACACACCATGAGCTAGTATTAATAAAGTCACCCAAACACCCTGTATGCGAGAGAAAACATAAAAAGGTAAAGGAATTGGATACAAGAGGAAAAAATGAACTAAATATGAAAAAAGTGAGATGGATATTCAGCAAAAATCAAGCTTTGGGCTACGAGTGAAAGAAAAAAGACCAACAAAGGAGAAAGATATTACAACATGAGTAACAGATGGAGAGGGAGAGTAAACAGCAGAAGAGAGAAAGGAGAGTGAAGTGTTTTGAATATGGGAAAAGGTTACGAGGACGAACAAAAGACAAGAGAAAACAAGGGAACTTTGTGAGCCGTGTTATCCCCAGCTTAAGGAACATCGTTTCACAGAACCCTCCCACAGTCGATGTATCCTTGGTCTCCTCCACATTTGTCTTTTCGCGGGTCACGGCTGAAACACAAAGAAGTAGAGAAAAGGCAATGCGAGCAACGCAACAGTCGGGTATCGCCAGGGGACCGTCGGAACAACGCTGGTTTCACTCAAAGCCGTTAACAGAAGGCAAGAGGTCTTTCTGCTCTGGTCTGTTTTCAAGCAATACAAATCGTTTTGTTTATCAAATTCTTTTAGTTTTTTTCACTGCTTGTTGGCCAAATGTATACAAGAGGGTTTCCGTATGAAAGTTTCAAGGCCTGCTGATGTGAAGCCAAGTGTTTCTCTGCCTCAAGTTGGGAATAATTCAATCAGGATGGTCAGAAGTGACATGAGTCAGGATGGCGATGACTAACATCATCAGAGATCTCTTAATTAGGCCTTGACTGTCCATACGCATGCACACCGAAACACAAACAAGCAAATAAAAGCTGTGTCATCACGAAGCACTGGATGGCCTGGCAGTTGGACAACGAGGCCTTGACTGAATGCACATGCTCTCTCACAACAAGCAGCCCGGTAAATATAACCCGAATCATGAGACAATGCTCTTTCAAAGCTCGGTTTCACAACACAGAATGGATGTTTGCCAGGAAAAGTCCACCACGTAAATGAGTTAGACATTGAGAGAAGACAGGGATGATCCCAGAACACTGATTACTTGACCGCAGATTATTTTACTAAAACAGGCTAATAATACAACCATTGTTTTCCACCATGATGTTTTGGGAAATATCACTAGAAAGAGTTTTCACTGCCAGAAATCCTTGAACAGAGGTTGCACTGAGCTTGGTTTTGCATGTATTTTGAAAACCATGCCTTGTATTAGGGCCGGCTATTGACCCTTAAAACTGTATGGGTCTCAACCTCTGATATTTGCTCCAAATTCCAAACTGAAAGTTGGCAAATAACTCATAAAAACACATTAATTGTTTTTGCGGATCCTATGATCAGCTACTGTAGCTTCAGATTATAATACTAATTTTGACTGTTTAGTAAACATAATATCGAACCTCTTGTGTAAAAATTAAACATTTAAAAAGTGTTTTGAGCAAAATGAGTGAGCGTCTCCAAAACTAGGGGTGCCCCAGTACAACTTTTTCACTTCCGATACTATACTGATATTGCAGCCTTAATCCTACAGAGTTTTATTACTTATTTTGTAGTATGTCGTGTTAGAAAAGGCTCGATCAAGTGATATTACTCAAACAGAGAACAACAGTCAGCAGCACTAGGTCTGAGAAAAACTGAACCTTTTATTATTAACTGGGTAACATCAGTTCTATTTCATCCCTCTCGTTTTAACCTTAAACATGAGAATATTCTACAATTAAATAAAATAACTAAAATAAATAAAAATAAATTGAAAGGCCCTGAAAAATAACCTCAATCCAACAAAAACAAAAAATGCAAAATAACCAGTAGTTTAACTTAAACATAAGCTTAATACACTGTTGAATTAAAGAAATAAAAATAAATTGGAAGACCCTGAAAATTGTCATGCTGTTTTTTGTGATGCTGCATCAAGGTGACCAGACATCCCTGATTTCTGGGGACAAGCCATGTTTTGGATGAACAGTCCCCAAAAATGCTTGAATTGGAGTGTTTATGTCAGAGATTTTAGATGCAGGCTGATATACTCTGACACATATACACGTTTTTTTTTTTTACTGATCGGACCTATATCTGATATCAATAACACATGGCTTTAATTTACTTGTACAGCAGTACTCCTGTGTCCAACATTTATGGCGACTCAAGTGGACTTAAGTGTCTCCATTGTAGAGACACCTTTTTAGTGTCTCCAGGACATTAAAGTTAGTGTTACATGAGTGTTAAAGGTTTTTCTGCAGAGGGTTAGCACTACGGTGATTTAAGGCTTTGCTACATTAGCAGTATCAGTCATGCTCTGCTTGGGGAAACAGGCTCCTCAACATATGGTGGCTTGGATGGGACCCAACACTAAATTCAGCTTATATTGAATGTGCCATGGTAATTTAACGCTGAACATTTCATTGCGTGTTAGAGCCCAGTTTGATCAGGAGGTGGAAGCCAGAGAGAGCATCAAGATCTGGGTGAAATATAAGATATCCAGCGGCAGTGACAGGAGGACAGAGAGTGCGAGAGGGAGCGAGAGATGACCAGTCGTCTTTTGATTGTGTGGGTGGTCTATTGAGCAGCTGTGTGTTACTTTATACTTTACATTCCTTTGGCTCTGGAGTTTGGTTTTTTTCCAAGTTATATTCTGGGAAAAACTTGAAATTTTCTGTGTAATCATCTGAAATTAAAAAATAATTAAAGATGAAACCAGCAGCAGAAATGGATTTCGTGTCACCTATTAGTTACTAGTTTCACTGATCATCAAAGGCTGTCAAGCTACCTTGGATCTACATGATACAGGTTTCAGAACAGTCCAAAAAGCCACCCTTGCAAATGTTTTATGAGGAACAAAATGCCTTTGGGACGATAACCGCTGGGACTATAACCGCTTCACCGCCAAACTGCGATCATGTGATACCTACCGCAGTGTTGAACTACTGAATTACTGTTATCACTGCAATATATTGAAATGATAAAAAATATATATATATATATATATATATATATATATATATATACACACACATATATTTTCTGTTGAAAGCTACAGGTGTTTGATATGAAACATAAACATTAATATTTAATAAAATTCTGTTTTTAAAGCTAGACGAAGAAAGAAAACTTTTCACGCTGCAGATCAGCAGCGGGCCAGTCCATTAACCCTAAAGGGGAGTTGTTTTGTTTTCTTATTATTATTATTAATTATTTCGAAGTACTTCTCATGATTAAATTGAATATATACACACATAATACACAGACATAAAAGACAGAAGCATTGCATAAACAGCAGAAGTTCAACTTCATTAGTAAGTGCTTATACAGTAGCAGACCTACCCCTCTTATGTAGGACTGTCCACAGCTGTTTACGCTGCTCTGTTGACTTCATTTTATTCAATAATAGCCGCAAATCTTGTTACAAAGCTGAACACTGTGTCGCCAATTTGGGCACATTTTATGCCAGAGGACAAGGAGTGATTGGCAGGGTGATTGTGGGGGTAGCGGATTTGCCGTGATTGCTGAGGATAGCGGGATTGTGGTGGGGGTAGTGGAGTTGAGGCGATCACAAGTACAGCAATAAACCGCCATACCGCATTGATTGGGTGCTTTATCTCTGCAGTAATAAAAAAATCCATACTGTCGCAGCCCTATGTGTTTGTTGGAGGACACACTGTTGAGAAACACTGAATGTAAATATAATGATTGTTCATATAAAACCTCCACAGCAGGGGGGAAAAAACAGAACAAATCCTTGCATTTACAGTGAATCCCTGCATTTAATCTATGGAAACAGAGGTCACCATTGTGTCCAACTCTAGCTATAACTTTAGAACAAGCAGGGTGGGATGCTACTCTGATAAACACACAGTTGCAAGCGTTCAGGCCCAATTAGGAGTGATGCTGTTAAAGGCATGAGATCAGGGACACAGGGGCAGAGAGAAAGAGGAAGTACGGTGCCAGAAGCACCGGCGGCTAAATGTTGTGTTCGGTGAAGAGACCATGTACAGATGTGCTGGCTCGCTCTCACAAAGAGCCACTGATGTCAGCATTGACAACTAAAGACGCAGGCACAAATAAGGACTCCATTGTCCGCCTCTTAAAACACCGCCCTAGAAAAGAAACAAACATTTGGAACAAGGACTGTGGGCAAGAACCCATCCCTGTGGATAACATGGTGTCTAATAATACTCAGTTACATCTAAAGTGTTATCTTCCGTTCCATAAATGTCATCACATGGTATCGATTGCCCACTCTATCTCCTCTCTTCTCCTGTATAATTAAAGTAGCACGTTCCTTTCAGTGAGCATCACCACAGGACGACGGTAAACTGAGGAGCTCACTGAAACATAAAAGAGGAGAGGTAAAATTAAAGGAGCAGTATACTGGTTTATATGCCCCATTGGACATGAATACCTACATAAATGAACAATTCGAACAAGAGTGCAATTATGAAAGGGATAAACGTGGTTATTCGAGAACTTGTTTTGGAACATGTGTGATTATTTTTTGGATGAGGTTGTGGAGGGAAACGAGGTTCCAATCACCCTGCAATATGCCTGCTCTGATGTCATCCATTTGTCACGCTTCCTTCTTGTCAAAATCCTCTGGGAACGCAGCGCACAAAGCCGTAAAACTCCGATGCATCATGGATCGTGAGTGGAAAGCGCTTTCTAATCCCTCTCCTGCTGATTAATGCAGCCACTGTGACCATGGAGGCTAAGAAATATGACAATAGACAGGAACAATGAATGAATGCAGACTCGATTATTCTGATAATTAGAGCCCGACTGACTATTTAGTGGAAGGTTGCGGTCACTGTGACAGTGATTACATTGATTGTTGAACACGCTTCACATACTGGAAGAATTTCACATTGGGGGATCGTGGCCAGTTAGGGTGCTCTGTAACTGTACACCTTTTCAGGCTGCCTCATGGGCTGATGACCAGAGTCATGTTCAAGTTCAGCAGTGTTGTGCCTTGGCTAAAAACTCTGCCGTGACCTCAGTGACTAATAAATGACTAATAAAGCAGAGCAGACACATGTCTCCAATCTAGCAGAACGTAACCCCTCTGAAACAACATGGCTATTATCCCAAGACATGCCGTTATGACTGCATTGCCGTACAAAGCACTCCAGTACATACAGTAAAGATCAAACCACATCATCGCACAGTTAAATATGTCACTGTCTCCCTCAATGAATCTCTCTCTGGTATCATTATTTCTACGCAGACAACAGCAGTTCTCCATCTGATCAGCAGATGGTCTGGACACAGCATTATTAAGTGTAATTGGTGGTAATCTGGGGCGATTTTTTATTTCGGTGACACTTCATTTTCTATAATTCTCGTTTTTCCCTTTTAAGTCACCTAAGCGTTGTGTTAAGTGCGAGAGTGAGACTGCAGATTGTGCCAGCGTTTAATGTGTTCAAGTCTTTGGAGACATGCAGGCCTCAATGAAAAGCAGATGTGCAGATGGATGGATGGTTTAGGGAGAGGAAAAGGGAGCGATCAGAGGTGTGCTGTGCTTCAAGCAGGAGGAGGAGGGAAGTAGGATGTCAGGAGTGTGATGCAAACATCTGAACCCATGAGGTACAACAAGCTGCCAAAACCACAAGACAGATGCCTCTGGAAATCTGATGTGACACCTCAACTGGCCCCACTTTGGCTCCATAAATCATAACATTCAGCACTTAAACAGTTAATAATGATCAATTTATTCCTGTTTGCCCCCGACACCCCCTCCTCTGACATGAGACAGGTCAGGTCAACAGATACTAGTGTGTGACAGCATGCTGCAGGACTTTGTGGAGGGATGCTCTGGTTTGAGCATCCTGTCTGGTGCAGATGTTGCGTATTAGGATCCAAAGCCTTCCCCAGCTTCCCTGAATCTCATAACTCACGTCTATATTTGTGTCTGCGGCATAGGCCCGGAACTTATTTGTTTGCTTAGTAATAGATGTATGATTGAAAAACCTGAGGGCACAAGTAAATGAAAAATAACAATGTCTATGGAGAAAGCTCCTCTTAAAGCAGGTGCAGAGCGAGGGAAGAAGAAAAACTATTAAATTACTGTTGGAGGACAGAAACGTCTGTGTTTTTGTAGCAGGATTACCAGCACCAGAAGACATGAGAATTTTCATGGGGATAAAATCAATTTGTTTAAGCTGGTTTTAGCTGCTCACAACTTGGTATCTTCGTTTGTCCTTGTTTTCTCATGGTCATCTCTCGGTCGCTCATAATGTCAGATTTGCTTTAAGAAAGTGGTAAAGTGAAGAAAAGATACTGGTGTGGCCCTAGAGACATCCAGCTGCAAGCCTCAGGCCATTTCTGGGCACAGCACAAAAATATCTTACCTCCAAAAGACGAATAACGTTAAAGAAATCATTAGTACATACAACAACTGAGCCAGCAGCAACGTCCAACCAAACCTCTTTGTGGATAAATCTAGCTGTTCCAGCTAAGTGGCAACAAAGTTTTAAGTACTGATGAATGTAGTGGTCGGTTAATAATTAGCTCTCCTGCATTTTTAGAGAGGAGGGCACATGCTGTGGGAAGCAGGCGTCTTCATAATACCAGGCTTTTCAAATGGAGCAGCGCTAACCGCAGTCATGAACACAAACAAATAGTTGGCAACCAACAACGCTCCCATCCCCGACGCCCACCGACCCTGCCCACCCCATCCCATCTCCAGGCTGAAAGCCTGAAGACCAACCACTTCACCACATGGCTTAAAGAGGAGGCGCTCCAAGTCAAAACCCAAACACAGGCGAAAACGTTGTGGGATTATGTGACTCCACACACACTCACTCCTCTCTCTCACACACACACACAACACAGCATTCAAACCAAGGTCTTAGAAAGGAAGATGCAATGAATGCTGATTCCCACTAGCCATCACATCCAATTATTTCCTCCACTGTAGTGTACTCCCTGATTAACATAATTAAAACTTTACACTTGTACATGTCACCACCTGGTGGTAGCACCTTGTCAATGGTTGAGCCCTTCATCCCATCTATAAACAGGTGATCCAGATCAACATGAGGCCAACTGGAAAAAAGGAAAGATCTGCAGAGAATCTAAATTCAAGCTTGGCTCAGTCAGGGTGAATTTCAGACTGGCTCACTAACAGCTTTCAAGGCTTTCAAACTGATACCAAGTTTGACTCTGACAGGCAGTTGACAGACATAAATGTGTCTGATATTAGGATGTAGGATATTGTTGCAGACATTTTTCCCTGTTCAATAAAGATTTGTTTAAATGTGCAAAGGTTGCCAACACTAGAGCAATAACAGACCAATCGGACCAGTCAGGTAAAAGAAATTCCTAAAAATGGCGGCCCTACTGTGAATCCTCCAAACTTCATGGTTTATTTTTCAGTTACTGTTAAACTGTGTTGATTCAACTTAATGGTCATGGTGCTGCTGCACATTACCAGTTTGAGCTGGGTGAACATAATAAACTCCCCACTGAGTGTATATTCTGAAGGGTTGATGTATAATTTTAACATAAATAAATGTTGATATTTTTCCAAACTAAAGATAAAGATTTACATTTGCTTTTCTAAACTCACTGTAAGCATGACTTTGACACTCAGGAAGTTTGGTGTTTATATTTCTGACAGTGAGAATTATGGGATGATCAGAGTCAACAGAACTGAGCGATTAGCATGAGCAACGATAAGGGTGTGATGATTATCTGAACAGAAAAAGAACAGAGCTCAGCACACCCAAACGCAGATTTATCACCAGGAAATCCAAGGAAAAGACCTTGAGGACGATGTTCGCACACTGACCTCTGGGAAGGACAATAAAAAATAAATGATTGATTATCACAAAAATAAGCATATATTCTTTCTTCAAGTCAAACTATTTACAGCATTTGTTAACCAAAAATGTGCATAGTCAACAAACCACTTTAAAGCCACTAGTAGCCACAATTCCATCCGGACAATCACTATCATAACAACAGTTTGCCCGCAAATCTGTACATGCCAGGATTAATCACAGGCAATCACAAAGTTTTACAAGGAGTGCTCAGCCAAACCACATCCTCTAATTTGACCGAAAAGCCACATAATTGTAAAAGGCCAAATAGTGTACAAAGCATCAGTCAGACCAACAGACTGACTTGACAGACCGGCAGACTGACAGGACTTGATGTACTGGGCTGCCAGACGAAACAGAGACTGTCTGGCTTTGTGACAGACACCTTTATAGGGTTGGGGGACAACACGACTCCAGAGCCGAGCCAACAGTGCAGAGGCCTCGGCATGGGATCAGGAGGTGCTTCAAAGCCAAACGAGGCTGCTCTGTTTGGGGAGGCGGCAGTAAATACTGGCAGGATGATGGCAGTCCAGAGGACGGACGAGCAGTCGGTGCACCTCACCCTCAGACCAACGTGTTAAAGGTGAGAGCTTCTCAGCAGAATCAAGTTATTTCCTGCAACAACTAAACATCAAGAGTTGTTGTAAAGTGCTTTAAAACATTTTAAATCACTGTTTATTTTAAATCCTGAATCTGTGTGTGCAAATGCATGTTTTTTCTTGTGCACTCATGAGAATAACCGGTGTATATAAATCTGCTGTAAAAAAAAAAAAAATAAACATTGCGATTTAGTGCAAAAACTAAACTCCCCCCGCTTCCGAACAATAGACCTCAGTTTGTGCGTGTGCCCGCTCAAGTCCTACCAAAACACAGCAGACGTCCCTCTGAAACTGCAGTGAAATCAGATCCATTTGTCAAACATCAGCATGGCCCTCTATTTGACAAAATTACCATAGCAGCACAATAAATCTGTACTGTTGAGGATGGCTGCGTTATTAAAATAACTTTTGTCAAGCAGAGGCAAAATGATGCATTTATTCCACTTTTTCTCACAACTTTCTTTTTTTAAAAATATCAATGGCATAAAGTGAAAAGTGTTTTTTTTTGTTTTTTTTTTGAAAGTTCCAAAATATTTAACAACAATGAAAAATGCACACTGCTGACTGCAGCTACACAGTATGACAGTTAGGGTTAAGGTGAGATGTTTGCAAAAATATATACACTGCATTTGTACAGTGTATGTTAGATGGGATTTTAAATAAAAATGCTAACTATAATACAACATACTGTATAAAAACAAACTACGACCCCTGCAGGGTATTGAGAGGCCCTATGTGTGTGCCACACCGCCAACTCGATTCACCACCAGCTCCTGCAGTCACTGACCTTGGTGATCGTTTCATAGCGCCACCTTGGCACAGAAACACAAAACACGCCGATGAGGTTCTTGCAGCATCAGCAAGGAGTGAAGAGTGTCATGAAGCAAACATAAGGCAGAGTTACAGGCTTGTCATAGTGACAACTCATCAGCTCTGAAAACGTCACAATTTGGAAAGTCGTCATAGCCATGCCCTTTGACCTACCTACATGATTTTTGAATATGATCTTCCACAAAGTCACAACTACATACTGGAGGAGAAATATCATTAAACTTGTGAGTTGTTTGCTTTGGAGGAAGCCATTTATACGCTATGGCAAAAAGCACTACTATTGTTCGAGGAAGCGCTGCTGCCAAACCAAGAGATTTGAACTTTGAGCTAAATGCTAATGCTAACAGGTGGCACATGAGTAAAAGTCAGGGGGGTCACCACAAAACTTTCCTCCTCTATCTCTTAATCCAACAGTCCACTAGTTGTTGAAATATTCCAGTCATGGATCAAAGTGGTCGACTGACCAACCCACCAAACGTTGCCATCCCTAAATCCATGGTGAGACTAAAAATAGGCTGGAAAAAATGCTGACTCAGCATTGAGCGACAAAGTTAGCGGAAAAAAAGCTGATTTGCTCATGAACAATCTCAGATGCAGAAGAATCTCTTTGCAGAGCAGCCAGATACTATGCTGTCTTGCTTTGTTAGCCCAGCTCATCTCTTCGCCAGCGGCTGGCTCATTTCGATCCAAGAGTCTGTCGCTACAAAACTCACAACACTCCCTCAGTCCTCTTCAGCCAGCACCCAATATTTACAAGGAATCCCAAATCTGTGAGAGAATTCGATTGAACACAGATGGCAGGAAATTCCTCGGAAATGACAGTGGCCAAACTCAACCACAGAACATGAGAGTATCTCCATGTAGCCGACGCATCGAGGCCCATCTGACAGATACTCTCTCTTCTTCTCGCCCAGCGTCGCCTCCTGCCATCGATTACAGTTTGACAAGAGTGTAGATTTATAGGACTTCTGTAAAACAAGTGATCAATTTGCTGCAATTATTGTATATTTCTAATGGTTTCGAGGCAGCACTGGGGGAGAAATAAATGAATAGTTAGGAAAACGTCTGGAGGAAAATTCCCTTGATGGTCGGTGGTCCAACTGCGAGGTTGAATTTAAGTGATGGTAATTAGATCACATTCGAATGGAGCAACATTTGAAAATGATTATTTTGTTACCTACTCACAGTGCACATAACCTTCTGTTATTCTCAGAGGGGATGCTAGTTGTTTAAAACAAGGGCCAAACCAGATGTTTTTGGAACCAAAAGAGGAATCCAATTTCACTTCCTATTTCTTTGTTACTTTTTGTTGTTGTTTTAGTGCAGGAAGAATAAAGGAATGTTACTTTGTGAAAAGGATATGTTCAAAGCATGCATAGTAATTGCTTTGGCTTTTGAAGTTTCCGGTTAATTTGAAGCCAGTGCTTCTCCACAGCGCCCACAATGAATATTAGCAAGTCAGGATGATTGGGGGTCAACTCTCCTCTTAAAAAAATGGAGCTCTTTGAGGAAAATGGGTTTCTGAAAAGCCCATAAATTTGCTTTGACAGGCAAGGCACAGAGGGTGAGCTTTTATTTTGATTATAAGTGTTGTTTCATGTCACCAGTTTCTAAAACCCTATATTTCAGCATACAAAATAAGCTGGTCTACTCAAACATAAGGTGCAAAAACGTATCCTCAGAACAAATGTTATCTGTCGACAAGAACAAGAACAAAACGACGCTCAGCTATGTGGTACAATCATTATCTGATGATGCACTGCAGTGAGATGACTTCACTTGTTGACAACATGGTTTATCTTGTTACAGAAGAGTTCCTTCAAACAAGTCATGAGGAATATCGCTCAGCTCGTTTTAGGAATGGTGACACTATTTAATTGAAAACACTGATGACACAGCCAAATGGTTCGCATTCACAGCAGTCAACATCCACCAAAAGGCATTGCCTCGGCTGAAGAGGGACCCCCTCCTCCACTCAGAGGGCACCACAGTATTGGGGTTTTCATAAATATACAGAATAAATAAGAGAGGGCCCCAGGTTTTCCACTGAGCAAACCTGTGTTGAATTTCAAACCACACATACCAAAGGAAGTCAGCAATACCATTCTTTTATTGTGTGGGGAGTCCTCAGAGTCCAAAGGCTTCAGTGCTGAGGACCAGCCCCCCAACCACACGTACTCACAAATACACATCGCACATAGTGACAGGAACACACTCTCTAGGTAACTTGAGATGGACAGTCCAGCAGACATTATATATCACTTGACATCAAACAGAGCTCCATGTTGCTGCTGTGAGGAGAGACTCTGAAGTTCATAGTCAGCCTCTCATCTCCCTGCAACCTCAGGAAGAGGCCACTGTTGGCCACCGATGGCATGGCTCCTCCTGAGCCCCCGTGGTTACATGGATTAAGGCACAGTGGGGCTCGTAAAACGACCCAAATGGTACCAAATGACACCTATGGAAACATATTCAATCTTGTGCGGTGGGAGGTCAATACACAGCTATTTATACAGACAGCAGCGCTGTGCTGGAATGGACAGGGCCACCATCAAAGAGCTTTATGAGCAAATATATTCTCACTGCGTAAGCATTTCAGATGTCCAGACATTAAAGCATGCCGTGTTTTCCCTTCTCTTGTTTAATGGCTGTAATAAGATTCCTTTTATTATGATTTCTGCTCTAGCTGCGTCCCTTTCATCACGTGAGTCAGCCGATGGTTACGGCCAAAGCGAGACATGAGTCTCGATAGTAAAGCAGATTCAGAGTCAGAATTTGTCACTCTTTTCCACTGTGGGTCAACTCAAGCACCTTCAGGAGCATCACCATGACTGAGAACACATAAACAGGGATTAGTACAACTGAATATGGTGCTTTAACACAGTTTTACAGTGCACAAAAGAACATACACATATAAATGTATATGCCACACTGTCATTTACACTTGTTTATAACATTTATCTATTTACTATTTATCTCATGCATTTGCACTTTTTTATCTCACACAGTATAAGTTATGTTATGTTCAGTTAAGCCGCTGCTAGTTTGTTATTTATCGTTTACATATATTATTATTTCTTTACCTTGTGTGCTGCTCTCTGTCACTTTGTATTTTTACTTCCACCAAGGAGGTTATGTTCTCATTGGGGGTTTGTTTATTTATTTGTATGTTCGTTGGTTTGCAAAATAATTGGTCAGAAGTGGCCTAACTTAAAACTGATTAATTTTTGGTGGTGCCGTTGTATCCGATTCAACGGCACCACTAAAAATTAATCAGTTTTAAGTTAGGCCACTTCCGGACAATCCTGAACACAGTACGTGTGCATATACAGAATGTCACGTAGCTGACGATCAACAGAGTTTGTTTAGCTCTGACCAACAGAGGTTTTTAAGTGGAGTTACGGCAGGGGTCAACTCTGGAGCGTTATCGACTCCGACAGGAAAAGTTAACACTGCGGTTTGTTCGTGGCGGCTGGCTCCATGAAGAAATGACCCACCGCCTAGGTAAACAGCTCATATTAAGGTAACCAAATAACAAAACAACTCTTATTTTTCAAGTGATTAGACATGAAACACTAAATTTAAATTTCTTCCAAGAGATCTGATATCAGCCAAAAAAACAAACCAAAAGAACACGCTTATGGTCAAGATAAACTAGTGGTTATTTGGAAGTTTAAAAATATATTATTTTGTTTTCATTGGATTTAGTGAGGTTGTTTTTCAGGTTCTTCCAATTTATTCTATTCAGTTGTAGAATATTCTTATGTCCAAGTTAAACTAGTGGTTATTTTGCACTTATATATTATATATATATAACATATATATTATTTTATTTTTCATATATATATATATATAACATTTTGGGGGTTTTAATTATGTTATTTTTCAGGGTCTTTCACTTATTTTTAATTTATTTTATTAAAGGTATAGCAGGCGATGATTTTTATAGACACATTTTGTTATGTTGGATAAAATGGTCCTTCCACCCTGATAGTCGTGAATTTAATATGTATTCAGAAAGAGGAGTGAATAGAATCCATGATCTGTGGCAGCCACAGGACTATAAAAACTCTGACCAATTAATAGCCCCGGTCGAGTGTGAAGTACGACTCAGATGTGTTCTCGTCTCGTCCTGTGCTCGCCCCCCGCGCCCCACCACTCTACCCTCCACTCCATGCGGGCACACGCATCGCTTCGCCGTGGCCGCAGGTATCAAGCACGCTCTTCTCTCGAAATACTTCGGTAGCTGGAGAATACCAGACCAGTTTACAATGGCAGAGAAAAAGCAGCCTAAAATACCGATTCCAGCGTTACCCGTGGCGGCTCGGCCGGCTACACAGCCAAAGAAGAGAAAGACGGAGGCAGAAAATGCTGCATTGGTCGTAGCGCTGACTGGAGGAGGAGGAGCTTAGAGGGGGATTCGTAGCAGTGCATCTTTCAAATTTTGCTAGCTCTTCGACATCGCCAACTCTACCTTTAATTGTAGCTGTGGGTCAGTTTTTCTCAGACCTGCTGACTATTGTTCTCTGTTTGAGTAATATCACTTGATCAAGTTTTTCTAACACTCCATAGTAAAAAATAAGTCATAAAAGTATATAGGATTAGTGCTGATATTTGATAATGTATCAGACTGACATTGGTATCGATCAATACTCAAGGTTGCAATATCGGTATCGTATCGGAAGTGAAATCGGGACACCCATAGTAAATGCATTTAGTCCCTGCTTTGATTCTGGACCACAGGGACCATAGTTGCATGTTTTTCCTTTACTCTTTCTTTGCTATCATCTACCTACTATCTACCCTTGAATAAAGGCAAAAATGCCCCCATGAAGCAGCAAACACCAAGCAAACAGTAACTAAGGCTCAGAGTACTAAGTTCATTATACATCAACCCCAGCGTGACAAACTCAAAAAGTGAAAAGTGAGGGCTGTTAGCTGATAGATTTTTGAATGGGTCTGCGGTGAGAAGGAGCCTAATCAGACGATAACGAGCAGAAATAAAGAAATCATTCTTCATCATCACCGTTTTGGCCTCTGCTATATGTGTTGTTTGGCTGCTCTTGGCCCGACAGTGTGAGGCCTGAATAAAGAGGAAACCTTGAAGGGCTCTGGCCTGTACCGTGTGTCAAGCCTTTCACATAACCTGGCACTCATTGTGAAGCTCTTTTACCAACCATAAAAAAATATTCATTTCGCCCCTGACCTGTTTTCCAATATAGTCTCCCAACCCCATAAAAGGGGTTGCTTTTCATTTACTTTTATTTGAAGAACTTTGAAATGCAAATGTTTGTTTCCCTGCATGTAAAAATTGAGAGAAGCCATCTTAAGAGAGAGATTTGATGTGAAGTATGAATTCTGGCCATTTTACATCATCCCTAACATAAACATGCGGGTTCTCAGTGCAAGTCTTTTTGTGCTGCTAAATGAGTGTACTTTGGCAGGCTGCAGTGTACATATACCAATGCTTTGCCTCTCTCGCTGGACTCCTTCATGACTCAGAGCTCTTGAGGCTTGTAGAAGACTGGCATCTTTACAGTGGCCTAGATTGGCCATATTTTCGTGTCA
Source organism: Synanceia verrucosa (assembly GCA_029721515.1). Classification (NCBI taxonomy): domain Eukaryota; kingdom Metazoa; phylum Chordata; class Actinopteri; order Perciformes; family Synanceiidae; genus Synanceia; species Synanceia verrucosa. Next base: position 4,193,138 of record CM056558.1, read on the forward strand.
AATGACAGGCCAAGCCCTGTAAAAGTGGGCACTGTGGTAAAATGTGCATTTACATTTACAACTAAAGCTATCAAGGACATGGCTAACAACTCTTGTTGACTTTTGTTGAATTGTGGTTTTAGGGGGCTACACATAAAATATTTCTTTCACTGCAACGAAATGAAAGTACATCCTTGCCAGGCTTCATTTTTTTAATAATTCTATTCAACTTACAGCGACTGTCACATTTTTTTAGTAGTTGGAATAAAATGCTGCATTCTTTAGTATAATAATGAAAATTGTGGAATATTTATTGTTCCAAGTGTATCAAATTGTCCTGAAAAATTTTTAAATGATAAAAAACACATACTGGCAATTTATGCTGGAGGCCAGTACTACGCTGCCATTTATGTGCAATCAGATATGACCAAGACAATCAAAGCACCACAGATGCATACAAATGACTCAAATCAAACTTATGCATTATGCATCTGTGTTGATTTGAATACTTAAAACATATTTGGAAACATTTAGACATCTTCAAGATGGCATGGTTGCAGTACAAGTGGTGATGTTCAACTCATTGAGTGCCAGCCGTTTTTTTTTTAAAACAGGAAGTGCCTTGTTCCAGCGTTTTTTGCCCATTCTGAGTCATATTTCCAGACCCACAGAATATTCTGTACTGTCTGTGAAAACATTGAATAGCTCAAGTGAAAGAAGAGACTCTCTATTTCATCGTGAAAAAAATTTTGTTTTTACCTTGTTCCATTCTTGTTTTATCAGAGGTAGAGTAGAGGACACTTTCACTCTAAACACCAATTTTGGTCCAGAATCCATTTCTTTTGCTCTTTAATCTCGATCGTCTCCACTTCCTGCTTCGATCTCTGTGGCGTATACCGTCTCTTTATGTCCCGACGACAAATCCCAGGAGCCCCAATATTACTCACAGGCAATGTGAGAGAATATGAGTATGGGTTTACAACAACAGGGATAAAAACTGGATGCTAGACTATGTACATCCATTTATTTTCTACCTCTTATCTTCACACAGGGTCGTGGGGGCAGGGGGTGGAGCCTATCCCAGCTGTCTTAGACAAAATGCAGGGTGGACAAGTCTCCAGTTCATCACAGGACACAGAGACAGACAACCACTCACACTCACACCCACACCTACGGGCAATTTAAATTAGCCAATTAACTTAATCCCATGCATGTTTTTGGATGGTGGGAGGAAGCCAGAGTACCAGAGAGAACCCACACAGACATGAGAACAACATGCAAACTCCACACAGAAAGGCCCCGGGCCGGGAGTCAAACCGGGTACCTTCATAGCTATGTAGCTACATGTTAAATAAATTAAAGTGTACTGCACGAGTGTTAAACACGACAGCAGCAGTGACAGTGATAGATAGATTGCACATCGACAGATGTATTGCACATGAATATTATATTGATGGCTGGGGTTGTTACATGGCTCATCAATGAAATTTGAAACTGGACAAAAACATCATGTTTCATCACCTGTCTCGCCTGGTGGAAATATTTGTTTTACTGTGTTTTCAGTTAGTTGGCAGGGAACGCTGAGGCAACGCATTGTCCTAAACACAAAAAGATTCAGTTGAAGTTCAGTTTGAGTGTAACAAATGCATTCAAGGGGGACAAAAAAACATGTAAAAATGTTGTATAATATTTATTTTGCTTTCTTTGTATCCCATTATGGACAATACCACAGGTTTTCACAACGCAGCACAGCAACAATGCTAAACCTTTAATTACATGGCTCTTTTTCAACTCAGGCAATAACAGATAAATAAAACTGAGTGCAGTATTTCTGCGCTATTTTGCACGTCATGCATAATTTTGCCAACAAAACCCTGAAAGGCCTGTAACACAGTAGGCCTGCGTATTCCTCAACAGGACAGATAACACGCTGTCAAACTCAGCGTAGGGCTGCAGGATGCAGCGGGCTGTGTAATGCTGAGGAACAAGCAGCAGGTATCTGTTAGTTAATCAGCGTTTGACTTAAGCAAGAGGCTGCGTTCAGAAGCGGCACGGCTGTTTTGACTAAGAAATCTCAGTGAGGGCCCGGTCATAGAGACTCCCAGCATTTGTTAAAGATTAGCGGCTTAGTCCTGATGTACTGAGCTCGGGTCAGGCAGAGTGCACAGCTTGGACGTTAGGCAAGTTTCACCCCTATCTCTCCCATCTGCAGCTCTTACACAGCCTATCTACTAGTCCTGGTACATGAGACACACTGAATAATGTGATTATAGGTTTTGGAGTTGGCTGAGGGGAGATTGTACAGAAGTTGTTCCTTCAGGAAGCAGCATTACCCCGTTTGACAGTCAGTCACTAAGGTCATGGCACAGAGGCAATTACAGCACATACTAAGTAACAAGCATATCAAGATTGCCCTTCTCACCCTATAAGCTAAAGTTTCTCATTCTGCATACATTTGTGTACCTCATGTGTGTCATGTTTTGGTTGGTTTCTATTGCATGGGAGTGTACTATCAGATGTGAACACTCCCAGTCACAGTATCTATGCTGAACGAAGGAATAACAATAATCCACATGCTCCCAGCCTATCATTAGCCAAAATACGAAATGAAAACCAACTGTGTGGGAACAATAAAATAATTTGTCAAGGGAAAAGGGTGCAGATAAATTCTGAAAGCATTTTCCAATTGGCTAACAGTCCCGTACGCTGGGCCAAGTGCTCAGCACCTGGCTGTCAGGGCTCTGACGCTGCCTGATTCGTTTTAGCTTTCAAACACATGATGCCCATTAGATCAGTGTCGATGTGAGCTCAAAGTGCCTGATTAGGCTTTTTATTGGTATGAGTCATCATGTGCTGTGAGTTGACTCTTTAAGGGCAAAAGTTAGATAAATTGTGAGGAGAGAAATCTTCCCCTCCTTTCTTGCGTCCCCCAGTTTGTCCACTAAATCTGTGACTCAGCATCAGTGAGGACATACTGGGTGGAAAGCCAGGTACTCATCCCAAATATTCTTGTCAAAACCTCCTGGTGATATATAAGAGACATTTGCTGCTACGGGAATGTTTATTGGTTACTGAAGCCGTGTGAACCCATGTGTCCATGTGGATCCAAGAATCTCAGCGTATCAGTTTTAAGGTAAGTGAAGCTCCTTTTGATGGGTTTTGGCTCGCTTGTAAAGGCTGAATGTGGAGCTGGGGGGAAACGGCTGTAAATGTCAAGCCAGCCAGGACTGCTGCACGCTGGTTCCCACTGGGCTCGAAGCTTTCAACTTCCACTCTTAACATAAGCTGCCCACCGCCATTATAATTATTAAATATGGCACAAATCAAAGTTCAGATGGTCCAACAGGTCACGATCCAAAGCTAACATATCATATATTGATAAAAACAGACATCTACACACATACACCCACAAATACCTAATCACATGTGCTACGATGCACACAGATATCAAAGTAGAACTTTTTTCCAACCTGGACCCATATATTTGTAACAGCAACAACAATTTCTGAAAATGGTCCGGTACTGAGAGAGAGAGAGAGAGCGTTGCAGACAGCAGCTGCTCACAGGTTGCAATGGTGCTACTGGGGCAAGCTGGCACCTTCATTTACGTCCAGTAAAAGTGGAGTTTGTGCCACAACAGGCCCCCGATTGTTACTGTAAGCGCTTGACATCATAGAAGGAGTCTTGCTCAAGGGGAAGTCTCGTTCTGAAATCTGGGGAAGTGGAAGTGTTGTTGAGATTGTTGCGTTGATGTCACGGCTGAATATTTAGGTGATTTTTTTGGGAACATATTAGAAATTAAGCATACAGGATGTGCGATTTACATTCAGACACAATTTACATGTATGCCATCCTCCCCATGTGTATGTATAGACTTCACAACAAGACTTCTTGAGCAGGACACATCGACAAACAGTTTCTTGACTGCCGGATGCAGCGTTAACCCTCAACCAATGCTCCAGTTTGCCAATTAGTCACTTAGACACAAAAGTATGGGTAAACAGGGTCCAGGTTGACAAACACTAAAGTTACCCATTAACTCATTGAGTGCCAGTGATGTATTTCACCGGCATTTAAAATCCAGTGCTTGAGTGTCATTGATGAATTTCGTTGTTAAAGTGTTTTTTCGGCAGCAGGTTTCTGGACAGAAAGTGGTGATTTTGGTTAAAGTGGCTCTACTCTACCTCTGATAAAACAAGAACGGAACAAGGTAAAAACAATTTTTTTTTCATGATGAAATAGAGAGTCTCTTCTTTCATTTGAGCAATTCAGTGTTTTCAGAGTCACAGTACAAAATATTCTGTGAGTCTTGAAATATGACTCAAAATGAGCAAAAATGCTGGAACAAGGCACTTTCTGTTTTAAAAAATGTGTGTAGTGGGTCCCCAAAGCATTGAATGACCATAATATCTCTCTGGTGACTCAGTCATTGGAAAATCATTGGTCAGCATTTCCTGTTTTAACAACAAGCAACAAGTGGCTGCTGACCGATGTTGTGACAGATTTCATTGTGAAGCCCCCCCAAAAAAAGCTAAAAATAATAACATTTTACTGTGCAGTTTATTAACCTCTTCACTAGACTGTTTTCTGCTGGATGTCTGCTCCAATTAGCTGACAAAAAGTGTGCATGTATGTTTTACTAACTTTTAAAACAAGGGCTCCATGTTCGGAGTTCATGTCTATTCTGTCCTTCACTTTCTCACACACCGTACTCACACACCGTCCAAATCAGCTCTCTAATAAAACTGCCAACAACGAGCCCCATAAGAGATCCCAAGTGTCCAACATGATGTTTGTGTTAAGCAGTGTATTATAGAAGCTGACTTCTGGGTCTTGGGGGGAATGTTAAGGATGTTAATGAAGAGTGCATACTGAGGCTATTACTCAGTGTAATGTGGATCCATTTAACACACTTACTGCTGAGCCCATGTGACCCATATGAAGAAAAAGGGGTCCTATAGTTAATCCTGGCAACAGTAAATTAAAGACGGACAGATTGTCTTAAACAAAGCAGCTTAAAGCAGAATCATTTCCTCCTCATTCTGGATTACAGGAAAACACTTGACAACAGAACGAAAACCACACAGCTTTCTTCCCAGTGTGATGTGATGTAGAGAATATAAAGCAGAGAGTGATACTACAGGAGCCAGAAGCTAACAGATGGCTTCTGCAGTTTTTCCTGTCCGGACAGAGCAGACAGAGTGGTTTTCACTTGCAAAGGGTGAAATCAAGCAGACGTCGCTGGTAGACAGCGACATCAGTACAGCAACTACAAGCCAACGTCATCTTCAATTCCTTCCACGACTAGTCTATCAAAGATGATTACACAAACGACACTGACGTGTGACAGACAGAATAAACAGACAATGCTCGGATGAGCGGAGAAAACGGACTGTGGGAATATCGATCAACGATGCTGACAAATGTTGTCAAAACAGCCGTCAGGCAGCGTTCCTCCATCTGTCTGCAGTTGTAGTTGGACAACGACCAGGTGTTAGGGTGTGTGGCTATGATGAAGCAGAGGAAAAAAAAACACTCTTAAACATTTAGTGGAAAAAAAAATCTAATTTCTTGTTTGACGTTTCAGTTCTCACACAGAAGATATTCCCACACAACAAAATAAAAGTCACTCCACAGCATCACAACATGGGAAATTGCATCTTCTTATCACATAGTCTATCTCCTCGCTCAGATATTAGCCCACTGAAAAACAGCTTTCCCTTTCAAATATAATTGCCTGTAAAAAGTCTGTGAAAATAACCCTGAGCGTTACAGATCACAGTGCTGGCACTGAGCCTCTAAACTTTATTAACATCCAGAGTCTGCCTGGCGGAGCTCCCAGCTCCCTGCAACATAGACTTCCAAGCTTTAACCTGACCAGGGCATCGGCCTCCCTCTCACTCTCCCAAAATCCTCCACTTCCTCCCTTCATGCAGCATCGTGCTGTCCAGATTTGCTGCTAAAACAGAAACTTCTTGACAAAAACACCAGTCCACCTGTGCTACAATGCTGCCTTTGGATGAACAGGATGATATCATCCTCAGAGGTCCCGACTTCAAGCAATGCAGCACAATAAATTCTGACTCACAGATTTGCTTGCCAGTGCTTTAACATATATCACCAAAAGAATAACTCAATAGATATTGACTCTGTGTGATAGAACTTGGCTCAATAAGGTGTACATATCTATATCTGCCAAGACCTAATGCACATAAGAATATGGGAGTCCAGATGAAGTGAAAGAATGTTGTCACGCTCAGTGTTTGTGATTGATGTAGACTCGCATCGTGCACGAGCAATGAGCAAGAGCACTTTTTCCTCTGTGCAACCTTTATTCTGTCGTTTCTTTGTGCACTTATTAGTCCTGGTAAGCGAGTTAATACGGCGCAGGGGCTGGACTGCATCACACATGACTAGAGAATAAGGAATTCATCCAGAATGCTGGACTTCTATTAACAAGCACTAATAAAGTATATAAACTGCACTATTAGACTTTATAATGTCTTTCATAGTCCTCTGGGGCTACGCCAGCCAATGGTGCAGTGAGCTGACTGGGCACTGCCCCATGGCAGCTTCCTGGCAGAGACGAGGAGAGAACAAGAGAGAGGATAAAACTGCAGTTTTTTGGCTGCTTTCTCCTCCACTCTAATGAAGGCATTAAAACAGCCTCAGCTCGCATCATGTTTGCCCATTTGTTTTTGACCACTCATTTGAAGCCAAAGTTTGATTGGCTGGATGATTAGTCTCCAACATGACCAGCGTTATAAAAAAAGGGTAATTTCAGACACCATTTAAACTGTTGCTGCAGAAGTTTTAAATGGCCCCATGGAAGTGATGCACACTTTTACGTGTTACTCAGGTCTGGATCACGTTAAAACGGGATAAACTGCTGACACAGCAGGATACTCCGGTGGAAAAGATGAAATGGGAGCCTCGTCACGACTGATTCAGACGTCCAAATCTGCCCTTTCACACTCAAACAATCTGTTCTTGTTGCCTGTAGCTCTGTGTAGGAGTGTCCTAATCCCATATTGATATCACATATCGGTCCGATATCAGCAAAAAAAAAAAAAACAGTATCAGATTATATCGGCCTGCATCTAAAATCTCTGACAGACTGTATTCTATTCATTTGTAGAATAAGCTTATGAACTAGTAAAAACTAGTGGTTATTTGGAAATATTTTTTTGTTTTTATTGGATTTATTGAGGTTAGTTTTCAGGTTCTTCGAATTTATTTTTTAATTATTTAATTGCATTGTAGACTATGCTTATGTTCAAGTTAATCTAGTGGTTATTTTGCAGTTTAAAATATATATATTTATTTTATTTTTTGGGCTTTAATGAGGCTATTTTTTAGTGTCTTTCAATTTATTTTTAATTTATTTTATTCAATTATTCAGTTTTTTTCAGACTAAGTAATATCACTTGATAAAGACCTTTTCTAACACTCAATACTACAAAATAAGTAATAAAATCTGTATGATTCATGCTGACATTGTATCAGATTGATATCGGTATTGGCCAGTACTCAAGGCTGCAAAATTGGTATTGTATTGGAAGTGAAATAGTTGTATTGGGACACCCCTGAGCTCAGTCAGTCCAGTCAGTCCAGTCAGGAGCAGAACAGTGGTGGACAGCTGCCTTAACTGCCACAGTCAGAGTGGAGCGGATTTTTCTCTGATGAAACACATCAGCATCGGGCCAAGAACAGCAAGTGGCACAGCCCAGATGTAAATCAAAAACCCACGTGTGCTAAGTCATATGCAGAGAAGTCTGTGAGGGGAGTCGCTGCCGTCTGAAAATACATGAGTAACACCGACTATAGACATGCGGTCAGCTGTGGCATGTCTGTCCAGGCAGGAAGAATCAAGAAAAAGTGTCTTTTATCTTTGTTAAAAACAGTCAAAACAGGTAAAGCACATCTGGTCTAATTCACAAAGCCCTGGCAGTGTGTTATTAAGTATGTGAAACTTTGTAAGAACTTCTCAGGGCAGGTTTTGGGCTAAAAATAAATTTTTATGACAACAAATCTGAGCCAAAATGTTTTTTTTGATTCAAGTGAGGCCCACAGCACATTTTTTCCCTTGTATTCCAGTGATATTTTCGACACTTACTCAAACCAGATTGTACTTTTGTTGTGGGATTGGTTGGACTCATCGGCAGAATGAAAGTCAGAATTCCTTTGGTTACACTGAGAAGCAACTGTCATACCACTCTGGTCCAAAAGAATGAGAACATTTGACCTGAGCGGCACCGGCTATGGAGAAGGAATGGAGGGTAGAGACGGAGGTGGCAGTGCTTTAAAAAATGTATAAAGGAATTGTGTCTCTTAGGTTCACACATGTTCAGATCAGATAATACTCAAAGAGAAATAAGTCCCATAAATCTCCTCCTTTCTCTTTTTGAAGCCAACCTCAGTCAAGTTGATGCAAAACTCGTCTCTTCCTCTGCCACTTATCTCCTGTTTCCACACACGTCATGTGCATTCCTGGCCAAGTGAGATTGAGGTGAATCAGCCCTGCAGATGCCAGACCAGGGGTGTTCGCTCACTCTCCCGCTCTAGTGGCTGTGTGACTCAGGAAGCACTCTCATTCCATTACCCAGCATTCCCTCCTCGGCGTCTCAGCCAGACAGAGGTTTTACGGGAATACCGCTACAGAATCATCACCGGGCCTCCACTTTATGAATCAATGGAACATGCTGCAAACATTACACCCTGAAACACCCTTCCCAGGCAGCACCCTCACATTTGCCCATAACTCACTGCTGAGCTCATGCAAGACGCAGAAGACGTGGGCCGAGGCGCTCTCTTTTGGCTCGTGGGAAATGTACTGACTGGTGAGAAGTATGTTACTATCACTGCGCTGCTACTTTGACGTACATAAACAGGCCAGCATGCATAGTTCTGCATGATTTGGAGGCACTAATGCAGAAAGAGAGGACTCTCTGATCGACTGCTTGTCAGTTGCTGTTGACAAAATGTGAAATATCACCGGGCGCAAACTGAATGTACCGTGCTCTTGGTTCTCGGATGCAAAACTAAGTGAACCACATGTTGAACAAAAGGTAAAAACTATTTAGCAGCAGTGGCAGCAAAGTGTTTCATTTGAGGGCTGATCAGTCTTTCACAACATCTGGAAGGAACAGATGTGACAACAGTGACACTGACATGCTGTCACACTACAACTACTTCATAAACAGTTATTTTTTGGTGCTCATATTCCCAAATAGATCATAAAAAAGGTTAACTTGGGCTAAGAAAGGATATTAATAAATAAAATCAAAATACTTTGATGATGTTGTGTATGAGGATTTTGACAGCAATTATAATGTTAATTAAATAAAAAAAATACAGAAAAGAAAAGAAAGAAAAGCTTAGCGCGTTACAGCTATACTTTCACAATATATAAAAAGGATCCAATATGACCTAAAATTAAAAGTATCTAAAAACAATCAATGTGCAACCTTAAGCCAATTAGATATTTCAGAATAAGCTATTAATTATTAACTGCTTATCGTCTACTGAATGGCAGAAGCTTCTATTCTTTGAAAAGGGAATAATTTGTGTCTGCCAAATTGACTTGCTTCAAAGTTTCCTCTTCAAATATCTCTAGTAAAGACGCAAAAGACCTTTTGGTTGCCCTGGTAACATCATCATGGTGCTCTTATTTACTCCATCGGGTCCTCCATCCGTCCATCCATTAGGAAACTTTTCAGCATTGAGCAACACATTAACAAAATACTACGAACAGACTACTTTCATACCCCTGATTCAGCAGCATGGGCATAACTGTGTCACAAATAACAACTGGCTCACCAGTCAAAACCAAAAGAAAACACTGAGATCCAAGACGAATAAATAGTCACACAAGCTGTGCGCCAATCAAAGCCAAACTAAAAGCAATTATAAGCCTGAAGTCCAGAGCAATTTAAGAAATTCAAAACCCCTCGAAACAGCCGGAGTAAACATTTTCCCAGAATTGGAGCTGTAGAAATATTTTATGTGACACATATGTGAAGATTTACTATTTATGACTAACATAAGAAGGCACTGGAGCACACAGATATTTAAAATGTGAACACACTTACACACGTCCTTGTAGGTCAGACAGAGGGCAATATTTTAAAATACTTTGATGATGAATAATAAGTGCATTTTTTGGACATTTGTATTATCAATTACTCCGCTATATCAGAAGAAGAGAATGTTACTTTCAAAGTAATAATGAGAAAATACAAAACACATTGATGACAACTGCCCACTCCCCTTCTATAAATACTAATAATAAATAAAACATAGTTTGATTAGAATCGGTGATTTCACCAAAAGCACTTCACCAAAACTATTCACAAGCTACTGGTGGGCTGCCATCAAGCGTTTGACAGTGTGGAGGCTCAAAGCAGGGCTGTAACGGTCGGTTGTTTCTCATAACAGTCAGATTATCGCCCTGCAGTCTGACGTCTATACATGCTGCGGGGGAAAACACAGGAAACCAAGTCATTTTGAGGAAATTCAACAGCAGTGCCAATGCCACTTCACCACAAAAAAGTGTTTGTGTATATACATGTGTGTTCAGCATGTGCTGGCACAGTGTCTGCATGTATTAGCGATGGATGCTGGCAGGGTTGTGTGTGCTTGCATACAGGTGTGCATAGAGCTTTATAGAAAACATGTCACCATGATGCGTGTTGGCGAAAGACAACAAGAAATGGCAGCTGAAATGTAAAAAGCTCTGACAATGATTAAATCCATTACTCATCTCTTTACGGGCTGAATCAACAGACAGACCTCTGCATTGATGGGAGAGAGGGAGTCCAGCACTTTCCTCAAACTCAAACGTTTTCCACAAAATAAGCTCGCACACTCGGCAGCTTCGGCCCGGGCCAGGAGAAACTTTAGCGAGGTATCGAATGACGCTGGAGTATGCACACCGTTCAAACCTGATGTTCTTTTTCAAGAGGGGTCAAGTGTTTTCCTTTGCAAGCCAAATGTTTTCTTTGCTGGTGGGCCCTCGTATTTATAGCACAGTGGACTCGCAGTGTGAGGATGATCAGCCGCTAGTCCAAACTTACGCTCCAGGTGTGCAACTTGATGTAAAGAAAAAAATAATGCCTTCAGATTTTACGCTGGGAATATTTCTCAAAATGCAATGGCACAACATAAACGGTGAGACTGAACGAATACAGAAATTTTTTTTTTTTAATTCAGGATACCTGGACTGTAAAAATAAAATCCAAGTCTGAATAAAATCCTCTGACAACACACACTTCAGCTCTGTTGCTCACATTGATGCACAAGATTTCTCACTCGCTGTCAATCTTTCATTCTCTCTCACTTCATTACATACTTGGAAACACACCAACAATTTATACAACAGTACTTTTACATTCTTTGGATTGTCTTTGAGTATTTCATGATACACTGCAGCTTCCCTCCCCCCCCAAAATATCCTACATCGAAAGGAATCAATGAAATATCAGCAGTGCACTATATTTTATCACTTTTATCACTGAGAAATGGTTCATATTTTGCAATCACACAGCGCTCAGTTAAAGGTCAGAAATCTCCAGTCTGAGGTAAGTTCTTCCTCCATCTCACTTCCATCAGGATAAATATTACAGTCTGTGTTTGTTCAAAGATTCCTTTCAGCATAAATCTAAAGCAACGATGGAGAATGCAGTTTAAAGTCCAGCTCTGTCCCCAAATGGGAGTTTGTAATACGATCAGCCTGAAATGAGGCATGATACAAAAGACTGATGAGTACTGAGATCACTTTCATGCTCCACGCTCAGCATAGCAGACTATAAAACAACACTATGTCTACAATACAGCACATATTCAGATAGGACAGAGATAGGAGTACCAGCTGAACGAAGCTCCTTTCCCAAAAATATTACAGTAAATATAAATGTGAACATGTATTACTGCCAAATCAAGAATGTGGAATATGTTCTAGTGTGTAGCTGAATCAGCATGTTGGGTTATTTCTCTGCACTGCAAAAGGAGGCTGAGAAAATATTTCATTTGAAAAACCCACAAGATATTAAAAGTAGTACAAGAGCACAGAATCAGATATGGGTCTGCTAATTCACTCAGTATAATCTGCAAACAAATAACACATCTTGCGTTCCCACAATTTACGGGAAGCGAGTTCAAATGCGCTGCAAAGACAATGAGACGATTCATTCCAGTCCGGGATGCTGGGGATGGAGGGCTGAGGGCACAACTGCACTCAGAAATGCAGAGACACATTCAGTGGACATATGGTTCGTGTTTAGCCAGAAGAAACAATAATCAAACCCGTTGATCTTCTTCTTGCTGCAAGGATGATTGCTAATATAAAAGTCTGTTCCGTCTAATCATAATTTAGGATGGGGCTGTAATTACCTCCGCCCTCTCACAACAACACTGTCTCTAAACAGGATGAAGCAGGCTTCCACACACAGGTCTCCAGCATGACAGCACTCACTTCATGGTTTCACTGATGAGCCCATATCAAAGTTTGGGCTCAAACTTTTTTAATTTTAATTTCATTTTTATCCCTAAGATTAATATTAAGACAATATTTGTAGATTAGCTACTTTCTCAAACATTGTTTTACCTGTCAGTTTTTCACACTGCCAAATTTTCCATATTTTACTAAATGAGCCAACATCATAATAATCCTCCTGTGACCTAAAACGCTGTCTTGCCTTGATAACATCCATAGGAAGTTCTTGCACATACTGCAGGCTACATGGCTTCACGTGGCCTTCACGTGCAACAGAGACTTTGATTCTGGTGTTATTTATGAATTGGAGAAGGATCCAAGAGATGTCTGGCTTTAATTAACAGACTGCAAACAGGGCTCTCAACGCAAGCACACAGTATACAGCTGCATCAAAAGGATGCTCTGCAGGATCCATATGGAGGCAGCATTATTTTTGCACGACCACTTTCATCTCAAATAAACCAGAGACTGCTGTCAAATTTGCAAGGCTGACACAGCAGAATTTATTTTTATCCTCATAGTTTGTTTTAATGAGCGCAATGGCAGTACTGCATTGCTCCAATGCGTCCATCATATTCACAGATCACCTTCCAAACACCTCAGCAGCATCACTTACAGATATTTGGGTTGATATTTGGAGCCTACCTTGCGCGGCTGGGAGAGAGAGGCAGGAGCGCGGAGCTTTGGCCGCCGGGTGCGCCCTCTCCTCGGATGCGCAGACTCTCTTCGGGCTGGCGCAGTTCATCTGAGTCGGTGCGTCCTGGGAGCTCCGGCAAATCTGCGATCCGAAACCACCACCGCCGCCGCTCCCGGATCGGCGTGCGCAGACGTCCGCCTTGCTGCCGTACACGGAGAGCGACAAGCCGGTGAAGTCTGGGAAAGTCTGTGTCTGACAGTGGCTGACCATCCCGAACAGCGCTGACGGGTCCTGCATTGATCACTGCGCTGCTGCTCACATTACCTGCCGCACAGAGCAAACTGAATCACTGCATCAGCAGGAAGGCGGGTTACTTTTTTAATTCTCACAGGAATAATCAACACTTAGCCTACACACGAGGGTTTAGGTGACACCTACCTTATTTAATTAGCCAACGAGGAACAGAGCACATGTATAATTGCGCGCATCAGCATGCTTATGAAAGTGGAGGGGAGAAGATCTGCAAGCCTGATCGATAGCATCCTCTCAGTGAGGATCAGTCATCAGCATCCCCTGCCTCTCCCCCTCTCTCTCTGATTGGCACCCAGCAGCCTCCACAGTATTCAGGAGCACCAATAGAGGCCGTGTCCGCGTTTCTGTGGGAGGAAGGATGGACAAGATGTGGATCGAGGCTGCTGATTACAGTTCCGCGCTCGGGCGTTAAGTCTGCGAACTTCTGCATAAGGGCTTGAACTATAAAGATAGCCTTCAGATAGCCTAGATCCAGCAGCTATAGATTTCACAGCTCGATGCAAAACACGCAGAACAGGTCATTCAGGTAATACTGATAATACGCATGTGAAATATCATACAGTAGATAGAACATTTTGATATCATTTAGGTTCAAGGTTTGACGTTACTAAACATTCCTCCTCAAACAAGATGAATAAAAAATGTGACAGACTGAGAGGCATTTTGTTCAGCATGCTGTTTAGTTTGAGCTGCTTTCATTATTTCAACTGATTGTATTACACTGAACATCATGTTGCTGTTGGCTATATGAGCTAAATGCTCATCTGGGTCTCTTTTGAATTAAAATAGGACTTTCTTAAAATCAAAGAATGATTCTTTATTGGGACCCAGTGCTCAGAAAGCTGGTGTTCAGCCACCTCTGAGGGGAAATGCTGTTCTGCAGCACCTCTTAGTGGCCACACTGTGGAGAGGAAAGTGTCAGGTCCCAGTGACACTGCCAGTAACAATATATGTGGTTATTGTAGTGCAAAAAGCAAACTGTCTAGAGAGTGTTCAGAACTGTGTCCCATCAGTACAATTCAAGACCTGGGCTGTAAAAATATAGGCATAAACGGATGTTATGCTGCCTTCGAGTGCTTTGGATGTCCAGTTATTGAGACCTTCCCTTTAGGGGTTAAAAACAAGAGATAAAGCACTGATTCCTGCTAACGGTTTAAGCAGTGAACATTGTGTGTTCCTTTTTTAATGTTATACAAGTAGTTGCCCCTTCGCTTCAACTTTTCTGTGATTTTATTGTCAATAAATAAGTTTAGAAATATGTTTCGTGTTTTCTGAAGCGAAATGCCAAAATCTGAGTCTAGTTATACTTGAACTGGGGACCCCGGACAAAAATGAATCTAGATTTCTTTAATAGTTATTATTGTGCAGTACATAAGAATGAAATGCTGTTCTGCAAGAGAGAAAAATACACTTAAATGGAGAACAGTAAAATAATTAAAATTTAAAATTAAGATACTATAAAAAAACAAAAAACCCTTTAAATAGATTATAAATACCAGTGCTGAAAGTAAATCTAAAAATATACAGTGCATAATGGGACAGACAGCTAGGGATATTATTAATATGCATTCAACAGTCGCCTATGACCCTCCTGGTTCCTCCAACTCTCTGAGCATCTACACTGCACTATATTGTCTTTATCTCATATAGTTTTATTTTTATTATATATATATATGTCATATTTGTGCTCTTTTATATGCCATCTACCAACAGACCAAGTCAAATTCTCTGTCTGTGCAAACTTAATTAGCAATAACCTTGTTTCTGACTGGGATAATTTCTCACATAATGTACACATCCATCACTGAGGATGATCTGTGGAAATGACCGTGGTGCAACAGGTGTGTCAGACTGTAATCAGAAATTGTTTTGAACATGTTTGTATTAAGTTAATGCATTAGAAAGCAGCAGCAGAATGACAGTGTTTAACAGGAAACACTTTAGCGAGTAGGTGGTGGCAGACCATAACGTTGAACTTAAATTACACTTACGTTCAGCGTGTGGCGAGAAACAGGAATGAAGTCGGATGCCCATGTCGCTCAGTGTCTCCTTAAAGCACATTTAAATTAGTAGCTAAGGAGTTGCTAAGCTAACGTGTTAGCTCGGTACCATAAACTGGTTGTGGCTAAATTATCGCTAACTCATACCACGGTGCTATAAAGTGTCTCATAGCAAAGCTAAACCTTCATTAATAGTTTGTATTTTCTCTGTCTCTGCTAGTTTAGTATATACTATTACGTCTCTTGAAACCTGTATTTCAGAAATTAGCTAACGTTAATCTTTAGGCTAGTAAGTCCCTCAATCAACGGAGAGAGACAAAAGTCAAAAAAGTGATTCAAGGTGTGACTAGCGGTTGTTCTTGTCATTTAAAGAAAAAATAGATATACTGTGTTAAAATGTTGATTTCTTGTCAGGTAATTCGGTTGTCCGTTAGTTAGTTTGAATAAACGTGTATGAGATGACTTTTCAACTGCTAGCTAACGGCTAACTGACAGACTAAGGGACAGAAGGGGAGCGACGCATTGAGGACAAATCGGCTAATCAAGCCAATGTTCTCTTAGCTACAGAGCTTCGGTCTCCTTGTGCGGACAAAATGTCCAAAGTGAAGACATTTGTAGAACCATCGTTTACAACACTGGGGATGTGGTATGCCGTATACACGCGCATCAATTGCCAGTGAGTTCAACGAAAGCACTTCCTACGGTGGCGTCATAGAAAATCAGAGCTTTTAAAGAGGTCCTGAATGCAGCTGGTGATGGGAAGTTAGCGCTTTTCAGAGAGCTGCCTCTTTTGACTCGGCTCCCAGAGAAGAGTCGGCTCTAATAGCTAATGATGGGAAGTTCATCAGAGAACCGACTCATTTTGATTCAAAAGAACCAGCTCTCTGAAAAGACCCGAACTTCCCATCACTACCCTCCGAGCAAACGCGAGTAGAGCGGGCAGGAACCGACGTGTCCAACAATCAGATCAGTTTGGTAAGAGACGTTGCGAAAACAGGACCTCACTATGGAGGCAGCGAGCTTGTCTTTGCACAGATTGATGGTGTACTTGTCGACAGCATGTTTGTTTTGCTTTATGATAGCAGTCAATATCATGGTGTTGACTCTGCAATTCATTTCGCCAAGTCTGGCCAAGATGGTCATCCTCAAAATGGGTGAATCGAGCACCATGACCCAGAATCCCAACTTTAAGTATGAGGATTGGGGTCTGACGTTTGGTTCCATCAACTTCATCAAAACAGCCTCTCGTCACATGTGGATGTCCCTCGGTCAGGATGCGTTTGTGGGCTCAAGAGCTCCGGACACACCTGTGGTCGACATGAAGGGGGTGAAAACAAGCATCTGCAAGTTCCTGAAAGGTGCGTGATGACATTTCTTGTTTTGATCTTATTCTCTCTCTCCATATTTCTCTTTTCTGCTCATGTAATCCTGAGATGTTGTTGTTTCCACAGGCAACAGACCGCTCGTGTTGAGTTTCGGGAGTTGCACCTGACCCCCGTTTATGTACAAACTTGAGGAGTTCAAGCAACTCGTCAAGGACTTCAGCGATGAGGTTGACTTTCTTGTGATCTACATCGCCGAGGCCCATTCAACAGGTGAATCAATGAGCTGTCAAATGTACAACAGGAGGAGAAGAAAACTGCACTTGCAAAGGAGAAAGCCAAGCAAGCTAAAAGTGCACAAAAAAGGATGCGTGCCATGAAAAATATTTTACCCTTGAAATTACAGAATAATAATGTTTATAAGTGAAACTCAGCAGAAAATATCATGAAATGAGTCTAAGATGCATCAATTTCAGATTTTAATTTTTGCTTGGTTACATCACTTAACATGGTGGTTAGTTAAGACAATAACACATTTCATTTCACATTTAGCTCAGTGTAATATGTGCTGTGATTTTCTGCTGCGTTCAATGTCCAGTTCCTGTGAAATCACATTTGTTTATCTCCTATGTCAGATGGCTGGGCATTTGCCAACAACTTTGACATCAACCAGCACCAGAGCCTGGAGGACAGGCTGTCCGCGGCACAGATCATGGTTCAGAAGGAGCCGCTGTGTCCGGTGGTCGTGGACGAGATGAGCAACATCTCCACCATAAAGTATGGCGCTCAGCCTGAGAGGCTGTACGTGCTGCAGGCTGGGAAAGTCATCTACAAGGTGAGGTCTGTGCACTAGACACTACACTTCCTATTTCATATTTCATGTGTCCGTGGATGTTGAGTTTTCAGGGAAAGTGTCTTTTGCCCCACATTCATTACTTCCTTTCGTGCAACAAGCTGATTAAAAGTGCCAGCATGTGTGGGTGTAACGGTCCTGATGTAATCTGTTCTCATGCTATTGCATGAGAAGGAGTGTGAAGGAAACCAACACACTGCACTGAAGTTCTTGGCTTGGGGCCACGCTTACTTGTTGTCATGCCAGAAATGCTACTGTACACAGTGTTAAAAGGCACGAACGTGTCTCTGGTGTTTTGTCTGATTCTAATGAAACTAATATGTAAATGAAACTCATCACACGTCATTAACGCTCCCCTCTGTGTGCTGTCTCCAGGGGGGTTTGGGGCCGTGGGCCTACAGTCCAGCAGAGGTGCGTTTGTTCCTGGAGAAGATGAAATAAGAAGGTTGTTTCAAGTCATCCTACATGTGGGAGTGTCAACAAACATATAGTACAGATATATCACAATACTGCTTTTTTTTTTTTTTAATCCAGACTCACATCAATTCATCAGCATGTCTACATGTAGAAATATTCCAACCCTGTACTGGGGGGGGCGCACCTCTTCATCATTCTCTGAGCTTGAACACACCACGACGTGTTTCTTAGTGACGGCTGCAGATTAAACCGTCGGCCTCTGTAGCCAGATGAAATGAAACACAGAGAGACAGTCCAGTCAAGAGTTTGTGTTTGAGGTGTCCCACGATGCACAGGGGACGTCACGTTACATTTAAGAGCCATTATTTGAGTTTTTGTACACTGTATTAAACTGCATTACTCACTACGGTTCCAGCAGTGGTTGAAGGTTTATTGTCTACGAATGCTCCATGGTAATTTCACAGGATGCCGCCTTTTTTTATATGACGATTACGGTGCAAACCTCTGGTAACTGCAATCTGATGGAAGACCACTCAAAAAAAGGCCTTTTCTGGATTACACAGGAGCATTTCTACACACATTTGATCAGCATAGCATCTTAAACAGTCTTTTGAATGTTCTTTTAACACAATTAAAGTTGACTCTTTTTTGTATGTTCTCTTTATAGCATAATAAATAATAACCTGAGGAAAATCCCGTGTTCAGTTGCCACTGTTGGCAGCACATGACCTGTTGCTCTTCATTCTTTGGTTTTGTCGTGACGCGTTTGTCATGTCAGTTTAAAATTTTCCATAACCTTCTGCTGCATGCCAAACTACAACAACATAGCATTTCGTTCCATTTTCACTCAAAACACTTGGAGGATCTGAGTTATTGCTCTCACAGTGAGTTATTAAAATGAAAAGCAGCAGAGCTGTGTGTCTAAGCCATTGTTTGCAACACATCTGGAGTTGTACTGTTGATTCTCTCGAGTCCACGCAGCTCATTCTCTTTCTCTTTCCTCGACTTCAAAGCAGAAGTAATATTAGATTGTGAAGCTCCATAGGGTTTTTATCATTACTATTATTGTTATTATTTTCACATCATGTTTCTGTGGAAGAAAATAAATGGCTGCAGGGCTTTAATGTTGACGCACATAGCAGTGACACGACATAACAAGCAGGCTGTTGTTTGCTGTCTGGTCTGGAAGTGATAAATGGTTAACATCCTGTACTGTATGTTGGTTTGTCCCAAGTTCAACAAGTGCACACACACGCCTATGAGTTGTGGTGGTTGGGCTCTGATGGGAGTTAATACCTCACTAACCTTTGCACATCCATTGATTTTTGGCTTTCGGAGTGTCTGAAATGACAACAAACACCAGTCTGGCAGCGAAACTGTCTACTTGTCTTGCTTTCATTTTGATTTAATTTAATGAGTGCATTGATTTTCCAGGTTTTATTGATGTTTACGCACATAAGCACTGAAAGAACATAGATTTTAATTTCCCAGAGGGTTGATAATGCCCAAACGGTTGAGCAGTGTTATTATAATTCATTTAATTGGCCTTTGGTCTTTGTTGTAACTTCTAACATTTATTAAAATCCCACTGGTATATCTGGGTAAATTTTAATATGTTCTCATGTAATATTTTCCACAATTATACAGGCAATAACAGAACAGCATTGTTGGTAATACTAATGGAAACCATGAGGAAAAAAAGAGCAATATGTGAAAGCTCAAAGGTCAAAGGGCAGATCACACCTCACAGTTAACAAAGCAGTGTTGTGGCACAACAGCTTTCATGACCTGAACTGTGGAGCTTTACAAAGTTGTTGAACAGGTTTGGCTCCTGCCCAGTTAGGCCACATCCTGTGGAGAGCAGCAGGCAGCAGCTCAACCTCGCTTCCTATTGTTAGACAGGAACAAGAAGGCTGTCAGATCCTCCCGTGAACCATGGGCTTCCCCCCCCCAAAAAAAATGCACATCCTACTTTTTAAATAAAACCAACAGCAGTGTGCTCAGATGCTTTTAGGGATTGGAAATACTGTGTTTAGGTGAGAGGTCTCTGTGAAGCCCACCAGAGGGCAATGTGAAGCCATTTTTACCCCAACATGAAAGAACAAGAGGGTTTCTCTTTATGGGCTCCCAGACTCTGGAGCGACCCCTCTGGCTTGATTTCTATTAATTTCAACATCACCCACCAAAAAACATAACCTCAGTTGGTTTAAACTAATTTACAGAATCATCATCTATGAAAAGTAAGGACATTTTGTGGTGCAATAAAGCATATCTGCGCTGCACAAAGGCTGGTTTATGCTGGTTGTTCAGTCCAGCCTCTCTGGACAAATTTTGGAATTCAAATTTTATTTTTTTTCCTCATAGAGCGCTAGAACACTGTGGAAAAAAAATACTACCGTCTTGTGACAAAAATGTCCACTTCCAAAAAGTGCTGTAAAAACAGATTAATATTTTTTTTTCAGATTTTTTTTTTTTCTGCAGAAATCTCTTAAACAACTTCTGCACTGCTCAAAACTACCAAATCATTTCGAGGACCTTAACCCTTCAAATGCCAGTTCGATTATCTGATGTCACTGTCATTTTTTTTTTAATGACAAAATACAAAAAAAGAAGACTTATTTTCCATAAAACTAATTTTGGTTGGCTGTTTTTTTCCAAATCAGTCTTGGATATATCAAAGATTATCCAAAATATTGACTTTAAAAGGCCAGATTATGCCTGACTTAACTCAAGCCCAGTCTCCTTGGATGCCTGCATGCATCCTTACACTAACCTCTAAACACCATGTGGATCTCACTTTTATTCGGGACATCTTCCACAATTAGAAGTAAAGACTTGTTTGGTGTTTTCAGGTACCAATTTGCCAAAAATCTGCCATAATGTGATCACAAAGTAGTGCAGACCACAGGTCCACATGATGTGTTACATATCTATGGAATTCCACCAAAGATTAAATAATGCACTAAAACACATCTCAGATTGTGTAATTTGAAAAATAAAGCGACAAAAGGGTGAAACTAGTTTATCCTCCTCAAAAACACATCCCACAAAGTCTAGGAGGTAAAAAAACAGACACCTAATACCTGGAAGGAGAGGAGATATGAGCGTAATGTTAGCTGTAACGGATAATTATACTTTTACAACAGAGTTTCCCCACACCTGCCACAACAATGAGCTACTCTGTGCAGGCAGTGGGTTCACTGTGTGCAATAAGAGTAAGCTGAAGCTGGATCCCTGCATCACTCATCCTCCTTCCACACAACATTAACACAACGTTCATTAAGCATTACTTATGAGCTCATTACTAGTCATCATGTGCACAGCTTCAAGTTGTTTTCCAGGCAAAAAAATAAAAACACCACACAAGTAGTTAAGTTATTGTAAAATTATATTAACAAGCAATCTTTCCTCAATTTGAAATAAAAAAATATCAGCAAATAAAGGCAACATAGGACAGATGTAATATAATGTGTAATGTTCACAGGGGGAAAAAAAAAGAAATAAAAATTCTCATCACATTTACAAGACTGCTGCTAAGTTTATAATGATGCCTACTAGAATCAGTTTAGAAAGCTTTGACTAACTGAATAACTGGGGCAATATATGTAGTCAAAGATTGTATCAAAATATTAAAAAAATGTGTGGGCAGGCAAGAAGAGGCAGGGCCAGGGGACAACCAGTGACGCAGGAAGGAAGTATGAACAACTAATACGTATGAGAGATTAAAATCGGTGGCTCGTTCGTAGCCATTTCATCATAAATGAACCAAACTGGAGAGAACACTGAAGGCTACGACGATGAGAGCACAGAGCGTTAAGCACAGACAGGTAAAGAGATACACACCACATCTTCAAAGCAGGTGTCCACATGGAGAAGAGCAGCACTAGGTAGTATGTTGTACACAGATTCTCAGCATTCATGCACTCACTTCTTGCGCCGATGTCTGGTTTCCCTTGACAGGACGCTACGGCAACCCGGCTGTTCAAATTAAATGAGCCGAGAAAGCGGGATCGCGTTGCCGTCGACGACAAGAGTCCGGA
Source organism: Synanceia verrucosa (assembly GCA_029721515.1). Taxonomy (NCBI): domain Eukaryota; kingdom Metazoa; phylum Chordata; class Actinopteri; order Perciformes; family Synanceiidae; genus Synanceia; species Synanceia verrucosa. The sequence goes on from CM056558.1 coordinate 4,215,191, forward strand.
ATTGATCAAACGGGATCAATTTGATGTTGTAAGAACCATCTGAGCACTTCCATACCGTGAAAGTTCGTCACAACAAAAGCCATGATCTTTCAAGTCTTTAAATAGAAGGGTGGGCGTCAGGAGGGATAGCACATTATTCATAAAAGGTGGCCAAAGGCAAAATTCTGATTCCTATGTCAGCTGACTTTTGTGACACAGTATGCATGGCGATAAGTAAAATGACAAGACAAAGACTTTCCAAGCTCACAATGCATATGCACACTCTCCAGTGTTTTTAAGTGACAAAAGCGGAGACATTTCCTGCACATCTTGCACCACAAAGCAATAATTAAAAAGTACAAGAGGTAAACTTCAACCATTTTTCGCTCTAGGGTTGAGAGGGACGAGAGAGGTTATGGAGGCTCTGCAAAGAACGTAAAACGTGTCATGTATGCATTTCAGTAGCTGGTTTTTGTCACACTTGGGTTGGGGTGAGGGTGAGGGTGAGGGGTGATAAATGGGAGAAATTGTCCTTCATTTTGAGCAAGGAGCAGTAGTCGCCAGCCGTTTGGATTTCCTTTTTCTCCGATCAGCATTCTGGCGTTAAATATGGAACCAAAACGGCGCCTGTCCCTGATTCGGTGCTGATGTGTTTGGCCGTGTCCTCTAGTGAGTTCAGATCCTCGGAATGATGGCAAATAATGGTCGGTCAGGGAGGAGGGGAGGTCACACGCTCATCGTCATGGTGGGGGAGTACTGTGGAGGCATGAAGAGGGGATTAAAACACCTTTTCACTGGCAACTGCAGACAGAGATGTTAACATGCTTAGACTTTTGCGTGGTCGCTGTAGTCTGGGATGATGTTGGCTGTGGTGTTGAGCTCATTACCGTCATCACCGAAGTACATATTAACTCTGTGAGTGCCAGACGTTTATAAACCATAAAGTAACTTGTGCCAGCGTTTGTGCCCATCCATCCATCCATTATCTACCGCATAGGGTCACGGGGGGGCTGGAGCCTATCCCAGCTGTCTTAGGGCGGAAGGCAGGGTACACCCTGGACAAGTCGCCACCTCATCGCAGGGCACATAGAGACAGACAACCATTCACACTCACCCTACGGTCAATTTAAATTAGCCAATTAACCTAATCCCTAACCTAACCTAACCTAAAATTTGGATGGTGGGAGGAAGCCGGAGTACCCGGAGAGAACCCACACAGACACGGGGAGAACATGCAAACTCCACACAGAAAGGCCCCGGGCCCGGGATTCGAACCCGGTACCTTCTTGCTGTGAGGCGACAGTGCTAACCACTACACCACCGTGCTGCCCCGTTTGTGCCCATTTTGAGTCATATTTCAAGACCCACAGAATATTTTGTACTATGTCTCTGAAAACAGTGAATATCTCAAATGAAAGAAGAGACTGTATTTCATCATGAAAAAATGTTTGTTTTCACCTTCTTCCATTAGTTAAAATAATAAAAAATATCCCTATATATTTGCTGTTGAAAGTTACAGGAGTGCATATGGTGTTTGATATGAAACATAAACAGCAATATTTAGTAACATCCTGTTTTTAAAGCTAGATGGAGAAACAAAACTTTTCACAGTCCATTAACCATGTTTTGGTTTTTTTTTGGGGGGGGGTTTCCCTTCTTCTTCTTATTATTAATTATTTTGAGGTTTCAGTACTTCTCATGATTAAACTGAATATATATACGTATATATATATATATATATATATATATATATATATATATATATATATATATATATATACGTATATATATTCAGTTTAATCATATACACACATAATACACAGGCATAAAAGACAGAAGCATTGCATAAACAGCCGAAGTTCAAGTTCAATATTAAGTGCTAATACAGTAGCAGACCCACCCCTCTTATGTAGTACTGTCCACAACTGTTGACGCTGCTCTGTTGACTTGATTTTATTCAATAATAGCCGCAAATCTTGTTACAAAGCCGAACACTGTGTCGCCAATTTGGGCACATTTTATGCCAGAGGACAAGGAGTGATTGGCGGGATTGCAGTGATCATGGGGTACCGCAGTGAACCGTCATACCGCATTGACTGGGTGCTTTATCACCATGGTAATAAAAAATCCATAGCGTCACAGCCTTAGATCATTCTACCTCTGGCTTCATAAAACAGCCACATACAGTCTAGTGAGAGCATGAAGTGTCAAGAAGGGAGACTTACGTTCTCGCTCTGAAAGGAGTGGAGGAAGTTTCCACTCAGCTCCCCGTCATCCCTCGGGGTCCCAGGAGGATTGCTAATGCCACTTAAATTGTTTGGGGAGTTCTGGAAACAAAGAGTTCAGTGGTTTTTTTTTGACACTTTATTAACAATTCATTTTGAACTGCAAAGTTTCTCTGCACGGTTATATTTACCTTGTTCATTCCATCCAAATCACCAGAGCCTACGATTGAAACAATACGGAAAATCATGTATTATTTTACCATTTCAGAAAGCCCTTTATATACAGGACCATAAGTCGAATCTACAGTCCAACCCCAACATGTCTGTGTTGTGTTGGTTAATGTATTTTTGTAAACAGTGGTGTTACCTAGTGACCCGTTCATGTGGTGTGGTTCCATCCCAGCCATGGCTCCCAGGGGTCCATCAGAGCCAGGGCCCATAGGGAACTGTAGGGGGGAGACAAGACAGCATAGATTCACTAACCAAATCTCCACAACACAGTTGGCATAAAAATAACCAGGAATATTTTCAACACAGAGCATTTATTCCTGTCTGCTACTGTGAACCTCACTCCCTCTGTCAAACAAACTTGTCCTGATCATTTCGGCTCAGAGTGAGCGCCTGAAACGCTATCAAATCACGCAAAAACAGAACCAGTATAACAAGTGTGTTTGCTATTAAAAGGTTCGTATACACATTCCTGTGTGGCAACTCAGGAGTCCTACAAAATGTCCTTCAGTAAAACCAGGTCACTGGTGCTGAGTGAAAGTGTTTGTCATGCATAGATTGAGCACCAGGAAGTGAAAATTAGAATTGAACACAAAGTGACATTTCATTTCAAACCAAGTTCAGTACCTTTATGATCATCCATAGAAGAATTTCAATAGTTTAGTTAAATTAATTAATTAAGTTAATTTAGTTTAAAAAAAGTTTGTGTGAATAACTCTTCAAACTCCAGCAAAGATCAAATTGGACAACATGGACGTATGGAGCACAGCATCCCACCACAAAGTCATTAGACAAGGAGTGTGCTGAGATGCTGGAGAGGTCAGGAGTTGATTTATTATGACAGGCTGTGTATGCCATGCCATTGCACTAGCCTTTCTCTTTATTTCTGTTTATTATTTGTGGGGAGGAAATGATATTAAGAAATTAAAAATCTATATTATATCAGAAGAAAAATTATTCCAATATATCACCATATCAATATTTTTTCCCACCCCTAGAAGGGGCTTAATAGTACTTAACTGAATGATCACAATGTCCTGAATGAGGACAATGATGAAACAGCACTTACATTATTCCGGTTGCCGGGTCCAGTGTTGATCATGGTGTACAAATTATCACCAGAGTTGTTTGAGTCTGGAAAAAGAACAATTATACATATAATTGGTACTGGCCGGTGCATAAAAATACTGATTGACAGCAGAGGTCAGAGAAGCATTAACCTGCAGGACTGGGCATGATGGGAGTTCCTGGGGGCCCTCCACCTCCAGAAGCACCCTACAGAAAACAAACATATTAGGGTTAACATGCAAAAAGAGTCTTTAAAGTAGCATTTTCCTGAACAGAAATTCAAACAGCATGTGAAAGCTGAGAGATCAGGATGTGTTCTCACCCCGTATGCACCAGGAGAGGGTGATGAGTAAGGCATCTGAAATGGAAAACACAAACATTACAGACCAGAAATGGGTGAGCGCAAACTCTTTCTACACCTCAAAATGTCATCACTCAATATTTGATTGTCCTAATACCATTATAGTTGTCTGTCCAGCTGTCTGTGACACACAATACTACAATTACATCCTCCCTGCAGCTCTGAGAGGAGATCTGACTACAATCTGAACCAGCATTTTTCTGGCCCTGTGTGTGTGTGTGTGTGTGTGTGTGTGTGCGTGTGTGTGCGTGTGTGTGTGTGTGCGTGCGCGCGCATTAGTACTCACAGAGTTGGCATTGTTGGGATTGGGCCATGGCCGACCAGTCCCTGGGCCCCTGGATGGTAAGAAATATTAATTAGATAATGGATTAAGGATAATGGATGGAGAGAATATACTTAAAAAATTTCAAAAAAAGGCTCACATATTCACTCCTGGCATCCCGGGGCCCATGGTGTTGTGCGGAGGCCTCATCCCGCCACCGAAGTTCTGAGAAGACAAAAAAAAAAAAATATCTGTGAAAATGTATTTAAACCACATGGTGTCATAGTAAAAGATACAGCCATGCAAACCACTGAATAAAACAATAAGAACTGTACTCGTGGACTACTGGGGTCATCAAGGTAGGTCATATTATTGTATGTCTGTAGAATAGCAGCATACCTGAGGGCCGGGCCCCATAGGCCCCATGCCTCGAGGGCCGCTCATTCTCTGCATTGGCCCCAAGTTAGGATGGCCTGGAGGGGAAAAGGGACATTTACATGACACAATATACCAGGAAATAATTTCTCTCCAGCAGATGTGGTGTGTAGATGGAGTGATGACAGCGCTGAGTCACACCTTGTGGCCGTGTTGGGTCCATGTTGGGCAGCATGGGATGAGGACCTGGTCCTCCTCCTGGTGGCTACAGGGGACAAAGCACAAAGGCTCAGTTCTGAATATGGAGCATGTGTTCTGCAGCATCCATGCCATGTACACTGCAAATTATTTGGTTCTTACAAAGATGAAAAAACTAGACATGTTAGATAATTTAACTTGTTTTAAGAGTTAATTTCTTATTTTAAGTGTTAAACTATCACGATAATCTTAAATCAAGCACAACCTTATCTTCTTTGACTCAAATAGGCAGGAAAAGATATATTACATATCGCCCCCAAAGTCTTATCAAATAAATCTTCTTTTTAAGATTCAGTAACAAACTTATTTTGGGTCTTAAAAAGTCAAATTTTCAGTAATCAAAAAAAACAGCATTTTCTGCTTATGGTATGTGTATGTGTGTCTGTGTATAAAAAGTTAGATTTTGATTAACTCTATGAGTGCCAGTGACGAGTTATGCCGTCAAAGTGTTTTTTTGTTGTTTTTTTTTTGAGTAATGTGAGTAATTTCGGGGCTTCTGTGATTTGTAGTCGGGACACAAACGGTTAATATACGCCACAGAGATCAAAGCAGGAAGTGGAGACAATTGTAATTAGAGAGCAAAACAGATTATGTACAAAGAGTGGCGATTTTGGTGAAAGTGGCCTCTACTCTCCTCCAGATAAAACAAGAAAGGAACAAGGTATAAAACATTTTTGTCATGATGCATTTTCTGCTTATTTTAAGCCTTCTAATACATCTTATTTCTAGTTAACAATCTTATTCCAAAATCTCGCTGCATGGACAGATACTTTCACTTGTTTTGAGGACCTTCATCCTCAGATTTAGTGTTTTTAATCTTGTTTTCAGACTCCCCTTTTTTGCAGTGTACGTGTGAGTGAGCTATACCTGGTTGGCCATCCTGATGGGGGGACCTCTTGGGCCTCCAGCGAAGCGAGGCGACATGAAGGACTACAACAGAAACAACAATGCTCAGTGAGATTAGAGATTAAATAAAGAAGCAACGCTTAACCTCCCAAAATGCAGAACTAACCTATTTTCTCGACAGCTTGTTTGTGCAAATATTTAAAGCAGTGTAAAGCATTAAGCCGAGACGAATGCCAAAGCATGAAGCATCAGCACTGAGAATCAGCGTTCCCAAATGACCAGAGACAGCAAAAAGAAAACAAATTAAAGAGAAGAGGAAGAGGGAGAGGGAGTGTTACCTGACTGTGAGGTCCCATCATACTGTTAGGGGGAGGAGGCTGAGGGTGAGGAGAGCCCTGGGGACCAGGAGGACCCTGTGGCACCGCACAAAATAAAGAGGCAATGAGGAAGAGAGGGGAGATGAAGAGAGAAAAGAGAGAGCGACAAACAAGCGTCAAAAGATGGGGCAGAGAGAGAGAGAAGCAGGGTTACTGCAGGGCAGAGGACAGTTGGAGAGCAAGAACCAAAGTGTGGCGCAAAAAATGGACAAAATAAGATGCTTGTTTTCATGTTCCAGACACTGAAAGAGAGCGACACCGAGCGGAGAAGAGCGAGCAAATGACTTAGCCCTGAGCGAGAGAAAAGAGCTGAAGAGATGGAGAGGATGTGTGCTCTTTGCCTGTCACTCAAGTCTTCAAGAAGCCTGCTGCATGAAGCATGTTATCAGCGCTAATTTCCATGAATTAACAGTGTCAATTAAGCTGTATGCAATTAGCTTCATAACAACACTAAACACCAGCACTGTGCCGCTAATGTTGCTGATCTGACAGAGAGTGAGGGGTCTAATTGAGCCTCCTCCAATAGATTCTGATCTAGAAAGTATGAGTGTGTGTACATCAATGTCAAAAAAGTCTTTCCTTATATTAACACGATGACATAACGAGTCACGCCTTTGTGAATTCTAGTGCATAATAAGCTGCTGGTGGATCTGAGTTTGAGTCTAGTGGAGGCAGAGCAGCATAGCAATGATGCTGCCTCCTAAGAGCCAGTTCCACACAGCTGCCTGCCAAGACTGTAGCCTCACGAGATATTGATTTAGACTAGGTGCTGCACCTTTCGATTTCTCCATTAGGGAAAATGGCCAGGCCACGCCTGCCTGTTTACAGCACTGGAGGGGCCGGCAGACAGAGCAGCTATGATGTTTATTACAAGTTCACTGGGCAGAGTGCAGCAAAACAAAAGACAAAAGCAGAACAAGACACTGATGTGGAGACCGGCAGCAGCTTCATGAGATGTAGGAAACCCTGACAGCATTTGACGTAACGGGATATTATGAAGGGCTACATCAAGCAAAAACAGCGAAATGGGGAATTCAAGCACTACTCCTAACACTAAGACTTTAGCGGAGAGGTGATTGGCTGACCTGGAAAAAGCCAGGTGGCATGGGTCCTCCTGGCATGCCCTCACCAGGAGGCATCCCTCCCATCACAGGACTGGGCGCTGCGGCTGCACTCTGAGGAAAAAAATAAAAACATAGGAGAGACAAAACAGCAGCATTAAAACCTCTCAATGAAATACAGAGATAACCTCAGTACACACATGGAAATTTAACATGCATTGTTGGAATTCTTTATGACTGGAGCATATCTGAGGAATATTCTAATTCAGTAATGTGACCACGCTTCATTACCCCTGTCCAGACTCATGACTTAAATTATTGTTAAATTTAATGTGATTGCTCTTAAATCATCATTCGGCCCACCCTCACCTCATCAAAAGACACAAAGAAACAGGGGACAACATGGATTCTGTAGACCTGCATCATTTGTGCATCAATAGCACAGTATGAAAGCAGTCTTAACGGGGTCCTTATTGAGGTTTCTGTGTCCCTGCTGATCCAGGATCCAGTGGATCAGATAAGCATCAGTGGGATTCACTGAGTCAGTGACTGCAAAGTGCTGCTGCACAGCAGGGGCTCGCCGGGCCTATTTCCTGTTCAAACCGCAGCCCTAATTCACTAATGTGCCATTTGCTTCGGTCACACGCTCCTAATTGACTCAGTTTTTCTTCCCTGTAGCGGAGAGGCAATGTGAGATGAGCTAATGTCTTCAGAGCGGTGGGGTTTAGCTTCCAAAGAACAGCTAGCCCCATTTCTCAATGCACTGCTCACTCTCTGGCGGTGATTAATACATCAGTGGATTTACCTGCACACACAGACATCACTGCTCAATGGCCAACACGCTCCCTGGTATCAACCGCTCCTTCCCTAATTATATCTGCTCAGGCAGCCACTGCAGGGCCACTGTGAAATACCTCAGCAGGGAGAGAAGTGAGGCCACAGGGAGAAGTCATGCCTCATCTCCCACCACCACCACCACTGGGACACAGACAGCCTCTGAAGCCAGCTTCTGTACTCAGATATACTGCTGGAAATATGTACTTCTACTACTGTACTTCGATAATATATCTTCTTAAGACTTTGAAATGATAGACTTTACGCTCCATGTTACTTGCTCGACCATCTTGACAAGGCTCTCCAAACAACTCAGTCCATTCCAGTAGAAATGGCTGCACTCTGAATTTGGTGCATGAATGCATTTTAGGTAAGAATCAAAGCACATTTTCACAGCTTAAGATAAGAGCTATCACATTGCAGGAACATTTCTAGACCTGCAATGACTCACACAATCTGTTGAAAATAGCTCACATACCCAGAGAACCATAAAACTTGATCCCACTGAGGTGCAATCAGCACATATGTGTTTTTCGACCTGGATGGTCTGGGTGGTGCTTTTCACTGAGAGACAGCGCTCGCTCAGTTATGCTTTTAATTTGTCATCTGAAGTGCCTTACAACCCTGATGAAACACCTGAAGGTTTAGTCTGTGCTATCTGACTCCTCTCTATCTTCAGCAGGATTAACTCCTCTAGTCTGCTGGATCAGACCACCAGGACCAGCCTTCACTCCCCACCTGCATCAATGATCCTTGTCCTCTCATGACCCTGTCTATGGTTCACCTCTGGTCCTTCCTTGGACCACTTTTGATAGATCCTGACCACTGCAGACCAGGAACAGCCCACCAGAGCTGCAGTTCTGGAGATGCTCTGACCCAGTGCTCTCGGCATCACTGTTTGGTTGTTGTTATCAAACTCACTCAAAGTCTCACACTCAGGATTCTTGCACCATTTTAAAAGTGAAATTCAATACGTGCCAGTAAATGACACTCTTCACTCCTGTTAAGTGGATATCGTCAAATCCAGTATCGTCGGAAATGACTCCAAAGTGACATGGGTGAGTAAATGTCAGTATTTTATCCCAGAAATAAGGTCCAATTTGTAAAAAAAAATGGCAGTTCCCCTTTAAGACAATTTTTAAGACCTCAACAAACATAATTTAACACCCAAAAAGGCCATAACAATTTCTCCGGTAGAAAACAGTCTACAATTTATTGTAGGGTCCGACCAATACAGAGTTTTTGAGGTGGGTATCGATATTTATCTGAAAACCGATTATTAATTTTTTTTTAATGATGTTTTTATAGCCCTTTAACACTTGCAACAAAAATATAAACTGAAGGCATAACAACTTTTTTCTACAACTTTCATGAACAAAGAAGTGAATTTGTGAAAAAATAATGCGCAAAATAACAGTAAATCGCTAAATCGTGTGTTTTCCTATTGTCATTAAACGCAGCATCTGAAAATTTAATACCTACAGAAAATTTACGGTAAATTGAAGACAATTTTAGACCGTAATTACTTGGATTTTAACATCAACTTCTCACAAATTTGAGGACTAAATGTTTATTTGATGTCTTATATATCCCAGGTACCACACCTCTCAGTAGTCATAATGTTTTGCCTGATCGGTGTAGATATGTGCATGTACACATGGTCCTAATATAATATCGGAGGGGCTGAACAATGCATCAGTTATGACGTTTCCAGCTGTCTGCAGTCTGCACATACAATTTATTCACTGGGTTTCTTACATGCTTTGCATGATGGTGCATTATCACATGACACGCGACCGTAGCCTCTGAATATTATTGTATTAACTGGGGCGTCACGAAGGCGGCAAGCCAAAACACAACATGAATGCTGCTCTGTATACGACAAATGTTGCTGCTCTGACCCTGACATACAATACTGACACTATACAGCCTATCTCTATCATCTCAAGGGCTGGGTATCGTTCAAATTTATTTTGATACAATGCCAATTTTGATATCTCGATAAATTAATTTAATAATTTTGTGTAATTTCAGCTTTAATCATGATCATCACCAATGTCATTATTATCATCATCATCAACTAAATAAGTTATTTTTGTGTAATATGGGCTTTATCATGGTAGACATACTAGACAATGGTTTGATGATGATCAACAGTCACAGGCTGCTACCAGTTCCTCTTTAGGACCCTGGGGAGTGAGAGTTTACCTTATGGTGTGTTCACTGGAACTTGGAGCTCAGATTATCGCAACCTCAAAATTTAGTGCTCCCAGCTCTTTCTGCTGTACAGATGTACAACAAAACATGTAGCTACAGTTTACGTTTACATCAGTAGCAGTTTTTTGTCAGGTTGGTGAGGTTAATCTGACTTTCTGAGTTGGAAATCCAACTTCATGGAGGGTTTTGATTTAAATTCTGACTTGGAGCTTGAAAATTTGCGTACAACTGAACGCACCATGAGTCAAAAACACAAACACAGGCATTCTGATTCGGTCAGTGCTACAAAAATATCAAAGTTCGGTACCCAGCCCTAATTATTTCACACTGAGACGTTTAAAAGCATTTCCACTAAAACACCCTCTTTATGTCATTAAATAAAAGTCTTGCTGGCATTTAAGTCAAAGTCAATTCTGTGTAGGGAGCAGAGGTAAAGGAACCAACTCATCTGCATGCACTGAACATTAGCCGACCTGTTTTGCAGGAACTGAACTTAACTGCCCAGACAAGTGGTCCATGTGCGAGTCAAACAAGATGAAGCAAAGATCCCACCCTGCCTGGCTGACACAATTACCCAGCAATTACTCCATCTCACATGCGTGCACCGACAGGTTTACCAACACCATATTTGGGTAAACATTTAGATGCGTTTCCATGATTCAGTGAATCCAAAGGCAGGGAAAGAAGTATATTAGAAGCACAGGATGACTGGAAACTTGTATTTGTGCCATGCTCTCATGCTTTAAAGTAAAATTAAGTAGGATTTATGAGGATGACCAATCAGACCTCTGTGATATAACTACTACGTTACTGTTTTAAGCTATTATATACTCTTTTATGGATTCTGTGGGAACTTAAAGCACCAAGATCATAGGCAGTGACGGTGCTATGAAGTGGGAAGCCAGTAGAATAAGTTGTGAGAAGAGGAAGGCCCTTTTGAGGAGTGTCTTTATTGTGATCAGTTTCCTATGCTTTATTGACATCTAGCTTTATCACGCCTTTCAAGGCCTCTTTTATTCTGCACTTCTTTATGTTTTGCATCATAAAGCTTCCACTGTAGTCTCACAATTTCAGGAGTTAGACTACTTTTAGCATTTGCATGAAACGGTAAAGGGTTATATGGTTAATAGTAGTTGTGACCTATTTGGAGATGACAGACAAACAAGAAAGATGGTATGATAATACAAGGACATAGCGATCACACAGACAAGACAAACCAGTGGAGGGAGGGAGTAGGGATGGCGTGCTCAACAATTTCTATTTAACACAGTGTGGGACTTTGCTCCAATACATAAATACAATACTTTTTTAAATAACCATTGCTTTACAGGAACAGACAACGTGGTTGAGTCCAACAATGAGGAGGGGGCATGATGTGAGTGCAGGAATTAAATTAATAAGCATTTTTCTCCCCCTATCCAATGAGATAGGGGCAATTCGGCTTCTCCAAAAGACCCCCAACTGGCCTTTCCAGCTCTCCAGTACAGAAGAATTACATGTTTTGCTGCAAGGATTTTTTGCAGACGTACAGCTACGTCCATGTTCAGGATCCTTGAGAGGGGATGTCCAATCAGTTTGCATCCCAGAGAGCCTGAACAGCTGGACAGGACCAAAGTGAGCACAAGCCTGAGAGGATCTGATCCACATTTATAGGTTTAGAAGGGTGATCAAGCTAAGCATATTTATGTTCCCAGTGACAAAGATAAGGTGTGTTATTATTATTATCATCATCATCGGACATGATTAATTTAAGTGTGTCTCTAAGGAGTTTCATATATATCCCTGCTCCCATGCTAGATCAGCTGTACATAATTCAACTTTTTTTCCTACCAATAGAAAAGGTGAAGGAACTACAATTCAGTTGTACAACTGTATAATGACAATAAAGGCCATTTTATTCTATTCTGTATTACTGGAGAAAGAAGTCATTCTGTTTATTATAGATAAAGAACGACCTGTGGTTCATGGCTAGTTTCATCGTAGATGGTGTACATGCTCACACAGTGCAACCACATAAAACAGCAACAGCAGTCTGTTTTGTTCCTCCACCCCTAAGTAGCCCAGTCTTGGAATGAGGCCTGCAAAAAAATAACGAAGTGAACCCAAGCTGCATTTAAGGAGTCAGAAACTGAAAAAAGAACATGCGTGCTGGGTTGTTATGTTAAAGCTTTATCATGTCTCTTTGTAAAACCCGACGCTGCGTCTGTCTCTGCCTCTCTGGGACAGGAAAAGGGGCAGATGTCTCCGCCGTGCCCCGGGCTGTGAGGCTCTCGTCTGGGGCCTTCCATACACCTTCCCAGGGGACCTCTTTTAAGACAGACTACCCCCCCAACACAATGTGATTCAGCGAGTACATGTGTGCACTTATAGAGCACACGAGCCAAACAAATTTCCCCCAAACTCTCGACTCACTGAGGGAGGTTACAAATGGCCAGAGAAGCGGCGGATGTGCTTGTGCTCTCTTTACAAAAACAAAGAGTGAGGGGACCGGGGGGGGGGGGGGATGAAGACCGAGAGGTTGACTGAGGTAAATACTCAAACAGAAATAATAAAAGATGTAAGACTCAAACAGGGGTGAGGATGAAATTATTTTGGTGGTGGTGGTAGGAGAGGCAGCACAGGCCACCCAGCCACGAGCTCCTGACCTAGCATGCTCTTAACAGCTTCACTTCTTCCACTGGAACCAACACTCAAAAGCAACCAGCCCCTATGTTTAGCTTGTAAATGTTTAACCATCAATCAACATCATAAAACCCACTCTGGATCCTGATTGGATGCTCTCTCTCTCTGCCTCCTTCTCCTCGCTCTTCATCCCCACCCTCCCTCCTCATTTTATTCCCTCAGCTCCTCCGTGGTGGTGGATGCTGGGCATATGCCACAGTGCCACTCCCCTTTCCTTTCCCCCACCAAACTGCCCCTCAGCTCCATGACAGCCATCAATCAGCCGCTGACGCCATGGCGACCAGGGCCCCTCAGGGAGCGTTCGTCGGGCCCAGTGTGAATACACCGTTTTTTTTTTACGATTGCTGCCGGGCTAACAGAACAGCTCTCACCTCCCCCACACCTAGACAAAGGCTAGGGTCCTAGGCCTTGTACTGTCCACACACACTTGCCTGACCCCCCAACATCTACAAATGAACACAAGGAGAGCGAACATCAGAGCAAAGCGCAACCACAAGATGTTGGGGAGACTCCCAAAGCTCGCCGCCACGGCAGCACACCGCCCAGACGGACGACTCACTGTTCCCTCATTTGCTTAATGTTTTCCATGTTATGAAAATTGTCTCCATCAAACCGCGAGCTGCAATTTCTAACATGTGCATTGTTTAATCCTTCACAGCAGACAAATTGTAGAATAGCAGGAAATTAAGATGCTCAGTCTGAAAAGATGCAAGTTCTGAAATCTGTGACATTTTCTACAATTTAAGATCCAATCACAGAACACAAAAACAATCCAGCAACAGACACCAATCAAAGATATTGCACTGAAGCACGCTCTGCGACCTAAGGCTAATTTCAAACAAAATGCCGTCTATTGTCTGTACAGCGTTTGAATAATGAGGAATGTGGTTATTGAAAAGGGCAGAGCGGCGCGGTAGCGTCTCTCCTGCCCTAGGTCACCTGCCAGATCAGGAGGCTCGTTGCCCTGACAACCCTATCTGCCAAGAGCAGGACCAACATCTCTGCTTTTAACCCCTTCCTGTCTGATGCCAACCTACCGACAAACCTGGGCCTTCTATCAGTCCACCTGGAGAGGACCCCTTAACCTCTCATGTCTTTCCTTGGCTGTGCTGACACAGCAAAAACTAAAGCAAAGTATTTTTTTTAAATCTACATCAGCTACATGATGAAATACAAGGACAGGAACAGAAGAAGCCAGCAACCAGCAACTTGTACTTTCTGCTTCCCCCGATGCTTGCGAGGCTTCTTTTCTTTTTCTTTTTTTAAATATTGACTCAAAGCTGGAAATGATGCAGCACATGAAGAAAAGCGCTCTTTCTAAAATGGTGTAACAATCCAAGACACCCATACCATCAAAATATGGACGTGCCATGAGAAGAGCTGTGGGCCACCAAATGATGTACTTGTCCTGAGCGACATTTAATAGATTTTGTATCCGACGCCACCTTTATAGTCCGTCACTTTCAAATTCATTAGGGTGATGTCACTGCAGATGATATGTTGCTACACAACGAGCTGTGTGTAGAAAGTCTCAGCAGTTGTGCAGAACACACACAGTGGCTTCTTTTTCGTCTTCATATCTGAGGAGCTCGAGCGTGGCGTGAACAGGATAGGGCGAGAGCTCTCGACAGGTCTGACTCACGAAGTGCTGATATCAGCATAATTTTCCCAGAAGCCTATAAAGCTCACTGTTGGGCGCATCATCCGACCCACCGACAGGGCCAGATGACCGATCGTAAATTCAAGAGGAAGAACAACGAGACGCTGCCCCATATTGCATTAGGTAGTTAAATACAGCTACAAAAGGTGCAGTGGGAGAAACTAAATGAGCTGAACGAAATGAAATGACAATTTTAGAATGAATCATTACTGTTATTCAAGCAAAATCACAATAAACTGAAGATGAAGCAATCTTGAAAGGGAATGTGGGAGATTTTGTCAGGACTTTGACAAACAGAGATTGTGAGCACTTTGCTCTGATAGCTCCAAAAAAAAAAAAAAAAAGGTCTGATTCATTGCACAACCCAAGATGGAGGTGCATTATTTGCACCACTTCTTAGCCTTGAGAGCAAAGTTGTTATTTAGCAGAACGCAGAGCGATGTGTGCAACAGTTCCCGTGTAAAAAGCGACTCACGTAATCATGGAAGGCCTTTGCTTCGCTGGAGTGGTCACATGTCTCTCTCCTCTCCGGTGCAGCACAGTACAAGTCCCAGAATACACTGTGGACAACACAGGTCATGATGCAGACAAAGCCACACAAACAACCTGGATGTGTTTACAGGGAGACAAGACTATTATCACTTACCACCACCAGGAATGTAGGAATCCAGGGGGCTCTCCCAGCGTTATGTTTTTCTCCCATCGGATCTGTGAAAGGGAGATAATTTCAATAACTAAGCACAGGGGTGTCATGTAAAATTATTATATTGTTGTTTCTAAAAAAAAGCTCACGTGAAACATTTGCAAAACAGTGTTAAAATATGAAAAGTATGACTAAACTCTATTCTAAAATGTCACCTACCTCTGATAAGAAGGTCTGTGCAGACTTCTGCGCTCCTATGTGCAACAAATACTCATACACGTACAGAGCCAACCTGTGTGGGGAAAAAAAACACCATAACGTTAAGTTTAATTTAATAAAACATGACCAGCTGGTAAAGAATGAACGTCAAACAGAATAACCAATCTTCTTTAACGGGCAAACTGAGTGACTGGAGTCGGGTACAGGCCCTCTGAACAATGGCTGCCAATAAGCCTGTGCCAAAAAATTAAATGGGTACTGTGAAACCAAGCAAAAAAAAACTGGGTACGATTCACTACAACAAGAAGGTTAAAAGAAAGTCTAATGACTTAACGTCGTGAAACGTGAACGCCACACAGAGCCTGCTGTGTATTAACTAGGGTACAGTATCCTGGTGCCACTGATGGGGCTGAAGGGAAATAAAAACGCAACAGAGAAAACAATGTACGGAGTAGCAAGGCGATGTTATTGTTTTCTCTTCTCCGTTCTCTCCGCTGAAAACACGCGAAAATATGACACGACCGCCGGGTAAAACACAACTCGGAAACCGTTGAGCAGAGGTGCAAAGAGCCAGCAAAGAGCCAGAGGTAGCAGAAACACGACTCAGGGGAGGAATGGCGAGCAGACAAGGCGGTTCATTCAATTCAATTCTCGGCAGGAGGAAATCGCCTCTTTGCTAGCCCGTCCAGCGAACAACAGAGAGCGAGAGGAGCAACTTGCGAGACAGAAAATACACGACAATAAACGTTTTGAGCTTACTTTTCTCGTGCTTGGCCGTCCGAAGGCACCGGGGTGCCTTTGCCTTTAGGGAACATTATTTAGTGTAGGAGGACGACCGCCTTCTCGCTCTTTTTTCGCTATTTCATCTGTCAGATCATCGCGGCCGCGACCCTCTCGCACTCCAACCGCACTCCTACTCAGCCCGACGACTCAACCGAACTTGGTAGGGGGGAAAGAGGTGGGGCCGTACCTGATTGACGCAGCCCGGAACCAATCAGAGTTCTCCGTTTGCCTTAAGGTCTGCCTCGCTGGGCGTCCAGTTTGCTGTTTTGACGTTGAGAACTGCGATATGAGAGAGCGTCATTAAATGTAAATGATTGAATATTTGCCCTGTTGATTTTGACCCATCCACTGTCAATAAACGGGAATTAAACTAAAATAATATTATACAATCAAACAAATAAATAGTAGATTATGTTTTACATACCTATCCTATCATAATAGAATAGAATATAATAGAATATTTTTATTGTTTCTCCCATTGGGGGGAAATTCACCTGCTACAGCAGCTTAACAAGTTACAGTACGAAAAAAACAACAGTAAGGAAATAATAGAATAAGTAATAGTAATAATAATAAAGTAAAAGACATACAATATAATATTTAGATGAATAAAATGTATTATTATTATATGGACTGTGGATATGACATTATGAAGAATAATTAAGTTATTCATTAAGTTATTAGTTATTATATAAGTATATTATACAATCTATATTTGTTATTAACAAATATTTCAGAATCAGCTTTTTTGTGTCCACATACCAGGCATTTGTCTTTTTTACAGCATTCTCTAAGAGACAGACAAGGTAAATAAATTATAAAATGAGAGATACATAAACAAACTAACAGCAGTTCAACTTAACATTACTTAAACTGTGTCTGGTCTAGCAATAAAGTGCAATTATGATATATCGTCTCCAAAATACAAATCCCTGATAAGGTTTTGTTTTTTTATATTTGATTTATTTTTGATTCTCCATACTACTTGTTTAACCAAAAGTATTCATTTTATTAGATATGCTACACTCATATGGTAATCTGGGGCCCCATACCATACTTTTATATAGTATATTAGTTATCAGCAAGTTAAAGGAGGAACAACTGCTTGATCAGAAGCAAAACAATGGCGATGATTTGGGATGTAATGCATGTTTTTGCCTATAAGAAATAAGAATTGATAGAGGATTTCTTGCTTTATTCACATTTACAAATACATCTTTGTCACCTCACTTTATCACCTCTCTGATATGATACTCAGCAAATCACTAAAAAGCTTCAGCTATGTAGGTTATATTATGTGACCTCCTCAGAAGAGATCACTGTTGGTTCAAAGGTCACTTGAGTGTAAAACAAAACAAATACTACATATTTTTTATAATTCATTATTACCTTTATTGCTATGAACTCTGTTTACAGTGTTTCTAGTATCAATGCCAGTTTGTTTCGGTACTGTATTAGAACAAGTTTATGGACAATATGGTCCAAGCCTTCATGTTTTTTCAACGCAGCCCCTAAATGTGACGTAACTCCAGTTCCACCTTAAAAATGTGGCCCTATCAGTGAATAGAGGGGCTGGTCTCCGTCCCTCCAGTAGTGAAACTGGTCACTAAAGCTGTGGTGTGTGTGTGTGTGTGTGTTTATGAAGTAGTTGAGGAATGGCAGAAGACAAAAGATCCGGTCCTCAACCGGCGTTAATCTTTTAGCATTTAATGTTTCATAAGCAGTTGGAGGACTTTTATCTCTCTTTGACCCGCAACAGCCACCTTAAAGTAGGTAAGCCATTTATTTAATATGTTTTAATGTGAAACAGTTGCTGTGTTTTCTGCTGTGATATGCTTTGCAGAATGAATAGCAGGCTTTTATAGCTCGACTCCGTTTTGTTTTTATGCTTTGTCACAGAAGTTAATGGTAAAAGTCGTGGTATGTCTCATTTGTAGTGGAAGTCAATGTAAAGGTCAGTGCAGCTCCAGCAGGAGCTGCAGCAGGAAAGACAGGTGACCAGCACAGGCCCCTGGAGCAGCAGTTGTGGCCAAACACCATGAATACTCCATTTAGCTGCATGCCTTAAAATAGTCTGCATGTGCCTTGAAATAGTGTCTGTATCTGCTTGATTTGACATACTCTAAAGAGACAAGTCACAGGCTGTATTTCCAAAAAGACTGCATGTTAAATCACATTCATCAGTGGAGAGGCAGAAGGCCAGCCTTTAAATGCCACACACACACACACACACACACACATATACAGGTTCTTCCTGATCCTTGAATTAGGTGCTAAAGTTGAGCAACCCCTCAGGCTGGTGCAGATTATTCAAAGCGTCTTATGACGGAGCACTGCGGCTCCAAAATGACTGCAGATTTCACATATTTAGAAGTGGACAAAGTCCAGACATGTTAACATTATGCACTTACTCTATCTTTTTGATAGTGGTGCAACAATTTAAGTGATTGTCAGTGAGATGTGGCTGTAATCAGCATTGTTTGCTGACCCCTGAACCACAAACCACTGTTTATACCAGATTAAAGTGTCCATGAAAGAATCCCAAACAGATCTGAATTACACCGACTATCCAAGGAGCATTGTTTTCATTTCATGAGAAATAAGTAAATCTGCCTTTTTAGACAACTGGTGCAAGCAGATGTTTGGAGCATCACATTAATTTAGCTGTATAAGGGGACACAGGTCAGTGATGTTTTAAATTTGGATCATGTGTTGTCCTTGTACTGATTATATTTTTATTTATTATAAAAGGTGTCTTGGTTTCACTCTAACACATTTTCCTGTATTTTCTGTCCGCAGCTCTGAGTTATTATGACATCAGAGTGGAAATGTGCAGACACCATGCAGGACACTGTGTTCATTCAGGAGAGCGAGGAGGCGTACAGAAACCCCACAGAAGTGAAGATGAGTCAGATCGTGCTGCCTTGCCACGCCAATCACTGTGGCGAGCTGAGCGTCGGGCAGCTGCTGAAGTGGATGGACTCCACAGCCTGCTTGTCTGGTAGGAAAGCCTTCATCACTAGTTCCTCATACAGCTCAGCTTCCCAGCAGCTAATGATGTATCTAGAATGACACCCAGAGACGCATATTCTCTTCTATGATACCAATATCTGCAAGAGCAACCAAAGCTATTAGAATTATCTCAACAAATATGATCAATTCCACAAAGCTTCATGAAAAACAAGTTGACAGAAACTCAACCTCCCACATTTCCCCAAAATTAAGTATTAACTGTTGCTGTGATTGCTTTTGTTGTAAACTCCTGTTTCTACAGTCAGTGACACTGAGGCTCTTGTTTCACACTGGGTCTGGGCAATATGGATACAGTATTCAGATTTTGGTATTCATGTATATCACAAAGTAGTAGAATTTAAATTGATGGATGAAATAACCAGACGGAGTGGTATTTTTTGGTAACTCAAGCAACAAATCAATCCAACATTGTCATAAAACAGTCCTGCCCATTTATTTGCAAAAAAAGAAATATTAAAGCGATGGAATCCATATAGATTGTAGAAATGTGTTTTTCTCATGGGCCCTTACCTTCTAGTTAAATATATCTACAAACGAGCAATGTAACACTTTCATATAGACATATAGCTTTAAATTACACTACCTGCATTTAATTGTGAAACGTCTGTGTGGTAGGTTATTTCTGTGTGCCTTATTATACATGCATATGTTTACATATTTACTCATGCCATCACTCTGTGTTGTTGCGCTACTCATAATTTTTGTGTAATCTCTCCTCTCAGCTGAGAGACATGCAGGTTGTTCCTGCATCACTGCGTCTGTGGACGACATCCATTTTGAACACACCATAGGGTAATGTATTCATTTAGTGCTGCTCTTTCTGAACACAGCAGAGATCCAGATTGTGTTGATACCATCATCGCTGCACACTGTGTTACCAGTAAGCATCTCTGTCTGTTTACTCTAGCGTGGGAAAGGTCGTCAACATCATAGCAAAGGTCAACCGCGCGTTCACGTCCAGTATGGAGGTTGGTGGATGTTGTTTTTGATTTCAGCATCGGTGAACATTCATTTTATTTGACAAAAATGGAACGCATGTGCGGTGATGCTTTTTCATCTAAGGTGGGTATACTGGTGAATTGTGAGGACCTTTACTCCGACAGGCAGTGGAAGGTTTGCCACGCCTTTGCCACCTTCGTCGCCAGACGAACTGAAGCTGGGAAGGTAAGGGACAAGAACTGCATGTTGTAAAGCAAGTTGAACATCCCCTGAGTTTGTGCCCTGTGTACACAGGTGCAGCTAAAGCAGGCCCTTCCTCGCACACAAGCGGAGCAGATGGAGTACAGCCTGGCAGCAGAGCGGAGGAGGATGAGGCTCATCCATGCTGAGATCATTACAGATCTACTGAGCAGCAGCACAGCTCAACTGGGTACGGGCTGCAGGGCCTGATAACATGGTGCCGTTGCACACATGCAGCATTTAATCAGATTGATTAAAAGCTCCTTGTTCCCACGATCTCGCCAGGAGAGTGCCAGGAGTACCAGGACGCTGTGCCGGCTGAGCGGACCCGAGTGGAGAGCGTGGAGCTGGTGCTGCCGCCACACGCCAACCACCAAGTCAGCACCTTTGGGGGGCAGATTATGGCCTGGATGGAGAATGTGGCTACAATCGCAGCAAGGTGTGTACATCGATTTTTTTTCACACTTTATTTTGAAGAAATTGTTTCTTATTCAATTTCTTCAGTTAGATGAGAAGATCAAACCACAAACACCTTCCTCTTTTTCCCTCGTGTTTCGATTTAGTCGCTTGTGTAACGCTCACCCGACCCTGAGGAGCATAGACATGTTCCATTTCCGTGGCCCGTCTCATATCGGTGATCGACTGGTGCTGAAAGCCATTGTTAACAATGCCTTCAAGCACAGGTGAGTCTGCTCATGCTGTAATGGAGCAAATAAAAAGCACAAATAATGTACAGTTTAGTGTTTTAAATGTCTGCACTCATCTTTTTTTCTAAACCTGCTCCAGCATGGAGGTGGGAGTGTGTGCGGAGGCCTACCAGGGTGGAGAACCTCTGCGCCACATTAATAGTGCCTTCATGACCTTCGAGGTGTTGGACGGTGACAGGAAGCCACGCACACTGCCGCGGATTCGACCTGAGCCTGTGGTGAGTTTTCTGTCACTGCCTGCGCAAAAAACGAAACCTGCAACCTTAAGAGAGGATTTCAACATTAGCTTTTTCCACGTTTTACAGGATGGGAAAAGACGATATCAAGAAGCTGTTGCCAGAAAGAAGATTCGCCTCGATAGGTTGGCATCTCCTCTTAAACCACCAGGTTTTATACTACATATTGATGTTGGTGTAAAACAACCCAAAGGGTAACAGTGTCCTCTGCTACCTGTTACTAATGTGCATTCATTACATTAGGATAAGTGTGCTTAGAAATACATTTGGAAAAAGCGAACATTTAGAGTGCACACTGGAAGAAATGCTGAAACTGTTTGTCAGACAAAATCCATTATTTACAATACATCACAGGAGCACATGACTTGGCAGAGCAGCGCGTCACAGCTCAGCAGACTTTGATGCAGAGTCTGTTGAGCATAATAAGTTCATTGTTAAACCAGCCTCCAGTATGATCTTATAACCAAATGTGTTGAATGACACACAATCAGTGCCCTGTATGTTTACAGGAAATACATCATCTCCTGCAAGCAAACTGAAGTGCCTGTCTCTGTGCCCTGGGATCCAAGTAACCAGGTATTGCAATATCTGGCAGACAGAGGCACGCAGCTCACTGAAGCTTATTAGATATATTACCACTTTATTCAAGAGTTCAGCTGGCCCTTTTGTTTTTTAGATGTACCTGAGCTACAATAATGTATCGGCCCTGAAACTAATGGACACCAGAAACAACTGGGTATTAACTTCTGAGAAAAACAAGGTCAGTATTGTTTGTGTTATCGTTCAGGATATAGCTCAGTAAGGAGTTACAGCTGTTGTGATTCCACCCTGCATTCTGATCTGTATTATCTTGGACAAGCTGCATGGTCACAGTGGCTGTCCTGGAGGCAGGCCCATATTGCTTTAATTAAATTGTAGAATAACAAAATAAATCGCAAAACTCTGAAGCTAAATCTTTGTACTTGCATCCCTCTGCAAAAGTCATTGTCAGGGATTTAGAGAACAAGACCCAAATTTAGTCAATCTTAAAATATATGTAATTATTATGCATAATCCCTCATGCACCCACCAGTTCATGTGGGCGTTTGACAGCAGGCAGACTCGACGTGTGCATACTGGGTTAACTGGAACGAATCCTATTTATAGACGTGGAAGCCCACCTCCTCTTTGTGGATGTGCTCTGTTCTTAGGTTAGACTGTACACGCTGGAGGAAAACCACATGCTGTGTTTCAAGGTGGAGATGCACGTCAGCGTGCCGGCCGAGCAGACGTTCCACCTCCTGTCAGACCTGAGGAGGAGAAAGGAGTGGGACCATCACTATGAGTCAGTACGCGTAGTGTCCACTGGTGCACAGCAACTCAAATTTTTTATTGGTATCAAAAATGGCAAAACCTGCTTGTATCTACAGGAGAAAAAAGGTTCAGTTGTTTCCACAAACAGCAGGAAAACTTGACCCAAACAGGAAGAAAAGGAGTGTTTCTCTATTTCAGCCACAAATTAATACATTTGGTGCTTTAAGTATTTGTTGCACATCATTTTTTGACAACAATGGGTGTCTATGGTACAGAGGAATAAGGATAAATCCACTGGATTTGTTGGCAGCAATAGAAATACAAAATATCACCAGAATTATCCTTTAGATTCCTTGGTTCTACTGTATTATTACAACAGCCAAACAAATTGATAAACTCAAGAGTAAAGTTAGCTTTGACATAAAAAAATACCTATCTGCCTGAAAGGACAGTGACAGCAGCTTGACACTGATGTTAATGTGATGTCTTTGAGTGTTTTCATTTCACTCATTACTTTGGGACCACTGCAGGGAGTGTGAGGTAATCAACCAAGCGGATGAGGAAGACACCCTGTATCGCGTGGCCACACCGTCCATCAGTAAAGGGGGCAAAGGTCAGGACTTCATCTTGCTGGCATCCAAGAGGAAGCCGTGTGACGCCAGGTGTTGTAATGTACTACTGCTCATGTCATTTCATATGTTATTTGTCACTTTGCTGCTGCATTTTCTTCATTTTTAACCATTCCACCCTATATTCTTATGCAGCCAGTTTTTACATTACTGCCTCGCTCTTGCTCCTTTGTAAAGTCTCATAATAGCATCCTTGTTTGTCCCTCTCAGGGACCCGTATCTGATTGCTCTGCGTTCTGTCACTGTGCCCACTCACCTTCCCACCGAGGACTACACCAGGGGAGAGGTGCTCTGTGCCGGCTTCACCATCTGGGAAGAATCTAGTGCCGTCACCAAGGTTGGCTAAATGAGACGTGGTTCAGCACACGTTTACTGCACCTGAATGCTAACAGCTCATGATGAAAAGTAATAGTGACTTAATGTGTTTCCTTTCAGATCACCTACTATAACCAGGCCACCCCGGGCGTCCTCCCCTACATCTCCACAGACATCGCTGGTCTCTCCTCCAGCTTTTCCAGCACCTTTTCTGCCTGCAGCCACTTCCTGGAAGCCAATAAGGAGAGCTTGGCTGCTCTGCCCCCCATGGCCGCCCTACAAGAGGAGCAGCAGCATCACTAGGAGGGATCATCTCACTGTGGTTTCACCTCTGTTGTGGAGGTGCCGTGCTCTTCATGAGCCCGTAGTTGACTATAAAATGAGATTACAAACACCTTTGCAATGCATTTGTAGGTTCTTTCATGTCTTTTACACCTGTACGTTCTTAAAATGTTTGCTGTTCAAACAGGATGAAGAAATACTGTTTTGTTTTAAAAACCTTGTTACTTTTATGCAGCAAGATTAACAGGTAGGATGCAAGAGTGCACAGTGTGACTGAGTCTCTCCTTGTTTTTAAGCCTCTTGAGTTTTATTACTGATAAAATATTATAGAACAGTTTCTATGCTCTACAGTACATATTTATAGATCAATGAATCATTTTGGTACAGAGATTAAAGTATTTTACACAATCTATTATCTTGAGACAATCAAGTCAGATGACTCTCCTTTAATGGTGTTGCCAGTGCAAGCTGAGATGTTTCAGCTTCTTTTGTGATAGTGTATTTTCTACTGCCTCAACAAAGTCGTAAAGCTGTTTGATTGAGACTTTAAATATGATCAAGTCATGATGTACATGTGTAAAGATGCTGTTTTATTTTGAGACAACAATGTATAGTTTAATTGTATAGTTTTCGCTATCTGTCGTGATTTTAACTGAAACAATAAACACAATAGATCAGTGGATTATGCTCGTTTGAGCTGTTGTGTTGGCGCTCACCTCCCTCACCCTGCATTCCTACCATTCTTTAACCATTTCTTGTGAAGAAAAACACAGCTGGCATTTGTATCCAACTTGTGATTTTATTGTTGTAACAAGTGCACAAGCCAGCCTAGGAGCACGATGGAGCCTCCGACTGGGGTTTAAAGGAGCTCATTGCACTTAAAAACCCAGAAATCAAACCCCAAAAAAGTTAAAAAAAAAAAAAAAAAAAAAGCAAATAGATGACATAAAAAGAGCTCATCATATCTTAACTCAAGTCCACAATATATAATTTGCCATATAATTTACCATGGTCAGGTGTGAAATTATTAGATCAAAGGCACAAAGAAATTGGGGGAAAAACATGCTAAAATTTTACGTAAAGTTTGGTTGTTAGTTTCTGATCTTATTTCTCAGGTTGCCTTCTTACTTCTTTACATAAGATGTCTGATCATTTCATACAAAAATAGTAAATAACAGTAAAAGTATAAATAAACTCTCAAAATTGACTCCATCCTCCAGGAAAAAAGTTGTTTTCTTTCTGTTAATTGTGGCAAAGTTACTGTTAATATTACTGTTACAATGTTAATACTACTGTTACACTGTTAATGTTACTGTTTTACTGTTAATACTACTGTTACACTGTTAATATTACTGTTACAATGTTAATACTACTGTTACACTGTTAATGTTACTGTTACAATGTTAATACTACTGTTACACTGTTAATGTTACTGTTTTACTGTTAATACTACTGTTACACTGTTAATGTTACTGTTACAATGTTAATACTACTGTTACACTGTTAATGTTACTGTTACAATGTTAATACTACTGTTACACTGTTAATGTTACTGTTACAATGTTAATACTACTGTTACACTGTTAATGTTACTGTTTTACTGTTAATACTACTGTTACACTGTTAATGTTACTGTTACAATGTTAATACTACTGTTACACTGTTAATATTACTGTTACACTGTTAATGTTACTGTTACACTGTTAATATTACTGTTACAATGTTAATACTACTGTTACGCTGTTAATGTTACTGTTTTCCTGTTAATACTACTATTATGCTGTTAATATTACTGTTAGTTAATATTACTCTTATACTGTTAATACTATTGTTAATATTACTGTTTTCCTGATATTACTACTGTTATACAGTTAATATTACTGTTTTACTGTTAATACTACTGTTTCACTGTTAATATTACTGTTACAATGTTAATACTACTGTTACACTGTTAATATTACTGTTACAATGTTAATACTACTGTTACACGGTTAATGTTACTGTTTTCCTGTTAATACTACTGTTATGCTGTTAATATTACTGTTACAATGTTAATACTACTGTTACATTGTTATTATTACTGTTACACTGTTAATGTTACTGTTTTCCTGTTAATACTACTCTTATACTGTTAATATTACTGTTAATACTACTGTTACACTCCTGTTGGTAATGATTCAATTACACTATTGACAAATCACTATTAATATAACTATTATGTTTCTTTAAAAATACTTTAGTAAAAAATAATAATTTCTAAAATCATCCAGCTCAATCCTCACCACGTGCTCCGTTCAAACCCCGCCTGCCTTGTAAACACAACTAACCACGTGACCCGGAAGTGAGAGCCAGAAAGCCGTGCTGTGTTGACAGTGACTCCAGGCTCTGGCTGCTCCTCAACTACTCTACAGCTACACTACCGTGGACAGAAAGAGTGACCACATTTAATCAACATTAATCGACAGTATGAGTCACGAATGTATCACCAAGTTACAAACAGCAACGAGAGAAAGACTCCGGAAGTTTAACTCTCTGCGAGGTGAGTTTAGTTTCTTTTTTTTTAATGATTTGTTTAGTGAGCAGCAACAATACAGATGTAGAGAAAAAGATTCTCACATGAAACAGAAAATGCTCACATTTTTAGTTTACAATTTTCAAACCCCCCAAATGAAAAAGAAAGAGAGAAAAAAGAAACAAGAAACAAAATAAAAGAAAGAAGGTAAAATACTAAGATCAAATAAAAATATGCTCAGATACTCCTCAGGTGCAGTATCTAGTGTGTTTCTAATAGACAATTTATTTTGTATACACAATAGTGTGTTTCTAATAGACAGTAAGGGATTCCAAGTTCTACCAGATTTCTTCTGAGAGCCTTTGAGGGAAAGTCTAGCAACTTTAAGCTGAACAGGACAGGTGAGTTTAGTTTCTAACAGTCGTTTCCTGCTCCTGTTTAGTTCTTGTTCTGGGTGTGTCGTGATCACCTGCTGTTTTCTGCTCAGCTCGAGAGGTGCAGCCCGGTGAGTTTTGGGACGTGGTGGTTGTCACCGCTGTGGATGTGAACCAGAGGGAAGCATACGAGCTGCAGATCAGAGACAAAGTGGACAGGAAGGAGCTTCCCCTCGGGGTCCACTACCAGGTCTTCTCAGATCCACCTGGATCTAAAATAGGTGAGTGAGTCAGACTCATCAGTTTCATTCCACTGTATGATGTGAAAGCACAGCATTATTACATGATCATCATCAGTTTCACTACTAATGTGACCGTGTGTTTCAAGGGAATGGGGGCTCCACTCTCTATGCTCTGCAGCAGCTGAAAGACATCTATGGGGAGGCTGTGGGCAGACTGAGAGTCATCCTCATCCATGCAGGTGTGACATTTCATATGGATTTTTTAAAATAATTTAAATTTCAGTGAGCTGTTCCTCCACTGCTTTTTCTCTGTAGCTTGCTGGTAGTGTTATTTAGAAATAACCACAGTGTTTGCCTAAAAACAAAAACATCCGAAATGATAAATGATGACAGGTACATGTTGTGATGTACCTGTAGAGCTGGAAGGATTAGTCAAGATATGAAGTAAACCTTCCAGCTCTACAGGTACATGCTATGATGGCCTCATCTCCCCTCAGTACAAATTAGATTAGATCCTAGCCAAATTAAATTGTTGCACAACAGCTTCCATACAAACCAGGAAGTGTAAACAGTAGGATAGTGCAAAAACACAACATTATAAGCTGCCAAGGTTCAAAGTGAGCTGCACTTTCAGGGAGGGGTCACATGCTTGTATTCTATAGATTTACTTCCCTACACAATGAGAATAATGTCAGACACCAGGCAGTATCAGCAGCTATACTTTAATGTGATTCATTTATTTTAACATTTTAGAAATAATAATAAAAAAGCAGCAGTCTTGACATGAGTTCAAAGACGGTACAGTGAGCACACACACTCCCTGCAAACTTTATACTATATATTATATTGCCATGCTGTGAAAATAAAGACAATGAACACATTTGCTCTAACATGATACCAAAAGTTAGATGTTCATTGTGTCCAGAGAAATGAAAAGCCCAAAGTTAAGGGGTTGAATGCAAATGCTCAGAGATTTTAGATCATGCTCATGTTGTGTGAGCTCATGTTTCCCTCTTCTCATCCTACCAGGTGGGTTGAGTCAGCGTCTGCCCAGTGCCAGTGCCCTGGGGAAGATCTTCACCGCCGTGCCGCTGGGTGACCCTCTCTACCAGATGCTGGAGCTCAAACTGGCCTTGTATGTGGATTTCCCATCCCAGATGAAGCCTGGTGTGCTGGTGACCTGTGCAGACGACATAGAGCTCTACAGTACCGCAGAAAATGAGAGTGTTCGGTTTGACAAACCCGGCTTTACTGCTTTAGCCCACCCCTCGCCGCTGTCTATTGGGACTACCCATGGAGTGTTTGTGTTGGATTTAAATGAAAAGTCCCCTAACACAGAAATGGAGAACACTTCCTGTCTGTGCTTCCTTCACAAGCCCAGCATCGGCAAGATGCGAGACAGTGGAGCAGTTTGTAAAAGGCAGAGTGGTTGCTTTTCTCTCTCTGACGCAGATTTCGTCTACACAGACAGCACCTATTATGTCGACGTTAACACTGCAAAGTCTCTTCTTGATCTGCTGAAGGAGTTGGGGCCTCTGGACTGTGAGATAGACGCATACGGGGACTTCCTCCAAGCTCTGGGCCAAAGAGCCACAGTAGATTACACAAACAACACTGCAAATGTCACCAAAGAGGAGGGCAGTCTGGTGGAAATCCGCCAGAAGATCTTCCATCATCTGAAAGGGACTCCCTTGAATGTTGTCCTCCTGAACAACTCCAAGTTCTATCACATTGGAACCACATCAGAGTACCTCTTTCACCTGACTGAGGACATGGAGCTGAGGAGTGAGCTCGGCCTCCTGTCATCAGCCTTCAGCGTGCATACGAATGACAACCCCTCCTCAGGATGCTGCGTTATGTACAGCGTACTCGACCCCAGTTGCTCTGTTGGAGCTGGATCGACAGTGGTAGAGTACTCCAGAATAGAAGCAGGAGCTTCTATAGGCGGTGGCTCCATCGTTAGCAGCTGCTGGGTCAGCGCAGGCCTTTCGGTGCCGAATGGAGTCTTCATGCATTCGCTGTGTGTGAATGACAAGAACCAAACAGGGTTTGTAACCGTCGTCTTTGGGATCAGTGACAACTTGAAGCGCAGCGTGGATAGTCCTGCATACGTGGAAAAGCTGAAGCTTTTTGGCTGCAGCCTGGCAGAGTGTCTGTCCCACTGGGGGCTGGAAAATGAAGCCCTGAGGTTCTCCAGCGATGCGTCCAGCTGTAGTTTGTGGAACGCATGTTTGTTTCCCGTTTGCTTCGACCTGCAGAGCTCTTTCTCGCGGTCTCTAGAGATGCTGCAGGCAGTCCTGAATGGCTCCACGCTCACCTTACCCAAAGACACAAAACTGATGTCTATGCAAGAAGCCTTGCAGTGGAAGAACCTGGAGGAGATGCTGAAGTTCAGGAAGGGACTCTATGAAGACATCACACACAGAAAAGCCAACAACTGAGGTTATTAGTTGAGATGACCTGCCAGTTTAAATGCAACATCACATTGATGCTATAAATTGTTGACTTATTGTATGATCATTCAGTGACCAAACATCAGTCAGAATTATGGGCTATATGAAGATATGGATTATGTCATCTGATTAAAGAAAAAAAATTAATAAAGTTTTGTAAATTGTTTGTATTTTTTTTTTAAATTGAAAGAATTTAGTGAGCACCTCAGCCACAGCGCTGCCCTACATAGACGTGTCCATTATCTCTCACAGTATGAGACAATGGGCATAATTTATTTTTCCGTGTCATCTTTTTTCACAGCAAACATTTTGGTCAGGTGTAACCACTAACACACTGGAGTCATTGTTAACTGTAGCTCCACCTTTGCTTTTCCAACATATCTGATGTGAAAAATGACAGAAATATACACAAAAAACACATTGAAATTTATACCGTGCATGCACACACACACACACATATTCAGACTCCTGCTGGCATCTGGAGGCAGATCAGTTGTCGTAGTTGTTAGGCATTCCACTCAAAGGTGTCTATTTTTAGCCCACAGCCATGATCCCTCCTTTATCTGGACCTGTACAATTGTGGCACAGTGAGAGATTGTATTACTGCTTTAGCAAAGTATACAGATCATAATACAAGAGAAGAGAGACCTTATCGATGGGAAATTACAAATCAAGACCGTCTCAGACGTGCACAGGTAACGGCTCACAAGGTTTGAGACTGTGTGAGGATGTCTGTGTGGTTTTCAGACGTCTCCATAGGACTGAGAGTGAGGTTTGAATTGAAGAAAAGAGGCTTAGATGGGTGGGAGTTAATGTTTAAAACTGTTAGTGACAACATATAGTTGTTTGGAGGCAAAGTATTTGTACATATGGAGATGATATTAATAAACTGTCATGTTTAATCCTGATGATGGGCCTGTGAAGATGAGTGGAAGAAAAAGGTGGGCGAGTCGTACTCCGTGATCGTGGAAAAGTTGGAAGACGATCTCCAGCTCAAAGACAGTGAGACTGGGGATCTCAAGCTTGCTTTCAGGTGACAAAAAAATATTTTCAATTTTTAAAAGCAAAATTCAGTCATAATTCAGTATGAGGTTGATCGAGCAGTGCTTGTTTTAGGCCTCTCCTCAGTCAGCTTACTTTCCTGTGTCAGTTTAGTGTCATTTCTCATCAATGGTTGATTTTCTGTGGTTCAGCTCAGATGAAGCTTTTCAGAAGGTGAACCCGAGCTACCGCACAGAAAAAGGCCTGTCGCTGCTGCATCTCTGCTGTGTGTGTGGAGGTATGCCTGACTCTATTAATAACTCCTCAACAAAATGTGGCAGTGGAAGGAAGGATTACTGTGATCTGCCTGACCTCTCTGGTGAATTACAAACAGGAGATTTGAAATAAATTGCACATAAAGATTCAATATAAGCAGTTGAGACTGGAGAAATAAATGTGATCTTTAGAGTTCTGTTGAGTGAAATATTATAATACCAGCACATAATACTGCACATTGGTGACCAGGTGACAAGAACCATATCCGCACTCTGATGCTCAAAGGCTTGCGTCCTTCCAGACTGTCCAAGAATGGATTCACTGCGCTCCACCTGGCTGCTTACAAGGTGAAGAGAAATGAATACAGAATTATATTACATTTTATCATCATAATATATTTCTAGGTGCAATCTGTGTCTTTGCTTTGCATGTGTTGTTATGTGGAGAAGAGCTTTCCTACCACATGGTGGAGTGCAAGTACCAGTGGTACTCAGATATTTTACCTCAGTAGAAGTAGCAATACAATACTCTGTTACAAAGTCCTGCATTCAAACTACAAAAACATCAGCATCAAGATATTCATGAAGTAGCTATTATGCAGAGTGCATCATTTCAGAAGAATATACATTACTTGATTATTATTGATGCATTAATGTGTGCATTCACACTGGCTTGTCAACCTGCCTGTACTGCAGGATAATGCTGAGCTGCTGACTGCACTTCTGCATGGCGGCTCGGACGTGCAGCAGGTGGGCTACGGCGCCCTCACAGCCCTGCATGTCGCCACGTTGGCTGGGCACCACGAGGTGAGATATGAGCTTTTATGTCTTTGGTTACTGTGAGGAAATCCATCAGAAGCTCTGGGCTTTACATTGCTTTTTATACACGTTGTGCCCCCTCCAACAGGCAGCAGATATACTCCTGCAGCATGGAGCGTATGTGAATGTTCAGGATGCAGTGTTTTTCACGCCACTGCACATTGCTGCTTATAACAGCCATGAGCAGGTAAAGTGCTCATATTGAACACCTCCTGACAGAAATAAAACACTTCTTTTATAATCTGAATTCTACGTGTGCTTTTTCTCTTTCTCTGCCTGTAAGGTGGCAAAGCTGCTGCTGAAGTTTGGGGCAGATGTGAATGCGAGCGGTGAGGTGGGCGACCGGCCGCTGCACCTGGCTGCAGCCAAGGGTTTCCTCAGCATCATCAAGCTGATGATGGGGGACGGAAGCAAAGCTAATGGTGAGATATGTGCCCAATGGTGTCCACCGGGGGTGGCAGGG
This sequence comes from Synanceia verrucosa, assembly GCA_029721515.1. Taxonomy (NCBI): domain Eukaryota; kingdom Metazoa; phylum Chordata; class Actinopteri; order Perciformes; family Synanceiidae; genus Synanceia; species Synanceia verrucosa. The sequence continues at coordinate 4,247,062 of CM056558.1, forward strand.
TTAGCAGGATGGTCGCCATAACGTGTTCTAAAGTGTCCCCCGGGTTGATAAAACACACTGAACTGCCCTCTTTGCTGGTTAAAACATGATAAAATGCACTTTTTAGGTGGCAAAAATGCACATGGCGAGTGGCAAGAATGCCCTTTTTTTCTGTTTGCCCCTGACCTTCAAATAGTCTATGCACACCACTGTGTGTGCCTTTACATTAAATATGGTGGTTTGAAGAAATGATGGCTGACATTTCTGCTTTTCTCTCCAGTGAATGCCCAAGACAATGAAGATCACGTTCCTCTCCACTTCTGTGCCCGCTTTGGTCACCACGAGATTGTGCGCTTCCTTCTGCAGGGCAACTTTGAAGTGCAGCCTCACTCCGTCAACATCTATGGGGACACACCATTACACTTGTAAATGATTTACAGTGTCAGGAGCTTTCTGTGGGTTTTTGGTAGACGACATGACATGACTGCTGTGTCTCACCAGGGCCTGCTACAATGGAAAATTTGAGGTGGTGAAGGAGCTTATACAGATCTCTGGCACAGACAGTCTGTCAAAGGAAAACATATTCAGTGAGACAGCACTTCACAGGTACTGGCTCACATGCTGTATGTATTTATAGTCTGCAAAACAGACACAGTGACACTGTATATTGACACAAAATGCATGCTATGTGGCGCAATATAATAATTCTTTAACCTGTGCACGTCTCGTGTTACAGTGCATGCACCTATGGTAAAGACCTGGAGATGGTCAAGTTCTTGCTGAGCCAAAATGTTATGAGCATCAACACTCAGGGCAGAGACGGACACACAGGTGACTCCCCTCCTCTCAACACAATCACATTAAGTGCATGACCAGTTGTGCTCTGAATTATAATTGTATAATAAATACACAATTTAGCTCTACACAGCGCCTGTTTTCATGGCCACATCCGACTGGTGCAGTTCTTGCTGGACAGCGGGGCAGACATGAATCTGGTGGCCTGTGATCCCAGCAGGTCCAGCGGGGAGAAAGACGAGCAGACCTGCCTGATGTGGGCTTATGAGAAAGGTCTGTCTGCACGGCGATGAGCTGTCAGGACAGATAGAGTGAAAACTAATATTACTGATGTCTTGTAACCTCAGGTCACGACGCCATTGTCACCTTACTGAAACACTACAAGCGTCCAGATGACTCCCCCTGCAATGAGTACTCTCAGCCAGGAGGTGGTGAGTCACCCCTCTTGGAAAAGACAGAATACCACTTTCATCGCTGGATCTGAACATGTCATCCTCTCTTGTAGATGGGTCCTACGTTTCTGTCCCATCTCCTCTGGGGAAGATCAAAAGCATGACTAAAGGTAGTGAGGTGGAGCCGGTTTTCCCACATTTCACATCACTGTCAGCTGACATGACGATACTCACTGTCTGTTGCTAAGGGAGGGTGGTGCTAAGCTGCTGGTGATGACACCAGGCTGATATCCTTACCACTGAAACCACACTACTGCCTCTGCGCTTAATGTCTTGCAAACTATTGGATAAAAAAATGTTTAAAACCTCTAAACATCAAGGGGTATGAAAAAATAATTATGGCATTTGGCCTAAAGAGGTCACTTCTGCAGTTATTCAAGTGTGGGCCACATATTATTTATGCTGAAAGCTGATGGCTCCAGAACAATAAAACTGACAGAAAAAATAACTGTAGCTTAGATGAAAACTCTGCCTTATGACACAAATAAACCATACTTCCAAGAAATACTTCATATTTTGTCCATACTTCTATACCTGTTTATTTATGCATTATACCCTGACCATTATGTGAGCGTTATTTGATCCAAATGTTGATCAAAGATCAGGGTTTCTAAAAGTGTTGCGCTCTGTTTTCAGAGAAGGCAGAGGTTCTCCTGCTCAGAGCCAGCCTCCCGTCTCATTTCCATCTTCAGCTGTCTGAGCTGGAGTTTAATGAGATCATTGGATCAGGTAACTCTGTTCATGCTGTTCCTGTTTTCTTTTCAAATCACTGTGCTTCAGGTAATAACACTGAGCATCAAATCTGTTTCACACCCAGGATCCTTTGGAAGAGTCTACAAAGGCAAATGCAGAAACAAAATTGTTGCAATAAAACGGTACTTAAAAATACCTCTGAAGGTGACATTTTGAATCCCTTCTTTCAGTAAGGGGAAACCAGGTGAGTTCTTCAATAATATCCACTGGTGTTTGCAGCTATCGAGCCAACACCTACTGCTCTAAGTCAGATGTGGACATGTTCTGCCGAGAGGTCTCCATCCTCTGTCGCCTCAACCACCCCTGCATCATCCAGTTTGTGGGCGCTTGTCTGGACGACCCCAGCCAGTTTGCCATCGTAACCCAGTATGTCTCTGGAGGCTCTCTGTTCTCTCTGCTGCACGAGCAGAAGAGGTGAGCAAGTGTGAGTTACAGCATGTCGTACTGCCTGTAACAGGCCTCACCCAGCACCCATTATACATACACAAGCTGCTAAACTAGCTTATAGACACGAGCAGCGAACTGAGATAAGCTGTTTTAATAAATGGATTTCCACTCTAATCAACAGTTATATATTAAACATTCCAACAAGCCCTGGCATGTCTAACATAGCAACAGAGCGGCCATGACTGCTTCAGCCCTGGCTGATGGTGGAGGAGCTGATTCTGTCCTTCTACCATCCTCCCCCCTCTCTGAAAAATAAACACCTGAAAGCACTGCTTTATTCTGAAGCTGTCTGCATATAACTCAAACAAACGAACAAACGAACCAGCCCATCGATGCAGTGGTAGACCAGCAATCCATGTTCTGCGAGGAAATGACACATTTTGTGAATGGAGTCAGGTCAATGATATAACAACAGTGAGAGTATTCTAAATATAGCACACACTTATCCACAATATAGCTTCTGGTGAGTTCTGGTGAGGCCTGCTCTGTCAGGTGTCCTCACACACTTTGACTAAATCCTGATGTTGAGACCTAAAAAGAGCCCAAACTGACTGAAGAGGTAACTCAGTGTCTTACAAGGACGTGTTTGCACAGCACGGCCAACTGATTCAGGTCTCATTATCGTCCTTGGAAGCGTCCCCTCGGCCTGGGATCATCATTGATCCAGATGAAGTGTTCCGCTAACTGTGTGGCCAGGTGCTGTCTTTATAGACCGCCCTATTGATCTGTGTAAAGTGCTGTGTGTGATTGGCAGGGACCATTGATCTGGCACTAAGTGGCTGCTGCTTTAATGATGTGTCAATGGACAGGCTTATCGACCTGCAGTCCAAGCTCATCATTGCCATCGACGTGGCCAAGGGCATGGAGTACCTGCACAACCTCACCCAGCCTATCATCCACCGGGACCTCAACAGGTGGCTGCTGCAGTAGGAGGATATGTGGTGGGATCAGATGGTACTGGCAGTCTGAAATGACTGTTGTTATCACTAATGATAATACATGTGATCCTTTCAGCCACAATATTCTGCTGTACGAGGATGGACATGCAGTGGTGGCAGACTTTGGTGGTAAGAGGCCTTTTGCAGTGGACATGAAAATTAAAGCTGCATTAAACATTTAATATGAAAAAAGCTCAGTACTATAAAACACATTCACACAACGAAGTCTGAGTTTAATGTCATGGGCCAATATTATTTCAAATAAAACAAAGGCTAAAGAGAAACTAACTTCCTCTGCCTGGGTAGTTTTGGTCATTATAGCAGGTACATGTAGATGTGCTGTTACCAAGCAGTTCAATGTAAAGACATTCACTGCAAAAAATCAAAATCTTCCCAAGAATATTTGTCTTATTTCTAGTCAAATTATGTCTTTGCACTTAATTTCAGACTTGCTTAATTCAAGCAAAAAATTCAAGCAAAAAAAAATAAGACATAATTTCTGAGAAACAAGGAACTCTGTCTTAGTGCAAATTTTGTTCTAAGTGATATTGTCTGAAATTAAGTGCAAAGACATAATTTTACTAGAAATAAGGCAAATATTTTTGGGAAGATTTTGATTTTTTGCAGTGTGAACATTCACATACTGTGGTACTGTATAGGTGAACTGAGCTGAGCTACAGCTAGCTAGAGCACAGCGCTAACGACACTGTTAACCTTCTGGTTAGTTTTAGTGGGTATGGAAATGAGCGAAACAAAACATTTATCTGTCGTGTCTAAATAACAGAAATAAAAGCATTGAGTAAAGACTTAGATGGTTCCATTGTTAAAAATATCCTTCACTGCTTTACTGTTTAGTTAAATCTATGTTGCTATGTCGCACACAGTGTTAGTTATGTGAGACTGATCTGCTGTTAGTCTGTTTATTTTATTGTTTCATAATATTTCATTTTATGTTGTACTAAGAGTGCTGGAAAAACAGGGGTCCTAGTCCTCGTATGTACACATAGCTGATGTTTTTTTCTTTAGTCTGGCAACTAGGTTTCTGTTGGAACTGTGTCATATAATCAGATAATTTATTAAACCACCTCCAGGATGCATATATTTTAATTTAATACATGTCCTTCTCTTCCTCTTCAGAATCTAGATTCCTACAATCTGTGGATGAGGACAACATGACCAAGCAGCCGGGGGTCAGTACCTTTCCCTTTTCTTTGATTTATTTGATGTCACACACGAAACATTTCGGAAAGAGTTTTTTGGCCAAATATGCTCTCACACCATCTGCAACATCCTTGGAAGAATAAGGTACTTATGATATTACTTATGCTGTTATTGTGCAGGAGATCAAGAACTTCTGCTGGCACCTGCATCAATTACCCACCAGCTTTAAAAAAAAAATGCCTTCATGCAGATTTTGTCTTGATGTGCTGACTCATCACTACCCAGAGTGCTTGGCCTGCACTTTGGTGTTAAGTGTGTTACATCTCTGGGGAACAGCCTGTTGTGAACTACTTGCCCTTGCTGGGACGCAGTGTTTATGTCAGTAATTGGGCCTTGTTTTGTGTGTGTGTATGTGTGTATGTGTGTGTGTGTGATGACCTAAAAATGTCTCCATGACAATACAGATTTATTTACCTGCCTTCAGTGTGTGTGTCTGGGTGTGTTTGTACAGAACCTGCGCTGGATGGCTCCTGAGGTGTTCACCCAGTGTACTCGCTACTCTGTGAAGGCCGACATGTTCAGCTATGCCCTCTGTCTGTGGGAGCTGCTCACCGGAGAAATCCCCTTCGCTCACTTGAAACCTGGTATTTCACATCCATCTTGGTGACGGTTGTCACCTTTTGACGTGCCACAAGCAGGAAAAGCACAGGGGTGAAGGAGTCAAACTGCAAACTAACACAAGAACGATAAAATGGAGCACAAAAAAACACATGTCAGATGAATTAGATCATTTTAAAGGTGAACTGAAGACACTCCTCTGTCCACAGCTGCTGCTGCAGCGGACATGGCCTACCATCACATCCGGCCTCCGGTTGGCTACTCCATCCCCAAACTCATCTCTGCTCTTCTGATGAGAGGCTGGAACGCTTGTCCAGAGGTAAATGACACAATTTATTACATCTGATTATTAGCCAATATATAAATATATATACAGTCACGGAAAAAATTATTAGACCACCCTTGTTTTCTTCAATTTCTTGTTCATTCTAATATCTGGTACCACTAAACGTATAATACAATGAACACAACAAAAAATGCAGCTGGTCACATAATACTTTATGTCCTATTTGACATTCTTAAGCTTAATTGATTCCCAGGGTATATAAGAGGCCATTTCATGTCACAAGCAGCACTGCACATGCAAAGGCCTAGAGTGGTTTCCTGCTTACATTCAAGCCGTAGCACAACTCAGAAGTTGTCAGCTCTCACATAATGCCTAAAACAAAAGAATTATGTGAAGCAACAAAGGCAAGCCATCTTGGCACTGCTGGAAATTGGCATGAGTGAGAGACAGGTAGCGAAAAAACTGAAGATCTCCAAGACAGCCGTTCATTCCAACAAAAAAACAAGCTGAACATGGCACTACCAAATTGCTACCTGGCCGTGGCAGGAAAGCGTCTTTCTACCCCACGAGATGACCGTGCACTCATCCGTTCCTGTGTCAGGAATCGTCGTCAAACCTCCAGGGACCTTAAAAATGAGTGGGCACTGTCGAGAAATGTGACTTGCTCGGCAAGGACAGTTCGAAACCGACTTGTTGAAGCTGGTTTGAAGTCACACAGAGCACGCAAGAAGCCCTTCATCAATGAAAGGCAGAGGAAGGCCCGGTTACTCTTTGCTCGAGACCACAAGGATTGGACTGTTGATGATTGGGCTAAGGTTCTCTTCAGTGATGAATCCAATTTTGAATTGATGCCCACTCCAGCCAACTTACTGGTTAGGAGGAAGCCTGGAGAAGCTTACAACCCAGACTGTCTTGCCCCTACAGTAAAACATGGGGGTGGATCAGTCATGATCTGGGGTTGTTTCAGTCTGAGTGGAACAGGGCAAATGCAATTGTGTGAAGGCCGAATGAACCAGGTCAAGTACAGGACTACCCTTGAAAACAGTCTTCTTCCATCAGCTGGAAAACTCTTTTCTGCCTCGAATGACTGGATTTTCCAACAAGACAATGCCCCTTGCCACACGGCAAGGTCAGTTAAAGCCTGGATGGAGAACCACAACATTCGCACCATGCCTTGGCCTGCTCAATCACCAGATCTTAATCCAATTGAAAACCTGTGGAAAATCATCAAACTCAAAATGGAGAACCACAAGCCCAAAAACAAAGAAAATTTGTTTGAATTTGTCCAACAGGAATGGGCTGCTGTGATAGCAGAACAATGTCAGAAGATGGTGGAGAGCATGCCAAGACGCATGGCTGCAGTCATCAAAAACAATGGTTATGCAATCAAGTATTAACTCTTGTGTGTATCATGTGTTTAAAGCAAACAGAAAAGAAAACATGGAATGCTTAAAAGTAGTGTTTTTGGCGGTACAATGCCATAGCTATTGATGTAAGAATTTAAGTAATTTTGGTTATTATCAAGAAAACCATGGAAAATGAATAATCCTTAGTTCTTAAATTAAACTCTCATGAGCTATTTTTGTTGTTATCATTATAATTGTCCAAACAAATGTACCTTTAGTTGAGCCAGGCATTAAAATGAACAAGAAATTGAAGAAAACAAGGGTGGTCTAATAATTTTTTCCATTTCCATGACTGTATATATATATATATATATATAGACAAAATAGCCCCCCGAGAGCGCACTTAAGGCAGTTTAGCTTGTTTTGCCAGACTTTAGCACTTTAGTGAGCATTTTTTCTTGAAAGGCAGCACTTTATGCTTATTTTTTCAACAATCAGACCACAGGGTGGGTGTGACTGTATTGAAGTGATTTATGAATAATGCAAGATTATATGATTATTATATAACATAACAAATATTGAATTTGTTGCCACTTTTTTTGTAAAAAACTAAATAAATAAAAATAAATAAATGAAACAACACCAAATTATTGAGGGGGGCTTCGGCCTAATGACGTCACTGCTGTTGATATAATAAGACTTAATTGTTCTCAGTTCATTTACAGTGTATGTTAATCACTGGTAAACAGGTACTTTATGTATCCTCCATGTGCTGAACTGTCCACTGTCTAACTTAACGTTCATGTCGTTAGCTATTTAGACACAGAGAGACAACTGATGCTGAGTCAGCAGCTCCTGCAAACATGTGCAGTGTCTCCTGGCGATACATTATTACACGGCTGTTCACATTTACGAGCATGCGTGACCTAGATGATCCTCCCTCTGTGCTGTCCTCCCTCATTATTAGCCAGGCATGTTTTTGTTCCTGGCCTCATTAAGACGCATTATATAAACACGACCGAGCATGTTGGTACATTTCTCCCTCTGTGGTTCGCCTTCTTGTCTTGCCTCTCATAGTGCCTCACCTGTACAGTATACCGGCTGCCATGGGGGTTAAAAGTGGGACACACTTAGGGGTGCAGCCATGAGTATCTGCTGATACCGATATCGATCCGATACAATATCAGCAGGAATCATAATACCTTTATTACTTATTTTGTAGTATGGAGTGTTAGAAAAGGCCTTTATCAAGTGATATTACTCAAATAGGTTACATCAATTCTAACTTTAAACATGACAATATTCTACGATTGAATAAAATAAATTAAAAAAGAAATTGGAAGACTGAAAAATAACCTAAATAAATCCAATAAAAAATATTCTAAATAAAAATATATTATAAAATATTATACGTATAAACATATAAATAAAGTGTGAAAAAACACTAGTTTAACTTAAACATAAGCATATTTTACAATTGAATAAAATAAAAAAAAAATTAGAAGACCCTGAAAAGTATTTATATCAGAGATTTTAGGTGCAGGCTGATATAATCCTATATTCATTTTTTTGCTGATATTGGACCAATATCTGATATCAGTATTGGCTTGGGACATCCCTAGACACACTGCTGTGTTTCCAGGAACATGTACTTCCTTAGAGCAGTGCTCTCAGATGTGTGTCACCAATATAATGTTAAATTAAATTAAAAATCCATAAAGACTTTTAAGACCATTAAATTGCAGAGTTTTTTTTTCTCTATAGAGCAGAAAATACTGCAGTGGGGGAAAAGTATTTGGTGTAAAAGTTTGTTGTATGTGCTCATCTTTACTGTGTTGTCTTGTGTTTTGTTGGTCTGGTGTCTAGTTAACGTCACATGCTCTGTCGGAGGATGTGATGTATAATTGAACAGCTCTGGGGTTGCAGTGTTTGTTCTTTTACAGTGAGGAAAGAGATCTGAGGATGCGTTTGAAGCAGAGTTTTGCTTTATGTGTGGGTGGACTAAAAATGAGCCCAACATTCAGGACAGTGAATACACAAGTCTGATACTTGATAATACACATGATGCACACTGAAGCAGTTTGCTTTTTCTACTTTCAGGACAGACCTGAGTTCTCGGAAGTGGTTTCCAACCTAGAGGAATGCTTGTGCAACGCTGAGGTATACAGCAGCCATCATATTCTTAAATATCGTCCTCTTTGTGATTTCACTTCTAATGTTGTTGTTGGTATGGCAGCTGATGTCTCCAGCCTCCAGTAACAGCAGTGGCTCTCTGTCGCCCTCCTCCTCCTCTGACTGTCTGCTCGGGCGAGCAGGACCGGGTCGGAGCCACGTGGCCGCCCTGCGCTCCCGCTTCGAGCTGGAGTACGCTCTCAACACTCGGGCCTACGCCTTCTGGACCCAGAGGTAAGAGAAACCAAGCACCTCCAGACAGGTGAGGGTGGAGTGGGTGAGTGTAATCTGCAGCTCACAGTCACAGCTCCGGGTATTAGTCAGAGCCGGGTCAGTTTAAGTCGTTAAGATTCTCAGTTATTCAGGTCAAAGTCAACCTGAGAGCAAAGATGAGGAAAAAACAAACAAACAAAACAAAAACTTTCATTTTTCCTCTTTGGATCAGTTGGATGTGTCTTTCTAGTTTGGTAACTTAGCCAACAAAAGAACTAAATTACTTTAAATTTCTTATCACACTGTTAAAAAACAGTGGTGGTCTCTTACTCAGGCTGCAATAAGGATTAATTTCCTTAATTATTGTCAAATTTAAGATAAAAAAATCAACAAATGTGTGTAATGTGTACTGCAAAATTAAATGAGAAATTCATCATGTAAGGATGTCAGTAAATTTTGTAGATTGTTTTGAAAATGTTTCCACCTTACCAATTATAGTTCACTTCAGTGCTTTATTTATCAAAGCAGTATAACCAAAAACTCTGCCAGATAGTTTTAATGTAGTGGAAATCAAATCAGGATATACTGAGTCATGACCTGTATTTATATCCACACACTGTGTTGGCTTTAGGTTATAATGAGTTAGTTTTGATCAAGTATTAAGCATCACTGTAGCCAAAATAATCTCAGATTAAAAGGAGTATATAGATGTTGTTCAGTGTCATCATTTTAGAGGGAACACGATGTCTTTAAATGTTTTTTTTAGGGTTAATTATCCAACAGTGAACATGTGGATAGTGTAAAAAGCTTCATGAACTCCAGGGTTATTTTTCCACCAGCAGAAGATCAATTGAATGTTTTTGGTTTAAAAATCAGTTTACAGGAATTCCACAAACACTGTGTCTGGGCTTGTTCTAATTTGGACCAGCAACAGTTAAGACATTTACTGAAACAGTGAGGACTACAGTTGCTCAGATACCGAACAGGAAACAAAGGAAAGCAAACGTAATAAAACATGCATGGCATTCTGACTGAGGAGGAAGGCCTCCATTAGACGCCTCTGTCAGTCGGACATGGCAACAGTTGCTATGAACCCAGAAACAGGAGGTGGTCGCATGGTTTGCCAGTTCAATGCCCTGGCGCTCCATTAAATGTTAGACAAGCCCTTATCCCAGAAAGATGTAAAGTTTTCACAGACCATGAATATATTGTAGGAACGGCTCAAACATGGAACATGATCTGTGAGAAGATTGTCATTTCCGGTCTGCCTATCAAACCTGTCATCAATTTTGCATAATGAGGAGAAAGTGTGAGCAGGCTGGTATTAGGTCAGACATAACATATTGAATTTCCCTGTCATCTCATCTATGTGTTATTTCATCAGTGAGCAGCGTCGTGCATCTGGAGGCCTTTCCCTGGAGGAGCTCAGGAGGAACATGCAGTTTTCTCCTATTGATCGAAACGGTTTGTTTGCAGAATACACAGAACGCACCAGTGTCACCACCTTATGCCCTTTTGATATTATCCAGTTTTTATTACCTGATATTACTATTCATTTTGTCATATGTTAAATATCTGTTCATTGCAAACTCATAATTTGAACGTATTTTAAACTGTAAGGTGATATATATATAATACATAAGGCTGGTACTATTCTATATTTTGCTTATAGTTATCAACAAATCTTCTTCACGTCACTGGTTAACTAAAAGGCTTAGTAATTTCCCAAATAACTGGGAGTGTAGTTTTTAACAAACATAAGTCAGTGCATTTTTAGGTGCTACTTTCAGTGGGGGATGAATCCACAGTTGGTGGTCAAGTGAGTTTTTTCTGGAAGCAAGAAGAATATATATATATATAGAATTTTAACAGCCTTTGCCTTTAAGTGTCAGTGATATCAGAATAGTACTAACTTTGTTATTGTCAGTATTTTTTATTCACTAATGAAACCAACTGTAAAAAGTCATTGGTTTGTGTCTGTTTCAGGGTACGTGTCTGATCCCATGAGCACCATGAGGTTCTGCCCCTCGTACAGCAGCAGCGGCAGCTTTGAGGACAGCAACTGAAGCCCTCTGCATTATGAACATATTTATTCAGACATGTTTTTGACAGTTTACGTAACTTTAATGTGTGAGCTGATGGCAGGAGTAGCAGAGATTTGTGACCAATTTGCAAACTAAACTGTATTTTGTTCTTATTCTTAGATCCTAATATCTCTAGTTTTGTGTTAAATTGGGTTTATTTGTTACTCACATTATGTGAACATTTTTATTACGTGGAGACATTTTTGTAAATACTGTATGTGTGACAAGCTGATTTGTTTTTGTGTACATGGTTTTCTTGAATAACCCTTCTTCGTTTGAATAAAAGAAATAGGAATGGAAAACAGAAAGTCTTTGTCCAGCTCACTGTTTTTATTTCTTAGAGTGGCCAAATGACACGAGTGTTCAGTCACTGGCAGATATCAAATGAAAAGGTGAAGCCTCACAAACTCACACGAGTCATAAAAATCAAGATGATATACATAAATATGAAGTATCTTTTTTAAATAAGAGGTAGCGTTAGCAGCAATGATAACACGACTCTTTTCACCATGTTACCACTGTTTAATTCAACTAGCTAGTAGCCTGATGATGAGTGAATGATCCCTGTTAGCTTTCCTGTTGTTCTGCTCCTTTCTTTTTTCTAAACAGGTAATTCAATTAAAAGTTCTGTAACATCAGTGGAAATGTAAAGTGTACTCAGGACAAACTAAGCTGTGTGAGTCCAACTACGATGAATTATTCAAACTTTGTGAGCGTGAGTGGAAGACTATCTGTTTACAGGTAAGAGGCGACAGCAGCAGCACTTGATAGCTCACACAGACTGGGCCTCTTTGTTACCAACAATAGGAGGAGATGGTCTATTGTAAACATTTGATGGAGCTGTCAAAACTCATCATGCAGCTCCTTCATCGTGGTGATGGAAGGATGAAGACTATTTAAGGAGCTGTGGTAATGTAAACACAGAAAACACTTGAGGGCGTCTGTCAAAACTAAAACCAGCTTGTATTCGCTTGGAAAATTGGCCGATTTCCATTGCTCTTTGTTCTAGCTATAGAACCACTTGCCATAGCTCTCAGATGTAATGATAATGTCCAGGGTATTTCACGTGGTGGCCTGACTCATACTGTCTCGCTTTATGCAGACGATCTGTTATTATATGTCACCAATCCTATTACGTCTATACCTGAAATCCTCAGAGTTGCAGGAAATATATCTGGGTACAAACTAAATTTTAATAAAAGTGAATATTTCCCCATCAGTAGAAGTGCTAGAGATTATCCCAATCTACCATTTAAATTATCAGCCGAGTCTTTTACATATTTGGGTGTGAAAGTCACCAGATCGTATTACAGTCTGTTTAAAAATAACCTTATCTCTCAGTTAGAAAAGTGTAAACAAGATATCAAAAGATGGTCTATTCTACCACTATCTCTCCTTGGGAGAACAAATTGTGTAAAGATGAATATTGTACCTAAGTTTCCGTATTTGTTTCAGGCGCTACCTGTTTTCATACCACAGTCATTTTTGATGGCATTTAATTCAATTTAATTGTCTCTTCCTTTATTTGGAATAACAAACCACCTCGCATTAAAAAAAGAGTTTATGGAAAGACCAAAATCTGTAGGTGGACTTTCACTTCCAAATTTGCGTGCATATTATTGAGCTGCAAATTTTAATGCTGTTTCTCTGTGGTTAAAAGATTGGAATGATAAAATTCCTGCATGGCTCCAGATTGAAAAGGTTACAAGCAGCCCACATTCACTTCCTGCCTTACTTTGTGCATCCCTTCCGTCACTTGTTAACAATATTGAAGGTAATATAATTGTAACTCAATCAGAAAATTGGTCGATAACAATAACCTAAATTACATCTCCTGATCACTAGAGATTTCTCAGTGTAGCCACCTGATTGTCTAATTGCTCCATTTTTAAATATTCACTTTAATAATTGAACCGTTTACACGTTTGATTACAAACTAATGCCTTGTTCACACTACACGATTTTAGCCCACTGGTTAGCGATGGTTTTTTCACTGTGTTGAAAATGAAAAGCTCGCTCATTGACTGAGGTCCAGTCAGCCGTCTCTCGCTAATTTGTGGTAAAATGAGCCCTTCGTCGTTTTCTAGAGTGCAAATGATCGCATGTAGAAAACGACGAGTGGCTCTTTGACCAGGAATTAGCGAGAGGCGGCTGACTGGACAGCAGTGCAGCAGTCGCCACGCCTGGTGACGGAGAGTCGTGTAGTGTGAACACTCCCGTCACCAACCAGTAGAGTGAAGAGTGAACAAGGCTTAAGCAAGTTAAAGTATCACTGCACCTCAGTGCCACTCTGATGTGCAGCTCTAATGTCCACTCTCTGTCCTCGCGGCGGTCAGCAAAGGATATGAACTTCGACCCAGCAGCGTTTCATCCACTTAGAAAGCGCTCAGCCGCTCTCGACTGACTGTGTGCTTGATGTCTTGGATCAGCTGCACGTCTCTTCTGTCTCCGTTGACGCTCGACTGTTTGGGTTGGTTGTCTTCACGGTGGGACTCCTCCTGGCTTTCATCGTCTGACATGGCCGTGGTAAAATCGGATATTTCTGTCACTTCTCGGCTTTGATCATCACTTTTTCTCCATGTGTATTTCGGTTCGTCCATCTTCAGTTTGGAGAGCTCATCTGGACTCGTCGCACGCTCGCGATGATCCGTTGTTTTGGATGAAGGTAGAAGATCTGTCACCTCTTCAGATGCCCTTTGTTTTTCTTTTAAGTCTGGACCATGGTCGGTAGGTTTCTCTTGGGTTTGGTTCTCAGAAACACTCTCAGGTCTTCTGCTCGTTACTGAATGATGAGTTCCTGCAATGCTTTCCACTTCTGTTTTGGAAACGTCCGTTTGCTCTGAGTGGTCCTGCATTAAACCTTCTTGTGTCTTGTCTTCGTGCAGAGATCCCCTGCTTCCTTTGTGCTCCTCTGACCTAATGTCTGGTCCATTCACAGAGTCTTTGTCATTTTGTTCACTCTGTGTTTTTAGGATCAAGTCTTCTACCTCAGACTCCTCCTCCACTTGACCCTGAGTGTCTTCCTCACATCGTTCACCATCTCCAGACTGACTGCTCTCAATGTTCGACACCACAGCATCCTCTTTGTTTTTTAAATCGTTTGCCGTGCTCTCTTGCTCTGTATTTTCGGACACCTTAAGTGGATTTGCTAACTTTGGCAGCTCTATAGAGTTTGTCGCTTCTTCATCTGAAGTTGACTCCTTCAAGTCTTCTAAAGGTTCAACAAATGTCTCAAAAAACTTTGAAGTTTGATGCATGGTTACCCAGTTGGTGACCAGATCTGTGTTGTCTTCTCTCGCTAAGGCCTCTGGACTTCCTGCAGCGCTCTCTTCTGTCTTCTCATTGTTTTGTGTGAGCTCTGCTTGAGGTTTGAGGAGCACACTCGCTCCCTCCTCTGAGGCCTTGCTCGCCTCCTCTGCATCTGCTCCATTATCTCCATCCACAGCTGAGAGGTCGGCAGCAGCGGCAGCATTTAGTGGATGTTTGTCGCTCTTAGAGATAGAAGGCTCCATGGACTCGTTTAACTTGTGAGCTGTATCATCTGAATCCACAGCAGTGGGTGTCTGATCACCTGAAGAAGCAACCCTCACCTCGCTGACGTTACTCCAGACTTTATCGCTCTTTTTCATCACATCTGAACCGGCGCTTCCATTGTGAGAGTCAGATATGTTGCCATTTTCGTCTTGTTTTGTTCCCTCGCTGTCCTTTCTGTCCTCTGATTTAGATTTCTCTTTTACTTTTGCTCCAGATGTGTCCGCCTCAGAGACGTTTGCAGCTGGCTCGTCTTGCTTTTCCACACCATCGTCTGGTTCACTTTGTACCGCTTCAGTTTTGGGAAACTCATCGACTTTATCGTCTTCGTGCTTTTCATTACCATCTCCAGACTCCACAGTTACCTCTTTTGCCTCTGTGCGCTCACACTTTGAGGGTTCCTCTGTTTTTCTCCTGTCCTCGTTGTCCTCTGCTGTTTTCACATCGTCCTCTCCCTCATCCTCTGGAGTTTTGTTTTTTGCTCCAGGAGAAATTTCTCCATTTTCGACATCAACTTCTCCCTTTTCACCGTCCTCACTTCCTCCTTCAGGTCCTTTGTGAACACCTTCAGACTCCACTGCATTGTGTGGCGTCTCTTCAGCAGTCTCAGTCCCTTGTGCTACATTTGCTGCTTCACTGTCGGAAACATTCCCTGACTCAGCGATATTTTCATCAGATATTTTCCCATCTTCATGCAACTCTGCATCTGCACTTTTCTCACACTCCTCTGTAATCTTAGATATTTCTTCTCCGTTTGCAGTCTTATCAGTGTCAACAAGCTTCTCTTCAGATTCTTCATCATCTTTTTTCTTCACAACTTTCTCAGCTTTGTCTTCGTTCTGATCTCGCTCTTCTTTTTCTGCTTCGTCATCCTTTTCCTCATCAGCAGCTGTGTCTATCTGCTCGCCCTCATTAGTTTTATCAGTTGCTGCTTCCATTTCTTCAGCTTCTTCGACACATTCGTTACCTTCGTCTCTCTCTGTCTTTTCTGATTTGTTTTCCTTCTCTTCATTCGCAGTGTTATCTTCTTCACTGTAAAGTTTCTCAGCTTGTTCTTCATTTGCATTTCCTTCAGTGTTTGAGTTGCTTTTATCCCCCTCTGAAATGTTCTCTATGCTTTCCTCTGTCTTTCTCTCATTATTCTTTTCTTCTTCTGTCTTATCTTTATCATCCTTTTCATTTTCCGCTCTTTTTTCACCTTCTGTTATCTCGTCTGGATGTGTTTTCTGTTCCTCCTTGCCTTCCTTTTCACATTTCTCTTCTCTATTATCTATTTCCATTGAGGGTTTTTCTGCCTCCTCTATTTCCAGATCATCCCTTTCTTGTTGATTTTCATCTTCTTTAATATCACCTTTACCGCTCTCATCTTTGTCCTCACTTATATTTGCTATTTTTTCGACCGTGGTGTCTCCGCTCCCCTCCAATGAGCTACTTGAATTCTCTGCTTTGACTTCAGTCTCAGACACAGCGTCTCTGTCCTCGCTGTCTCCCTGCTGCCTCTTCTCTATGTTGGCTACAGGTGCCTCTTCATAGTTGAGGGCCTGTCGCTCCTCTGAGGGCTCTGCTTTCATCTCCATTGTCTCGCTTGCTGTCGTCGCCTCCTCCTCCACATTATCTGCCGCTGCTGTCTCATCAGTCTTTTGATTCAGCTCTGATACTGATGACTCATCCTGCTCGCTGCTTTTCGCCCCTTGCCCCGTCTCATCTGCCTCCGCTGTAGTTTTCTCCTCATTTTCTTCATCTTTCTCTACAGATTTAGCTGCTGCGTCTTCTTGAGGGTCTGAAGCCTTGTCATCTTCAGCCATTTCCTGTTCACATACAGGATGCAGAGCTGCTTCTGTGTTTTCTGACTTATCATTCTCAGCCGTGTTTTTGTCTTCTTCTGATGCAGCCTTTTCGTCTTCCTCTCCTGTTTTGACCTTCTCATCTTCAGGACCATCTCTGTTCTCGTGGGGCTCTTTTTCAGTTTCGTCTTCCTGTTCTTTTGATTCAGACGTCTCCTCGTCATCCTGTGCCACATCAGCTTCATCAGCAACAACTCCTTCACGTTTCGTCTCTTCTACAATGGTCTGTTGCTGTTCTGTGAACGTCACAATCTTCCCCACAACTACATCTGCAAATGCAAAGGAGACATTGTTCAGAAGAGCATGTATTTTACTTGTGCAGTTTACTGAGTCGCTGAATACTCTCTGGTACCTTTGCTGTCTTGTTCAGAGCCTTTATCCGTGGACTCCTCCTCCTCTTCCTCAGTGCTGGTGTCGCTCAGTTCAGGCTCAGAGCTGCACTGGGACTCCTTCAGTATGGCTTCTGCCAGCTTCTCCTGCACAGATTTGGCTTGGTAGAGAAAAAGAGATATGGCACAAGCAGCGATATAAGTTCACACTGAGCAAGCACAGCCACTGTGATCCACTCATGGTGACAAATGATGTCCAGATGTCAAGAGGCAATGAATAAAGGAGTAGCATGCAAACGCAATGAGATAACTGAAGCAATGAAAAAAAAACATACAACCATAACCAAAAGAATGTTTTTAATCTTTCCAGATGCAAACATCACATGCAAAATAATGATTGACATGCAGAGAAAAAACATAAACATAAACAAGCAGTAACCAAACAACCAAATGGAAACACAAAGCACAACGTGTTAAAGGGACTATTTTAACCTGATTTATGTCATTTTAGGATGTGAATTTGAAACTCAAGATGATAAAAGAAGAAAACTTTGGCAACTTTTCTGATGGCATTTCGACCCCCTCAGGCATTTCCCAATGTGCTCCCAATGTATATTTTGAAATGTTCATTTATTTCACATAGTTTCTGCATCTACCAGAATGATACGATGCAGCTTCAAGACAAAGAAATTGAGTGAAAAGCAAACATAATTCAATAATGTCCTTTTTTAAGTGATAAAATTCAATTAAAATATTGATTTTGACACTAAAAAGTGGATCAGAGAGAAAAATCATCACACACAAACAAGAGAAAAATTCATTTCAACAACAAGTCATTTTTCCACCATCACATATTACTCCATAATCTTACTTTACTGATCACAAACTGACCTTTACAGTACTGTGGCAGTTATTAGTTGTTGTCAGGGCTGTATTTCTGTTTTAAACTACTAATAATAGGGATGATAGTGGAAAAACCTCCATATGAGATGGGCCGATCCATTTCTCACTCAGGTAAAAGCTCCAGAGTTGTATTTGTTGGTTGATACTCACCTCTCTCCTGTTCCTCCTCCTGTTTGCTCTCGTCTGCTGTTTTCTCTCCTGAGGAGTCGTCACTCGGTTTGTTCTCATTCCCTGAGGGGACACTGGTGTCGAGGATGTCTATCTCTGTGCTGTCCCCTGCACTGTCCTGTACATCTGAGTCTTTAGGTGCAGCAGGTTCGGCCTCAGCTGCTTCTTCTGGATTTGGTTCATCGTTTTTTTCGTCTGGTGGAGAAGCAGTTTCCTCCGGTTCCACCTCTTTAAGTTGCTCTGCTTCCTCGTCCTCCCCCGACCCTTTGGTAGTTTCGGCGTCACTCCCCTCTTGGTCGCTGCCTGAGGAGCTGGAGCTTGAACGAGACTTTACGTCCTCTGTGTATTAAAAGATGGAGGTAGAGAGAGTGATTCTGTTTTGCTGTATTAAAAGAATGAGTAATGGTTATTTTCATCTCTTGCAGTTCTGGAAAGATGTGGTCAAACGCTCACCATCCTTCTCAACGTCCTCAGCCTCAGGCGTGTCCCTCTCTTTAACCTGCCTTTCAGTTTCACCAGATGGAGATGAGCACGTCTTTTCTTTTGCCTCAGCATCTTCTGCAGGTCCCTCATCGTCTGCTTCAAAGTCTTCCTCGTAATCTGAGGAGTAAAATTGACTGAGATATCTATATGGAAAAGATCTGCGACACAAAAGACATACAGTATTGATTGTTGTGTTGTCATTGCTATCAGCCATTGTACCATCTCTGACTTTGTCCTCCTCTGCTGATGTTTCCTCTTTGACTTGAGTCTCCATGCCTTGAGCTTGTCTGGTTTCACACTCTGAGTCTTCTGCCGTCCTCTCTGTCTCCATCTCAGGAGCATCTTTTGGGCTGGTGACTGAGTCCTCTCTTCCTCCACTCTCTTTGACCCTCTTCAGTGGAGGAGAGGGCTTCTTGTCCAATCCCATTGCTATAATGCACCTGAAAAAAGAGCATGATATAAAGTATGAAGTTCAGATATTTTTACTGATTATCATGATGTAGTTGTAAGCAGGTGAAGAGCAGGTAGCGTGCACAATTTCAAGCTTTTTAGTCACGATGAGGGACCCAATTATTCATTGAAATGAGTCAGGAGATGGTTAGTTTATAGCATCAATATGTAAAAAATTGGGGGAAACGAGCACACAATCAGATTAATCAATCATCAATCATTACTAAGCTTTAGACGTGCTGGTAGGTGGCTTTCTGTTACATTTGGTGTGTGAGGACTGGTAGCTGGAGAGCTTCCTCATCTTCTCTGACATTCCTCCATTCAGTGCATGTCTATTTGAAGGTATGCGCAATGTGTTAAAACAGCAGAGGGAGCTTTTTTTAATTCCACACTTTTTATGTCAATACCTGGTGCCTACATCATCCACAATGCAGCTCAGTGTGAGATTGAGGTGTGTTATGTTAGCAGTGAATGTAGTGAAATCACACAGAAAAGACAAAGCGTGCCTCACTTGTAGCAGGGTGAGGCCCCCTCTACGCTGCAGAAGCCAAAGTGGCCGTGCCTGCCGCCCACCCTGGAGCCCTTCCTGTGTTTGAACTCACAGCAGGAGCTCAGCCGCTCCACCTGCAGCCCGTTCAGGAAGAAGGTCAAGCTGAAAGGGAAACCTCGGTGTCGCCTTGAAATGAACTGGAAAGTCTCTGAGGGAAAGATTGACCATGTGGATGATGAGCGGTAGAAAACTAACTGAAAGATACAAAAATAACTACATTTAAAGTTTGTTCCATGGACTGGTTTTTCTCCCCTTAGTTAAGCAAGGATTTGCTCATATTTGTGTACAAACAGAAGATTGGAACAAACACTGGAACAACAGATGGTCACACTGACCTCCCTCGTGGAGCTTGCCCTTGAAAACACACAGGTTCTCTCCTCCACAGTGCTGCTGCAACACTTTGACCTCGTCCCTCATGTCAGTCAGGTCGTGAGACAGATGCACTGTTCTGCCAAAGTAAATCATGTTGACACACACTCTGCTCTGGTGCACAGAGCTCCTCAGCATGGGGGGGTCCTGGGAGGAAAAAAGAGCAGGGTGGGCTCAGTTTATGATGATCGACACATGTAGATGTTATCCAGCTCTGGATGGAATATACTGTCACAGTAATGAGAAATAAAATGCAAATGATTCTTATACTGTATCTCTTCCTGTTCTATCTGTTACAAGTTGTCTCACTTCTGCTATTAAGTCCTGATTAACTGCAATATGAGTTAAAAATGACTCAACTGCATAAACAAATATGCTTTTAATTCATTTTATTTTGTTGATTGTCCAGCTAGTAGTGTTATTGCTGAGTAAATAATGTATATGTATATACACTACGTTTAACAATAATATGAGACTGAAAGACTAGAAAATGCTTGGGATCCATCTATGCTGCTCTGTGTTTGCATTTTGACAAAGTTTAGACATAAACATTTATGAGAAACACTCACAAAGACATATGATATGATCTCTGCCTGTTAGGTCTTGTAAAAATCGATGCATGTATAAATTTCAATAATTAATTAATCCAAAGGGGATGCAGGGAAAACATGAAGAGAAATAAAGACCTCGTTGACGTCAGCTCCGCTGGAGGCCGTGGTGGGACGCAGTCTGCGGCCTCTGAGCGCGCCGCTGGGAGTGACCTTTACCCCCCTCTCTTTCCGCTTCGTGGCTGGAGGTACTGGAGTGACAAAATTGTTGATGACGGGGAGGCAGTAGGGTGAGATGCCGCCGGAGGCCTCCGTCTTGGTCAGACGTCTCCGGGGCTGCTTGTCAATCTGGCAGAGAAGTTAAGAAGAGAAAATGACTTGAGTGAGTTTGCTGTTGTTGCAGCAACAGGTTAAAAACAGACAGACGTTTATTAGAGAGCTGTTCGTCCACTCACAAACTGCTGACATAGTTTTTAACTGTACAACTGAAAAGAGTAGTTTCCCAACAATTTGACCCAAGGCGGACATAACTGATCTCCCTCTGGATCTAAAAAATAAATATGTTTTTGCCTGTATTTATAGAAAACTGTGCTGCACACTCTCTATACAACAGGGCTCATGAATGGGTGGATGAATGAGTGTCATGTGTCACAGCCTCACAGTACAGTTGAACGGCTGGTCGTTGTCATTGGAGGACTCCAGGCGTCTGTAAGGCGAGCTGCGCCTGAGCGAGGCTGCGGCGGTGTTACTGTGGATCGGCTTCAGACGCACCGGCCTCTGCATCTTCCCTGGAGCTGTGTTGGGTCGAGACGAGCTATGCTGTGCTCACACACACACACACACACACACACACACACAAATCTGTAAACCTAATATATTAATCTAAACATGTTGGTGACACACATAATGTGAGGAATAATGCTGTTTTATGTTTCAGTACTTTGCATCTTAGTGTCATATGTTGGTATATTGTTGGTAAGTAGTAAAATGTGCTTCGACATTTGCCCCAACAAATCACTGCTGATGTATTTTAAACAAGCCTCTACCTGCCTCAGTGTGAGATGTTTGCAGACTTAATATGAGAGAGATTTCCCAGGGTAAACACAGAGATCGGAGCAGGATTACCAGCTCTATTTACTCTGGCATCAAGGTCTGTGAGACTTTTTATGTTTCAAAGACAACACTCTTAACTGAAAATACTCTGTCTCCGTTAATGGTTTTCATTACAAAAGGGAAGGTCTTGGGACTTAAACATGTTCACTTCAGTGGTCAAAGTAGATATTAATATTTCATCCATTGAAGTGAAATCTTTGCAGTGAAGTGAGCCAAATGTAGCTGCAGCTGAAGGAATAGTTTAGCTGATGTCTCTATGGTAGAGAAGTCTGTCCTGGAGTTAGCTGGAGTAAAACAGATGATAAAGCTTTATAGATGGGCTGATGAGAACTTAGAACTTTAACCCTTTCACAGTGTGTTTTCAGTTCATGAAAGTTTAATGTAGCATTTTTTTATTTATCTTTTTTTTTTATTTAAAGTTCAGTTGTAGCCCCACACTCATGTGCCACTTCTGATTGAACAAAAAACAAAAAAAAAAAAACAGCATGGCAACAGCCGAAGTGTTGAAATTTGGGCATGAATGTGACTAAGTCACCTCTGGTCTATGATTTTTGAACACATTTAAAAAAAACACACTGATGAGGGCACTGCAGTTAAAACCTCATAGTTTTATCTTGTAAAACACAAATCTGACTGACCTCTCCTTCTTGAGCTGATTGGCTTAAGAAAAGCTCTTAAATTAAAGGTTGAGGTTTTAAACTCAGGCATAATATCCCAGAGACCGTGCCGTGCCACTTAAAAACCTTCTTTACATGATGGAGATGCTGTAATTAAAGGTCACATTCTAAAGGCACTTGATTAAGAACCTCGATCAGGTAATTAAATGTGACATTAAGGCATTTTATCCATCTACTGATGCACTAAGAACAGATGTGACTCACGGACTCGGAGGACTCGGAGTGCTCCCCCTCAGGTCCAGAGTGCTGCTTTCGGACGCCTCTGGCACCGGTGGGTGGCCGTGGAGACAGGATACGGATAACGTCTTCTTCATACCTTTTAGAGCGCTCCACCTCCAAAACAAGACCATTCATTAATGTATATTAATATTATATTATTTTGTGTAGCTGTATGTGTTTGCTCCAAACTGAGATATTTGTACACTATCTGTAAATAATGGCACAGTAAATAATGGGAAATGCTTTTCATATAGTTCAATAGTTCACTGGTTTCCAGAGAATGACAGGAAGCAGTGTTTAAATGTAAATCATGTACTTTGATTTTGTGCACTCTTTCCCTCCTTGCAAACTCCTCCAGTTTCCTTTTGATCTCAATTTGATGGACACGCTGTTTGGGAGGGACACAGAACAAATTAGCATCATTTATTATTCAAAGAGAAGCACAGAGTAGCTGACAGTGTTTTGGCTGTTTTGTCCCTCCTACCTCCATCTCCAGCACCTTGTGGAAAATGGCCTGGGCCAGGCATTCTCGAACATGTCTCTGGTGGGCTCTCTGGATCAGCTTGTGCCGGTACTCCTTGTCTGGGATGATCCGGCCGCTCCTGGTAATCTGAAAACAGCAATGGTTACGATATGAGCTTTTCAAACTGAGGTCCTGTTTCTGAAGTTCTAGTCAGATTTCCACAAACACAAAATCTCTGCCCTTTTCCCACAGTTATATTTGGTTGGAAAAAGTCATGTACTTCAGGATTTAGCAACATTTGAATTGAACTTAAAGATCTGAAAGTTGTTTTAACGGGTTTAAACAGACACTATGTAATTTGTTTCTCCCATTTAGTGGTTAAATTTGACTTTGCATGCATTGCAAAATGGTTGGAACTGCTTTTTGTCCCTCTCGGCAGTTCATAGTTTTTGATAGACTGGAAAGACACGGAAGCCTCCGTATGAGCGACCCGCTCTATGTAAAGACAGATAACTGATTCTTCACCCAGGAGGATAAGTCAGATTGTTGGCATATGTTATTTTACACCAATGAGGATCTGTTTATGAATGAAGACGCTGATTTGAGGTAATAAAATACTTAAAAAATTACATAGTGTCCCTTTAAATCTGCCAGGTGAAATACATTTTCTCACAGCTTTTACAGAATGTTTTACGCAGCTTTCATGCCAGGGATGACAACTACCTAATAGCTAGTATTTAATCAAATATGATTTAATCAATTGATTACAGACTTGAAAATGATTGATAATGACAGTATGGATAGCTCTTAGATATGTGAGGTAGGATGGACTAGCTATATGGTAACTCTATCATCATGTGAATAGTAATCCTTCAGATAATGCCAGACTATAACTCCCAAATCCCTTAAATATATTCTTAACATCATCATCATCATCATCATCAGACGTACCAGTCCTGCTCTCTGCAGGTGTCTCCTGATCCGGGTGTTGCTAAAGTATCCAGCCAGATGTTTGTCTGTCAGACTGTTGTAGGCTGAAATAAGTCTACAGAAAAGAGACTCGATTACTCAAAGCCAAAGAAATTCTGTAAAAAGGCTTTTCTTTAAAACAGTGGAGTAACTTGAGAGTTCTTGATTACAGAGAATCAAAGTCTGAATGAAAAGTTTTGGCGGTGAACAACACCGTGTTTGTTTGTTGGTTGTTCTTTCTCGTCGTCATTAATGACACATCAGGCTGTGCACAGGTTATCCAGAGTATTTTTTCCAACACAGATTTGATTTCCACCAGCATTTGTGTATGAGACAACAGGATCTTACAACTGTAGGGTCTGTTACTGGTGTCTGATTACACACAGCTACTAGAGGGGAGGACACACTTAACCCTGCCTGCCTCCTCTCTGTGCAGCCGGCTGGTTTTGTCTCTGTCTTCAGCTCTGGCTGCAGATTTCTCTCTGCAACAAAACATAGCGGTCGAGCTATCACATGTCCTTTTTACATGACTTTCTCTTGAGGAGATGTAGAGTGCATTTAAAAGCAGTTAGTTTTGCCTGTGTGTGGTGACTGTAATGCTGTACATTGTGCATCTAGAATATATCTGTATTACTGTTTATCCCAACAACAACAACAAAATCAAATAGCGATATAATGTTATATTCCACACCAGAAAAAAAAAACTCTTTACTTTACAAGTAAAACTCTGTATAAAAATGTACTTAAGTAAAAGTATTACCAATAAAATGTAATGAAAGTACCCATTAAGCTGCACAATGACCTCTATCAGTATTATTATATTACATTACCTTAAAGCAGTTTTCAGCTGGAGTTAATTTTAATTGCTTCATGTAGTTTATTCCATAAGGATGCATCACATTTTATTGATTGTTCTAAATGTAAAATCTTAAACCGTTAAGTCATTACAGCTGTCAGAAATAGTGGTATTTCCCTCTGAATTGTAGTGAAGTGGAAGCTTGAAATACTAAGAAACACTTGAAATACTAAGAGAAAAGTAGCTCAGATGTTTACTGAAGTACCTGACTAGAAGTACTTATCTGCATTCCAGCACTTCTGTGACAGAAGAGTATTTTCATCGTCACTCTCCATCTTTGTTTCTGGTCTTTTCAGGTAAGATGTCATTATGTCATAATGTCAGATTGTACTCCCGTTGTACAATAAAGTGGCTCACTAATTCTACCTGGGCTACACATGTTACTGCTAAAATATTAAAGTAGTAAGTGGTAATTAAAAAATAAGATGCCAAGATAAAGTAAAACAAAAAAATTCCAAAAACTAGAGCACATCAACTCCTTTTAACTAGTCAATGTGAAAACATGAAAGCGTCCCTACCCTGGGTTGAGATGATTCATGGTCCTCTCTGGAAGGGGTCCTGGTTAAAGTGAGAATAAAGCGTCAGAGTTGTTGTTAAGTGTGTCAGTGTGTTTCCAGCTGCTCTGCTGCCAGAGAGGAACTGATGACGCTCTCCGGTTGCCATGGGAGATCACGTGATGAGGCTGGTTTCCACTTACAGGGAGAGACTCAGGATAACAAACACTCTTTTAGACAGATTAATAAATCAGTTTACTTCATATTTACTTGATGAGTACTAGCTCATTAACTCATTATTGTAGATTCACATGCAGCAAAACACCATCAAGCTTTAATCAATGGTGGGAGACGTAAACGTCCTGCATTCAAAGTCCCACTGAAGTAAAAGCACATCAACAAGTATCTGCAGACAAATGGTCCCTTATAACATCTTTTAACTGAAATTATTTCACTGATAAACCATGCTGCTGTATACACTGCACATACACACTGTCATATACCCAACTCTACAGAAGATAACCAATGTAATAACTATATTTATCTCATGCATCAAATGCACTCACAGCTGCTGTCAGTTTGTTTATTCTTTTATTTCTCCATCTTGTGTGCTGCTGACTCTTCCTTTTCAAAAAATGATTTGTATGGACACACACCTGGTGAACAAAGCTGATTCTGATGTATTAATAAAGTGTAGGCTACATGGCATTATTGTTGCTAATGATGTCGTGTTTAACTGTTGAAGCTGGTTGAGGTGTATCTAGTTTATCTGTTTCAGAAAGTTTTATTCAGTGGTTCCCAACTTCCCAAATGGTCACCAGATAAATCTGAGGGGTCATGAATGAGGTGATCTACAGGAGAGGAGAGACAGAAAGCTAAACTTTACATTCACATGTTGGTCTCTAATCCTATTTGGGGTTTTTTTTTGTGAAATATTCTCAGCATTTTACCGGCAGAAGAAAAGTTCAAAAGAAATGTTATAATTTGAATGAACTGCTAACATCTGAAACCTGACAAAGTGCCAAAGCTGTACACTGTTTTTGACAACAGTCAAAGTGACAGTAACTATTATATTATAACCTTATTGTATGTCTTTTTAAAACATAAAACCTTAATTTGTAAAATAACAACGGCTGTCAGTTAAATGTGGTGGAGTGAAAAGTGAAATATCTCCCTGCAAATAGAAGAATAAAATAAATAGGAATACTAATAAATTACCTGAAATGGTACTTAAGTAGTAAACTAGAATAATTGAACTTAGTTATTTATTTAGATTTATTTTTCTTAACCCAACAAAGTGACAGAGACGATTTAAGCCACAGATTTGACATGAACTGTTTTAAGTAGTTTTGTAGATGGAGTAGTTTTGGACATTTTTTTTTAAGTATATACAGTATACATATAATAGTTGATATATATAAAAGAAAACACAGTTATCCTGCAATATGAAACACAAGAACTATTAGTCGTGTTTAAATGTATTGTAAATAACAATTGGTAATAGCTAAAATGAAGCAGGCAGAATAGTGACTCCTAGAGAAGAGCAGTGCTGATTAATCACAACTATATATGTGTGCTTTTAGTCAACTTAACTGTGTCAGAGTACTGCCAACCTGGTGACTAAAAATGCATTTTAATTAATAAACAGTATTTTCTCTCAGTGGTACATTAAAATCACATCAGCACTCTATCGTCTGATTTTAAAGGTGATGAAATGTGTGACCTGCAGACCTCCAGCACAATGGTTCAGAGACATCGCTGACACACCAGCAGTTTTCACCTCAGACAAGAGATGAACAGGTAAACTGCAGATCCTCTGGTGTCCTCTTGTGGTAAAAAGGAGAAGTGTTTTTTCCAGGACACATTTTCTGTCAGCAGATGAACAATTAAGCCACATCTTTTGTGAAAACTCAGACCTGTCCATGTGGGCTGCTTTATTCAGGGTGTAGATGTATTGTATTTATACATGGCTCTGCTTGCTGCTGTCTATCTTCTACTTTTTATGTTGTCGGACATAATCTTTGAATTTTGTGGCATAAAAATGCTCATTTTCATAATCACTTAATTGTTTTGTCAGTACCAGAGTTGACCAGTAAGAGGAGTTATACATTGAGAGGGAGGGGAGAGGATTGTTCTGGGCTTTTGTCTTTCTGTTGGAAACGATCCTGTTCAAATATGCGACAGCAGACACAGACAGAGATTATATATACTAATGTGAACCTTACAGGAACTCTGGATCCTGGTGCTGCAGGTTGAACTTGGGCTCTCCACTGAGCAGCTTCTCCTGCAACAAAAAAAACACAGCTGGTTCAAATGAGTGTGCAAACATTTAGTATTATGTGTCCCGAGTGACTCCATTGCAGAAAAATAGACTGTATTTCTGATGGATCATTTATGCACTAAATGTGATGATGTGGTGCTAAATGGCTCAGTGCAGCACACAAGAATACTTTGACTTACCAGTTTATTTCATTTTTCTGGTTGTAATTCATCAAACAATAAAAAAAAACTGAAGAGTGGTGTGAATAGCATGTAAACAGTTAATACTACTACTACTACTAATAATAATGATAATAACAATAGTAAGAAGAAGAAGAGTGAAGAACGTGTTAATGTTACAACCATCTTTTTCTCACATATTGGAAATACAAAGAAATACAAACAAAGTTTAATAATTGTGTTAATTTAGTTAACTGTTATATGAATATTACCATATAGCCCCAGTTTCCGTGTTCTCTTTTAACTGGCTGAGCGTTGAATGGTGGATCCAGACCGAAGGGGTCTGCTCTGTGTGGCTGTTGCTCATTTCTTCTCACCAGTCGACCAGTCTCACAAAGAGAGAGGGATGGGAAGAAAGAGAGACAGAAAAAGAAAAAAAGAACAAAAACAAAAAGGTTAGATAAAGACTGTGACAACATTGAGTATCTGTGTGCAGGCGGGAGAGTGAATCAATGTGAGCCTATTTTACAGTGTTTGTGCTGAGAAAAGCTTGTTTGAACACTTATTTCGTAAAGTCAATAGTATTATTCTATATTCAATACATGTGCAATATTCAATCCATGTGCAATATCTGTATACATGTGCAATATCTTTGATTCCATGTGTAATTTGAAATATTCATGTGCAATAGTAAAACCAAATTTTTGGACTTATCTATTAATTCATTTATTCATCTGCAGTTATTATAACAACTGTACATAGTCAAAGTTTGCATCCTTGGTACATAAAATAAAATAAAATAAAACAAAAACAAGTGTAATCAACTAGAGGAGTAACTGAGGCATGTTAATAAATACACAAGGCAAATACAGTCAGTACTAGCTTAGAGAGCATATGTCCTGTTTTGTTATATATATTTTTTACATATAAAGTATAAAGCAAGTACACTTGGCAATAAAGCTATAAAATAGCTAAAACAGAACAGGTCATATACAAAATGGCTGCAGTTTTCTTACATAAAAGTAAATAAAATCGAGAACTATCAATAATACTAGCGATACTGCTGCTATTACTAGTGATATTCTCCAAGTACAGAAAAGAGCAGGTGACAGCAGGTTGATGTCCTGTCACTCTTGAGGTCCTGTGTGGATAAATAATGAAATAAGACCCCAAAAAACTGTTTTAGAACAATGTCTGTTTGAAGATTAATTGACTTTATTGTAATTATGCATGCATAACAACATTTTGTAGAGTCTCTCAGCTTAAAGGCATGCATAAATAAGAAACCCAGACAAATGGAAGCTGATGGATGGATGGATGGATAGATTAATAACAAACAAGAATAAAGATATAATATAAAACGTAAACTATGAAACACTGTATTTGCAGATGTGATATTTGCAGCAGAAATGTAATACTTGCAGTAGAAATTTAGTATGTACAGCAGAAATATAATATTTGCAGCAGAAATTACTGATTACTTAATTATTGATTACTCTACTCCTACTACGACTACTGCTACTCTATTAATCAGCAGAGCTGCACAGAGCACGCTTTGCAGAGAACCTGTAACCATCACACTGAGCAGTGGACATTCAGGATGAACAGCCAGGTAGATAAACAGTCACTCACCATCGAGCAGGTGGAACTGAGATGGATATGTGCCTCCACTGCTCGCAATAAACACAGTAATCAAGGCAGCACTAAATGCCTAATACACAAGTCTTAAAATAACAATTAGTGTGGAAATGGAAGAGGGGTGATTATAAATTCCATTCAGGAAAGGGGTCTTGGCTGTAAGCTGGGAGGTGGCAGAGAGATGTCAGGGAGTCATGCGGCTCAGAGGTGGGGGGGGCCGCAGTTTTTGCAATCAGCGTTAAATAGAGCAGTTTTGTGCCTGTGTGATTGTCAAGTGGGCCATTACTCGTTGATAAGAGCACTTTTTCCTTATGCCGCTCTGATTGGGCTGAGCATGCTGCTCCCTCTCGCCTGCTGTCCCAATGCAATCAGGCCCCTCTTTCACTGCGCTGCCATTTCCACTGCTGTGATTTCCACCCAATCCCCCATCGGCCCCCACATCCCCCTCCACCCTCCACCACCAGCAGCTCCCCCATCCCTCCTGCACCCTAACCTCCCCCTTCAGATTCAATGAGTACCCGTTTACAGCAAGGAGAAAAGGTCATGACAAACTCGTTGTGTCAATTGTAAACCACCCCAATTCGGACTGATTTCAATGAAATAAATGAGTAGGTGCAGCCCCAGAGAAAGCAAAGGTTCATGTGGAAGTAGCAAATTAGAGGAGGTTTTCTCAGGGCCTCACCGCTCTCTGTGTCCAGCCAGCCTGGGCATCTTTTTAATGCAACTTTTGCAGTGAAAAACAATATATCACTGTAGAAAACAGGCTCAACAGAGCCAATGTTGAATCCTATTAGAATTTGCTGGTGCAATGAACCAAAAAGTTATTTTCAGTAATCATGCTTACTCTTTTTCTTTTTTAGGTGATACCCATATATTAGTAAAGGGTTTGTGGGAGAGTGAGAGATCCTGTTGAAACAGGACTTATTTCTTATTTCTGTCTGAAATGTTCTTTGTTTTGTTCCTTGTTGTTAACCCCTGCTTTATGTTTGGAATAAATGCAAAATTTATCAATTATTCACAGTGACCTTTTTAAAATTCTAAATGTGGACAAATATCTTGGTAATTATTCTTTCTCTTGCCAAAAAGATTCCATTACACATTTGATAAAATAGAGAAATTACATCAAATAAGGAAATGTTACACCTTTTATATTATAAGTGGAAGATGATGGATGGATGGATGGCTATGATATCCTCTCACAGGGTCATGGGGGGGGGCTGGAGCCTATCCCAGCTGTCTCAGGGCGGAAGACAGGGTACACCCTGGACAGACAACCACTCACATTCACACCTACAGTCAATTTAAATTAGCCAATTAACCTAATCCCCATGCATGTTTTTGGATGGTGGGAGGAAGCCGGAGTACCCAGAGAGAACCCACGCAGACAGAGAACATGCAAACTCCACACAGAAAGGCCTGGGCCGGGAATCGAACCCGGTACCTTCTTGCTGTGAGGTGACAGTGCTAACCACTACACCACCATGCCACCCTATATTATATACAGGTTTGCCACATAATTATTCACAAACAAATAAATGTGTTTGTGGTCAGGATCTGTTTTTGAGAGGTTAAATGATTCCCAGACACCACAATGAACACTGGACTTAACATATCACTCTGTATTCTTTGTGTCCACATATTCTCTGACTAATAACCAATTTTGCCATTGTCCTCCAATCACAGACATACTTTCTACCGACTAACGGAGTATTTATAGATCAGACTGGACGGACTGCAGCAGCCTCAACAGCAGAACAAGTTTGCGAGGACTGTTGACAGATTAGGCCTTTGTTTTTGTCTGGACCACGTCGTGCAAAAACATTTAGGAAGTGAGCCGTGCAATGTGGGAAACCAAAACATGCAACTGTTGCACACTTAGATGTACGCTTTTCCCCAACACTGTGGTCTTATCAGATGTTATAAAAGATGTTCATGTCTCAGAGACGATTGGTCTTTTCATGATAAAATGCTCTGCAGGTATTTGTTTTGATACTTCCCAGTAACACAGCCCGGCTGGCATTACGCCTCTCCTCTCACCTTTGACCTCTCCATCTGAACGCATCAAAATGAAGCAGTTTCTCAGGACTTTATTCGCACTTTGACGTGTTTCCTGAGGACTGAGGGAGGAGCTGGTTGTCTCACAGACTCTCTCAGTGAACTGCCTGCACTGCAATGTTTGATATGTGTTATCTGATAAAGAGCATTCAGCTCCACCAGGTGGAACAGGACACATCTCGATGGAGGCACGCTAACTCCTTTATCCCTCTGCGATGGTGCGATATGAAGGCAGACTCATGCCGGTGCAGGTTGCTCTGTTATCCCACCAGAACAGAACAGAAAATAGCCTTTTGCTGTGTGTGTGTGCATGTGTGTGTGTGTTGAACGAAAAAACATTAAAAAAAGACGAAGCAACTGTGTTTTCCTTCAAATAACCCAAAGAGTTTTCATGTCAGACTTCTTTCACCCCTTCCCCCTTAATCCTTGTGAAGTATCTGCACCACCTCCACTGCAGATTAACAGACGACTCAATTTACATCCAGACGTGAAGCAGGTGGGCAGCCTGATTTTCTATGTTGTGATGATGCAAAATCACTTGGAGGGCCACAGAGCAATGGAGGAAAGTACTTACTCTAAGTACATTTACTCAAGTACACTAGATGTGTGTATTTAGTGGACACTGGCTTTGCGTCCTCATTGGCTGGGTTCCCACAGACCACACAGATGTTTGTGTGCAATAATAATAACTGCAAAATCAAGACATTTTAGTCCTTTTTCTTCATGTAGAGAGATTGATTTCCCCTCTCCTGCCAGAAACTGGGCTTGGACATTTGTTCAGAAATCAGAAATAAAACATTTTTCGACTACATAATATGTATACATACAATACCACATAATAAATATAATAATCTAATGAATTATTCATATAAAACAAGGAAAAAGGATGAGGGCTTATATATATATATATATATATATATATATATATATATATATATATATATATATAATTTATTTATAATTTATGTACATATGTAGCCTACATATATACGTATACACTTCACGTATGCATTCTAATTTTTCCTTAGAAGTCCACAAGTATTATCATCAAAATGCACTGGAAATTAAAAGCAGTTGTTATACAGGATGGTCATTGTGACTGATGTATTAGTGAGTACTGAGCATGTTGTTGTGCTGGAGCTAATTTGAAGCATTTTATAAATGCTGTGTGTTTAAATCAAGCCACATTTTATCAGATGATCACATTTTGTGGAAGATCTCGATGTGAAAAGTGTGTTTTTAGCTGCTGAAGTTGTCAGATAAACAGTGCAGTCAGTAGTATTTGCCTTCAGAAATGCAGTAAAGTAAAGTAAAGCTTATAATTCAAACAGTAAAGTAATGGCTTCAGAATGATAACTATGCACTTTCACCTGGTTATTACTAGTTAAATGTTGCCGGTGTGTCACAGTCCTTTTAAGAGGTACACGGAAGTAAATTTAAATACAATGAAACATATACCTGCAAATATTTACAAGGACATAACTGTCAGACTTTGTATTCCTCCCCCTCAAACCTCAATAAGTGGATTTCCAAAGGGAGGCGCGGCCACAGAGGACAGGAACATATGAATTATGATCCGCCCTCTGGAGACAGTTCAGACTCTCAGAACAGAGGAGTCCTGCAGGAGAGGCGAAGAGGAAGAAGAGCACCTTTTAAAGCGCGCTGGACACAGACATGCGCTGGAAAAGTGAAGTGAAAGTAGAGTGCTGCGCTGTTAACGACACTGAGGACGAACCTCTGCTGTCCAACGATGAGGTAAGTGATGAGACATGAAGACAGGTCGAGCTGGGAGTCAGGAGCTGAAGCTGATGGGCCGCGTCGGATATTAAATATTATTCCATATTGCTTTGCCAATTAAATCAAAGTGGGCTTCAGGCTGTCGCTAAAGCGCGGCCCTTCACAGGCTGACAGCTCACTATTTTAACAATTTGAAGAAATGTCGAAGAAAATTACCCCCCCCTCCCTGAATCCTGCAATTAAAAAACTCAAGTAGTTAATGAGACCTCTTCACCTTTCGGTTGCCCCGGCGTCTCGACGTTTGTGGCGAACTTCGCTTTTTAATTGCTGTTATTAAAAAAATCAATCTCCCTTTTCACTCCCCGAGACCTCGAGCTGTTTTTGTTTCTGATTGACACGTGGAATTGGCGCGTGTTTGGGTGTGCGGTGCGCGTGCACGCGCAGGCCTGAGCGGCCCCGCAGATGCAGATCTCAAGAACATAATGCGCAAAGCACAGTATTAGCTCAAGTGTTGTCTGTTTACGTGCGTAATGGCTATCCTTCCTCTCTGTTAAATGTCATTCTGGGTAATTTGGCCCGGCGTTGTCATGGTGAAAAGTGAAAGGGATGATATTTATGGGATGGAGCGGGGGGCATTTAAGGCAGGTGCGACAGCCTGACAGACCTCCATCTCTGCCCGCCGCGTGAAGCTGCTCGACATGTGCGAAGATTGCAAAGGAGACGGAGAGCTGCTGCGCAAATGCGCAGAGGACAGGGGGGACATGATGGTAGGAATAAACTGCTGGGCCTCAAACTGGATTCATTGTCCAGAGCAGGTGGAGAAAACGGCATTTTAATGGAGAAAGTTTGAAATATGACAAACAGGACAGAGGAATGCTCCTGCTCCATGTTGGCCTGACTTTATTTTAACGAGTTAAAAATCAAAGTGAAATTGTTATGAGTGAGACAATTTGATTCTTTTTTATTTATAACTATTTGCTTTGTTTTAAAATCTGTTGGTGATAATGCATTTTATTATTCACCTTTGTCGTGTTTTAAGTTATTGACACAAACTATGTTGAGCCGGAAAAACTAGAATGTGAGAAAAAGTTTTATTTTCAGTTTTATTTGACAGTTAACAGGTGGAGCGTCGTGTGTGCCGCAGGCTATATACTGCGCCGTGCGTCATTCTAACTGCAGGTCTGATCCCTCCAGGGCGCGTCGGTGGAAGTTTTGGATGAGGACGCGTCGTCTCTGCAGGCGATGGCATCCGCGCCCCTGTCAGGAAGAGCCGTATGCGCGAGCTGCAACGACGACATTTTGGATAAATATTTATTAAAGGTAAACATTTTTTTTTATCTGCGCGTGTCTGTCTTTTCCCCGGAGGACTACTTATCATTTCATTTTGGATCATGACTTTGGTGAGGATGTGTTGGTGTTAAAGTGTCTCTGTGTCTCCAGGTGAACGACCTGTGCTGGCACGTGCGCTGTCTCTCCTGCAGCGTGTGCCACACTGCCCTGGGCAGCCACACGAGCTGCTACATCAAAGAAAAGGAGGTTTTCTGTAAACTGGATTATTTTAGGTTTGTACATGGATATGTTTTTATTGCTAAATGTTTTGGCATTCCCAAACGACGACTGAAGCTGCGGAAATGAAAATATCGAATGACTCATCAATAAACATATTATACTGCAAATTGAGGAATATTGTAATGGTAATAATTATGATAATAATAACAGTCTGAGGACTTGATATGTCACCCTGCTTTGGCTGGATATTTATTTAACTTGATGTTTAATTAAAGTTAAATCCAAAAAAGACACTGACTCCTTAAAATAATAATTTGGCTGAAGGAGGAAAAAAATAAATATCTCCACAAATAATCCCTGTAAAAAGAGCTTTGATTATCCTTCCCCCAATCCCGATTCAGTTCACCATTTCAAAATAAATCTTAGCGCATTGAAGCTTCAAGGATTTTAGTAATATTGGACCTTTGCGTAAAAATGGTGCGTCTGAACTCTTTCTGTTGTATGGTGGGAGGAAGCCGGAGTGTTGTAGGCCTGTCAGTTTTAAATTCCAGGCTAATTCCTCTGGATGACAGTAATTCATTTAATTTTTGACACTAAGGCTCCAGCTGAATCCTTTTAAACTCTTTCATTTGAGCTTTTGTTCAGATTTGAATCCACATTAAAGAGGTCAAAATGATGTCAGCCTTCCAGTCTGAACTCAGGGCTGCTGAAGCCTTTAAATACCTGCGGACAGCTGCTGACTTACCTCTCGTGACCTTCACCTGCAGAAGATACGGCACGTGGTGCGCGTGCTGCGGCCGGACCATCCACTCCACGGACTGGGTGCGCCGGGCGAAGGGAAACGTGTATCACCTGGCCTGCTTTGCCTGCTTCTCCTGCAAGAGGCAGCTGTCCACCGGGGAGGAGTTCGCTCTGGTGGAGGAGAAGGTGCTCTGCAGGGTCCACTACGACTGCATGCTGGACAACCTGAAGCGGGCCGTGGAGAAGGGTGAGGGGCCCGGTGTGCGCTCAGACACTCAGAGGCCTTTTTATACTGTGGCTGGAGCACACACTTAAATTACTTCCCTTCGGATTTGTTACATTTTGTAAAAAAAAAAAAAAAAAAAGACATTATTTCCCTGTACGTCTCATTTCCTTTAACTTAATTCATCAAGATATATGTATCGCTGTATCGTCTTCATTTCACATTAAGCACATTTTTAAAATTTTTTTTTCTTACTTCGTTTTCTCCCTTGTCATACTTTTTAAATTTCCAGCTATATATATATATATATATATATATATATATATATATATATATATATATATATATACATCATGCACCAACATACCAACATACCAAGTCAAATTCATTGTATGGGCAAACTTGGCAATAAATTTGTTTCCTATTCTGATTTTTGTCAAAATATAATACAACAAATTGAATTAGCACCCTAAAGGAGAAGCTCAACGTGTCATTTCATTTCTATTAAATCATTATGGCAGAGTGTTTTTTCTCAGTGGTTTATTGTATGCTGCCTTTTAATTACAATGCATTTCAAAGAAATATGGGTTTCATGTTCTGGGCTAAATGTTTGATGAGATGTTTTAAGACGTTTAATCTGCTCTTGTTGCAGGAAACAGTGTTAACATGGAGGGGGCTGTGCCCACTGAGCAGGAGGTCAACCAGCCAAAACCCTCCAAGAGAGCCCGGACCAGCTTCACCGCAGACCAGCTGCAGGTCAACCTCCATCCTCACACTTAACACAATGAAATTAGATATAATACATAAAAGCCAACAGGGAAAATCCTCAAAAGCATTGGTTGGTTTTATATTACAATTGTGTAAGAAAGGTAATGCATACAAAGTAAAATAAATGAAATATCAATTTTAATAAATAAAAGTAAAAAAGCATTTATATTTTATTCCACCACAAACAAAAACATTGGCTTTAAAATTATACTTATTTTGTACAAAATTTCCTAGCTTAATGATTGTAATTATGCAGCATTGTTTTGTGCACTAGAAATATATACAGTACATAACAAAAAAATCTGTTATTCCTACATCCAGTGTAAAGTGTTTGCCACCACTGCCATAAATCAGTAATACTGTTAGTATTACTGATTACCAAAATACTTTTTTGTTTCTTTAATGGTTGATCCACCAATATGTGCAAGCTCTTTAATCAAAATGATAAATTTAATGCTAAAATATAATTAATTTTGTTATCCAAGAATTTTCAAATTTACTGTTTTATAAAAAGAAAATAAATCAAAGCACAATATTATTATTATTTTGAACGAAATGTTAAATTATCGTTATTTCCTGTCATTCCTGAACAGATAAATGTATTTTAGTGGTTCTTTGTTATTCTGGATTCATTTCTGATGTGTTCTGGCTCAAATTTGGGTCTAAAAAGGTGAATTCAGTTTAAATTCATCACCTCTGTTCAAAATGGTGAAGAGTAGTGAACTCAGTGAGGAAGAAAGAGTCCAGTTAAAGTGAAGGAGATGATGCTGGAGGCTCTTTGAGACAAACAGGACAGCTGCTCTAATACATTTGTTAAGCTCTGTATATCTATAAATAGTGCAGTGCTTTTGATGCAGACAAACCAAACACTGGTTAAATTAAACAGACATTTCCTCACACGACAGAACGAAGCTGGTTGTAATGGAGCAAATCCTCTCTTACCTGTGCACATGCAGGTGATGCAGGGCCAGTTTGCTCAGGACAACAACCCTGATGCTCAAACACTGCAGAAGCTGGCGGAGCAGACAGGCCTCAGTCGACGAGTCATACAGGTCAGTGAAGGGCCGGTGCATGATGGGAAAACGGATGATGACCGCTATCTGCTGCTAAAACATGTACAAAACTATTAAATTAATTTCTATATGCTTTAAATAATATTTTGTCTTACACTGAGTAGGAAAATAAAGACAAAGAAACAGTTCATAATGATGGTAAACTAACACTTTATAATAATGGTGTGGCTGTTATTTAATCCAGTCAATGTATTTCACATGTTTAGAAATGTGTGTAACTGACGAGCTGTAATGGAGCACAGAGTACATTATGCAGTAAAATACAGTGGAGTGGAAAAACAACGTAGCATAGAATGGAAATACTTAAGTTATGAACAAAAAATAAAAAACACTACACTGATCATACATGTGAAAACCAGAACTTTAACTGTTTATTTGTAGTGAAAAATGTCCTTGAAACAAAGATGTGTTTAATGGGGAGGATAATACCTCAACCGAGTAATGGGAGTGTTTCTATACAAGCTCAGTGTGCAGAGATATTTAGCTGTGGTTCCAGTCACACAGCTTTACATTAATGCTTGAGACTTGGAACACAAAGCTGACAACTGTTTGAGAGTTTTATTCGCACCGGGGGGCAGAAGTGACTCCTCCACTGTCACTTCATGAGCTTTCTTGGCAGAGAGATGAAAGCATATTCATTTTACAAGCTGACATAATCACATAATCACCCTCAGTAATCATCTTTGTGTTTAGTGATGGGAGTGTTTCTTTCATGGCCTGTTATTATCAATCGCAG
The DNA here is from genome assembly GCA_029721515.1 of Synanceia verrucosa. NCBI lineage: Eukaryota > Metazoa > Chordata > Actinopteri > Perciformes > Synanceiidae > Synanceia > Synanceia verrucosa. Next base: position 4,285,191 of record CM056558.1, read on the forward strand.
CCTCACAGAAGGTGTTTATCATGTTACCTGAACAGGTCTGGTTCCAGAACTGCAGAGCCCGTCACAAGAAGCACGTGAGCCCCAACCACACCTCCAGCACCCCCATGAGCTCGCTGCAGCCCAGCCGCCTCTCCCAGCCCACGCCGACCCCCGAGGAGCTGCAGTACACAGCCTACGGAGGCCCGGAGGGATCAATGCTCTCTGCACTACATTCCTTCATAGACAGTGAGCGCCAGCCTTTTCATGTTCAGACTGTTTACTGCGATTCACTGCTTACTATTAAGAACTCTGTGTCAAATTCGTATTTTAACATTTGAAATATTATATTGAATATTGTCTCTCAAGTATTTAAATCACTAAGAAATATCTTACCAAATATCTTTTTATTATTTGTAGTGACGGGAACCTTTGACTCTGATAATTGCACAGAAAGAGAAGTTCAGGACATTTAGTCCAAAGATGAAGGAAAAGGATTAATTCAGTAACATTATGAATAGCCAGACTTGTCCAAACATAACTGGAGAGGTCCATCGTTTGAATTATTTGGTTATCCTTTGGGTCACTTTGTGTGTTTTTCTCTCCTATCGTATTAAGAGGAAATATGGAAGCTTTCACAGACTGCTCGTCACAGCTGCTATGTGTCTATTTTTGTGAAAATATGGATTCATGGATGGATTTGAAGGCAGCGTTCAAATAATAAAAAATCTTTATCTTGCTGTGAAACAAATTTACTACATGATATTAAAGCTTTTAATTATGTACACGGTTTCTATGAATGTTTATCTGGATATAGTTCAATAGAATTCATGGAAACTGCTCTCTGTGTGCCCGCAGTACACTCCCCTCCATCCATGTTTCAACCGCTGCTGCCGGCCCACGCCATGACCATGACCTCCCTGCCTGTGTCTCACGCCTGAGCCACACACACACACACACACACACACACACACACACAGTCATCAGTATCCTCAGTATTCACAGTTCCATGGTAAATATAATTTCATTTTAAAAACCAAAAACCACCTTTTCCTTTTCTTGAACTGCCAGTAATTCATTACATTCTTGAACACACGTCACTGCTGAGCATATTATGGATGACTACAATATGTACTGTATAATGTGGAAATGCTTTCAGTGTACCTCATTGGATTGTGACATCTGGCATTATAGATTTCTATTTGTTTGTGTAGTCAGTGACAGTTTGACCGTGCATCTCTAAGTGAAAGCCGTCACACCTAAAATATCAAATCAGTATGAAGGTGAACTTGAAATGGATTGTTTGTAAAGCAGTGTTTCAATATTGCAATTTCATTTATTTATTGTATGTGAAGTCTTGTTTTGGAAATAAATGTCTAATTTCGCAAACTGGGCTGAAAGGCAGCAGTGATTAGACCTGAATGTACATATTTAACATCTGGGAAGGAAGTAAATGCATGGTAGGAAAACTTTATTGATAAAAACAGAAGAAACAAAACATATCTGAAGGCAAAATATTCTGTGAAAAAAAAAAACACATGCAACCTTATAAATAAAACTCTGACAGAGGCATTTACGCTGTCAGCTTTCTGCACGAGTGAGTCACGATAAATAAAACAGGCTGGAGTAGTGACAGGTTTGAGCACTGCATCTTCACAGTTTGACTTTTAAGAGTTTGCAGTAAGTAAACTGACGCACATTGGAACAAGGAGAGCAGCTTTACTTGTGTCTACTTGTTGTATGTGGTTGACCAAAAGAATCTAATTTCTAGACATGGGGAGGGGGGAGGCATATAAAACTGAGTTTTTACTTCACTTATCAGATCTTATGTATTCACCATCATGGGAATGAAAGCAAATCTTAGCTGGGAGTGCAGCAGCTATTCAGAATGAAAAAGGAATCATAGCATGCGTAATATTCCACACAGAAAACTCCATGCATCATTTGTCTCTGTTCAGATACACAAGCAGAGTTGTTTTGCTTTTACGGAGAGCTTACGTCGTCATGCGTGTCCCAGCGTGTTGGACTCGACAGGCGGCGGGAGGCATGTTCAGCCTGGCAGTGCTGTCACTCTGAGGCACCATGAGGGCAGCTGCCAAACACGCCACAAAGGCTCACATATGAGTCACATCTCTAAAATCTACAGGGTGAGCATCATTTCAACTGATGCACGGATCCATTTAGGAAAGAAAAAGAAAACCTCAGCAGAGGTTTGATGTCTGTGGAACACAAGGACACAGCCAGCTGCACAAGGGCCGCTCATTTATTTCATCATGTCAACAACCTGGTGACACCCCAGCCTGCGAAAAAAAACCATTCTGCAGAGAAATCAGCTGCACCTCACAGGATTTCATCAACTAATTAAAAATGTCATCAAACAGACCGCACCTTCCACATTACTGGCTCACCAGTAAAACAAACTGACCTTTATCAGTCATTTGATGTGCTTGTACAGAAAGCATCCACCCACCCATCCATCCATCTATCTATCCATGTCTTAGGTCCAAAGACAGGGTACACCCTGGACAAGTCTCCAGTTCATCAAAGGGCACATAGAGACAGACAACCACTCACATTCACACCTACTAATTAAAATTAGCCAATTAACCTAATCCCCATGCATGTTTTTAGATGGTGGGAGGAAGCCGGAGTACCCGGAAAAAACCCACGCAGACATGGGGAGAACATGCAAACTCCACACAGAAAGGCCTGGGCCAGGAATTGAACCCCGTCCCTTCTTGCTGTGAGGTGACAGCTAACCACTACACCCTGTAAATCAATGTAATAAATCAATCAATACTGTGCAGGACCAGCCCCATTATGGATCAACAAGAAGACCCACAGGGACAGAACAATTTAACAAATGGAGTTCAGAACTCATGTGTTTTGATCTTAGGGAAAGTCCCAGACGTATCTTGATAGCACCAAGACAGAAGCACCATTCTTCACAGGAGATCAGTGGTTGTTTATACACTCCTGATCAAAACTTTAAGACCAGTTGCAAGAATTTACATTTTACACTGTTGGATCTTAAGAAGGTTCTAAGCAGTGCTTCAAAATACAAAAAGAAGAAATGGGAGTGAGACAAAAAAAATGGGAGTATTGCAAACTGAAATAGGCTGTTCATCAGCTGATCAAAAGTTTAAGACCACAGCCATTAAAAGCCTAAATCTTCGCAAAAAATGTGGATTCAGTGTCATTTTCTGTCAGGTATCCACACTGTCATGACCTCCTCATGGCGGTCGGATTGTTGACTTGCATCAGTAAGGCCTCTCACAGCGTGCCATTGCTGCTGAGGTTAGACACAGTAAGACAGTCATTTTAAACTTCTTAAAAGATCCTGAGGGTTATGCAACAAAAAAGTCAAGTGGTAGACCCAAAAAAATTTCACCAGGATCCAATTGGTTGTCCGTCAAGACACGGGACGATTCTCGGCCCAAATTAAGCTTGTCACTGGTGCCACCTGCAGTCCCATAACCATTAGATGACATCTGTAAGAGAAGGGTTTTAAGAAGAAAAGACGTCTTCAAAGGCCTAGTCTCCTTGAGCGGCACAAAATTGCCCGATTGGAGTTTGCACGAGAGCACCAGACATGGGACATTGAGAGGTGGAAGAAAGTTTTATTCTTTGATGAGAAAAAAATGTAACCTTGACGGTCCTGATGGCTTCCAACGTTACTGGCATGACAAGGAGATCCCACCTGAGATCTTTTCTACACGGCACAGTGGAGGGGGCGCCATTATGATCTGAGGGGCTTTATCCTTCCATGGAACAATGGAGCTTCAGGTTGTGCAGAGGCGTCAAACAGCAGCTGGATATGTGGAGATGTTGCGGGGGCATCGCTCATGACTGAAGGTCATCGTCTGTGTGCTAATGACTGGGTTTTTCAACAGGACAACGCTGCAGTTCACAATGGCTGCCTGACTTCTTCCAGAGAAATAACATCACTCTTTTCAACCATCCTGCGTGTTCCCCTGATCTAAATCCAGTTGAGAACATTTGGGGTTGGATAGCAAGGGAAGTTTACAAAAATGGACACCAGTTCCAGACAGTGGATGCCCTCCATGAAGCCATCTTCACTACTTGGAGCATTATTCCCTCTAGCCTCCTGGAAACACGAGCATCAAGCATGCCCAAACTAATTTTTGAGGTGATTAACAAGAATGGAGCAGCTACTCATTACTGAGTCCTTTACAAAAAATCTATTTTAGGGTTTTTTTTGAGATGTGGTCTTAAACTTTTGATCAGCTGATGAACAGCCTATTTCAGTTTAATGGTTGTTTGCAATAAATTTCTTACTCAATTTTTTTGTCTCACTGACCATTTCTTCTTTTTGCATTTTGAAGCACTACTTAAAACCTTCTTAAGATCCAACAGTACAAAATGTTAATTCTTGCAATTTTTCAACCGGTCTTAAAATTTTGAGTGTACTATGAAATAAATCTAAAAATGACCATGGAAATTTCTCAAACGTCTCCAGAACCTTTGAGACTCAGACGTGTCTTCTATATGATTAGCTATATTTTGATGTGGTAGAAACACACAAACTTCCTGCTGCTAACATCTGGAGAAGACAAGAAGTTCCATCACTGGCTTGACTATACCTTTAACGAGTTCTTTAAAAATACCAGAAATTAAAAGAATATTTAAATCAGGTAGATGCACGATGCAATGAGACACTCAATGTGGCAACTCTAAGAAAAAGACACTGCAGAGAGGAACGCACCGGATGTCCTCGACAGTTACATTTCAAAACAATTAAGGCAAAAAAGTTTCTCAATGTGAGATAATTTAAGATCAAAACCTGTGATGACACAAGTGACGTTTGACCATTTCATGGAAAAACTAGTTCACTCATAGTGAATTCACACTGACTGGCACCATCAAGTGGTGAAAACTGGCAACTACAAGTTAGAACTATAAAATACTGTGTCACACTTCAGTGTGACGTTGCATAACATCCTATACAAGACTCTTACATACAAACTGACTTCTAAAGTCAGCTATAGACACCAACTGTAAATTATCAACATGTCGGAGAATCTGATTATTAGATTTGCTATAGTTTGTCCATTATAGTGCACAGCTGCAAATTACATTTGGCAAAAACAGCTTACTGCCACATTGGCTTGTAGCATGCTTTGATAAATGACCTTAGTCTTTCTCCTTTTCCCACCTTTCATCTTTTCTCTATTTCCCGGTCTTGACGTTTCTCTTGTTGAGGATCTTCCTCAACGTTTTGTTCATGTAGAAAGGCCGGCCTGCAGAGCCGTCGTTCACCTCCAGATCCAACACTACAAGGCAGCAGCGGCAACATGTTAAAAACTGCACTGGATAATACTTAAACCATTTATGTTTATTCAAAAAGAATTATTCACATTTTCATTGGATTGCATTGATTAAAAAAATTCTCCTATACAAAAAGAACACTGAATAACCTCCAGATAGATGCGTGTAATATACTTAGTATTAAAAACAGCAATACATCTGAACCATCCAATAAAAAAATTACCAAAAATGGCTTTGACATCCTTTTATAAACTGTATCGCAAAGGTTCCTGGTGTTAGGTCTAAAACCACAGAACAATTTTTTTTCACGGCTAGGCACATAAACTAGTGGCTGCATTCAGAAGTTTCCTGAAAACTGTCAGGTTCTGTTCAAATTTGAAGCAAAAAAATGTCTTTTGAAGTCTTGACCTCCCACAGAGTCCGCCTGGTTTACAGTACATTTATGAGCATAATGCAGACTTTGAAACAATGGAAAATAAGAGAAACCTGTTTTGCTAAGTGCACAATTACACAGCATTTTTTGGATCTGTGTGTTTGTGTTAGTATAAATATGATGGATCAAAGCAACCTATAAAACCAAAGGTAATCATCAACAGCCAGCAAAATAATCATGCTCGACAGAAGAAATAAACCACATGGTTCTTTTCCCATATGTGAAAGTGCATACAAAACATGATTTTACATTAGAAGACCAAAGTGCGACAAAGTGTCCCGTAACTCCACCACTTTTTCTTCATAGTGAGGCCTTATGCCGTAGTCTATCAGTGGCATCTGTACATCTTAAGGTCCGTATGTTTGTTTGGGTAAAAATGTTCGTATCATATTCATCTCAGCCTGTGCTTCCGTCCTGCGAGTTGACATGTACCGTCTCAGTAAGGCAGAGGTCAGCAGAGAACACAGAGAAAAGAAAGAGAAGCGTGGCAGAAAAAAAGGCTAGTATCTGAGTTGGCTCAGGAGAGGAAGTAAACTGGTCTTTTCTCGTCCCCCGTGCCTTTTCTGGGAGGAACTGCAGTGAAAGCATGTCTTTTCCTGTCCATGTCATCCCTGACCAGGCTGGGATGCAACCAGGTTTGATGTTTAGCCCTACAGTACTCGCCCTCGAGTGTCCAGACCCCCACACATACAGCAGATATGGAGAAGTGAGTGAGAGAGTCAGCAGTTCAGTAAAGATGGCCTCACATTGCTCAGGAGGCGGCGCACAATTTGGCACCCTCCTCTCCTTTACGCAGGATCTTGTGCAGGCCAGGAGACATGTAGTAGGGCCTGGAGGAGGAGCCATCGTTCCTCTCCAGGTCTTCACCTGAGACCAGATCCCAGCACAGCAGAGGACAGGAGAGGCAGCGTTAGCAGACAGAGTTACAGCCAGGAAGAGAAAGCAAAGCAAAGGCTTAGTAGAGAGAAACAGTCAATAAGGTCATGCAGGAAGTAGAGAGTTGGATGAGCAAGAATCTGTTTCAGAGCCGGTGTAAAAGTGGGAAGAGTTATTATTCAGCGACAGGCTACTTGACATTTAATATTTAACCATCTTATCAGTGCTCAGTATTATCAGTATTCACCTTCTCACAGCTGCATCATGTAAATCACTGAAAAGAAGCAGCGTACTTACAAAAGCACAGGAACAGCGTGTCCACACACATGGCGTAGACGTTAAAAAAACCATGTGCGATCATGTAGGATCCGAATATCACCGTCTGGAAGATTCAAAAGGTTGAAGTCAGGTTGCTATTCTGTCAAACTGTGTCTGCTTTATTAAGCAACAAGGAAACCTCAACAACAATATGAATCACTGACTTTAATCCTCCAAAACAAAAACTAATTACACTGTGCAACAATCTGATCTGAATAACTAGAACAGTGTTAAAGAAACCAGTGAGCTTTATAATGTACAGCACACATCTGCCGAGAAATTTCATCCCTCACACTTGACACCAGACAGTGTGTGTTCTCTCTCTTCTGGAGACAGGAGAGGTAAACACACTTATGAAGAAATAAATCAGATCCCACTTTCTGTGTCTACCAAGAAACAAAACTACATACAAATTTAGAAGGCTACATTCTAAATTAGTTCTACCTGATTACAATATCAGTGCTATCCTTTGCAAAAATGAGAGAATTACATAAATACTTTAGTGGTATACTCTGTGAGAAAAGCTGTATAATTTACATATATTTGTCAAACTAATGCACCAGCTGCATTTTAATCTTTCTCTATGGTTATTTTAATAAAACACATCTTGATTTTCCTTACCAGAAGGGGGACCCAGTAGTAATTTAGAGACGGCACCTCCTCTTGAATGACTGGTATTTTACGTGTGAAGAAGAAAAATGCAAGCACACCTGAAAACATATAAATACATTTATATTCAAGATAAGATAATCCTTTATTAGTCCACAAATGGGGAAATTTCCATCATTACAAAGTGGACAGTGGATTACAAGAACATTAGGACATCAGTAAAAATGTATGAAAGTCTGAGTAGGCAACAACCAAGTGCAAAATCTAAGGCATCATATAAACAACATAAGTCCATAAAATAAGTGGACAAAATTGGTGGACACAACAGACCAACTGGTTTAATAAAAGTCGAGTAAGGACGGTTTTAGGAAACTTACAAACATACTTCTTTTATATATATATATATATAATATATTTATATAAAAATATAATTTTTTTTATAAAAATATTTATATATATTTAGATTAAAACATTTTAGCACAATATTTTCAGTACAATGATTCATACGGTAAACTACTGGGATTTCAGAAGATTTCATAAATTTAAGGCCTTATAAAATTTTATGTGACACACTGCACGACCTTTGCAGTAAATTTCAGTGTAATATGACGCAAACTGAGTGGAAATAGAGTGTGTGCGTGGCAGAGATAACTGGGAGTGAGATGATTTATCATCCACCTAATATTCAGGAGGATGCCTCATCCTGTCACTTCACAGACTGCAGGTGACATGAAACTTACCAACACTTCCTGAAATAAGCAGTTTTCCCAAAAAGAGCAGAAAGTCTGTCACCTTGTCCAGGACAGCCACCCTACAGAGGGGAGAGAGAGGTTGAGGGTGGGGGAGAATGAAAGCCTTACCGAAGCCTTGAGAATGAAAAGCCTTACCGAATAATGTTCCTCATCAAGAGGAAGAAAGCATCCTTGGAAGAAGTGCAGAAGTTCTTTCCATACATTGCTATCTGTTGGCGAGGGAAAAGTCATGAAATATCGAGGCCAACTGACAAACACATACAGTGCTTGCAACAAATCACTCTAAAGCCGGTTTGTTTCCCAACTCACCATAATGTATGCATTTCTGTCTATGAACCTGATGAAATGTTCCAGACACCAGAAGCAGCATTTGAGGCAGCAAATCAAGAATCGAGCGCACGCATTCTGAGAGCCTGGGAAAACCATCATCCGTCAGAAACATCCCATTTGAAATGATCATTAAATTGTGTCAGATCAACGTTGGCATGAGTTACAGCTTACCTTTCAGTTTTTGATCCAGATACTCCAGAACAATTCGGATCATCTGAGCAACAGTGAGGATCAAAGAACCGAAGGCCAGAGAACCTGTGTGGTAACTGTGACGAGAGCAACAGATCAACTAAGACATCTGAACATTCACGTGGAAATCTCCCTTATTAATGAAACAAAAATATAAGCCCCAAGGTATGCCTTTAGGTATTCATACTTGACCATTTTAGAGACAGAAAAGATAACAGAAGTGGACATTTGATCTTTGGCATATAAAACGGTGACCTGTCACTCAAAAATGATCCTCCCAGTATCAGACTTGTAGAAAACATCCAGAGTAAAATCAACCATTTACTTTTACATTCAACTTAAAATCTAGTACTTTGAGAACCATGATATCTCTGTCATGCTGCTCTCTACCGTATGGCTCGGCTAAAAGCTGAGTAGAGGGGGCACGCTGGGATGTCGCTTGGCTTCTTCAGGGCCCAGTAGTAGGAAGCGAAGGCCCCGGCCAGGGTGCACTGGCCCAGCGCGATGGTAAAGTTGACCAGCCAGAGGAACATGAACAGGTTACACAGGTGGAGGACGGGGATGTAGCGATGGTACATACTTTCCCCACCGTAGAAGGCAAACATGCATTGTGACCCGGGGCACACTTTGGTAATGTTGGTCTGACTGAAGGTCTGAAAGAAAATCACAGATGTGAGCATGACATGCTGTTGGGCAAGAGTGATGTGATCTAGTATTAGCTTCAATATTTCTTAAATATACGCTTAAATCACCATGAGGCAAACTAATCAATCACAGAAAAACACAGGAGTCACTTTACTGATCTTGGCTTTTTCCATTACACTTCTGTTTTACATGTTAATTAATATGTTTTGCTAATGAGCTTTGCTTTGAAGTAATCTTGAATTAATTAAAAGTTGTGTGACCACATGGCATATAAATACTCTCATTAACATACACAAAACAGAGGGCTGATGACTGACATTTGTCAAATGAGCATTCATAGCCGTCAGCAACTAACATGAACACTATTTACATTAGAGAATTTAGAGATTTATTATAAATGCTGCCAGCTGACAGGTTTTAATTGTAAGCGATTCCTCTGATTGATAACAGTCTGGTCAAGACATGATTCACAAAGAAAGAGTGACAAAGTTCAGTGTGAAAGAGAGAGGAGGGCTAACCTTTGGACTGCATGTGAGGTTGGCATACATGCATTTATCATCAGCAGGTGTGACCTTGTAGACTGCGTTACCAGATGATGCTAAGAAGCTGAGTGGAAAATAGTTAAGGGACATCTCCTTCACACGGCAAGGCAAGTCATCTGCTTCTTCCAGGCATTCCTATTCCCCTCTCACTTTTCTAGATCTACTTACATAATCTGTTTACAGGTAGGTTTTTTCTCTGAATGACTTTGTTCGTCAGAAGGATACACTGCCGTGACGGCCCAGTAAGCAATGCAGATGGCCAGGAGGAAAAAGGTGATGATGGGGTAGAAGAGAGTGGCCATGATGTAGCTGATGGCCCTAGAAGCAAAGATCAAACATATTTTTGAAATGTGTCACATGAGAGGAAAAATAGGCAAACACACCATTTCATTTTTAAGAGGTCAACAGAGTTTTTCTTCATATTACATACTTGCTTCCCTCCTTCAGTAAGGCAATAGCGATGGACAACCTCTTCCTCAGGAATATCAGCATGACCACAATGATGCCCTCAATCACAGAAAGTGAGATCACTACAAAACAACAGTAACGGTCAATGCACACATCACAAAACACTGCTTTAACTTGATCCTTTAGCATTTCAAACATTTCATCCAAGTTAGTGAAATATATTATTAAAGTAAGTAAATTATGATTTAAATCACTGTACTGAAGTTCATTCTATTAAATTTCTTTTTAAAAACTGAAGCTGCAGGGATGGCATGTGAGGGTGTTTGGCCATTGAACTATGTCTGTAAGGGTTTGGAATCACATATTATAATGAAGGAAGTGGATGAGAACGTACTGAAAATGAGCCACGTTTGGCTGAGCTGAAGGTAAATGCTGAAGTCTGTGTGGAAGCCGATATCAGAGATGGTGACGTAAGCACCTGGCTTCTCGCTCAGAGTGCTGTACTCCCAGTAACAGTGCCAGATACCTGAGAGACACCGAGAGACCGAATGGAAGCCAGGACAACAAGGTGACAACATGAGGTGAATCAATGTCCAACATACTAAATGCTAAACATATCCAGCAGCCACTGGCAATGTGAGGTCAACGGTGAATACTCACCAAAGCCGACCGCTGTGATGACACCGAAGATAATGAGCCACAGGAGCACGGCAGCAGTGTAACGCAGCAGCAGGATGAAGACCAGACTGACCACCATGGTTATCACCAGACCACTACAACAACACAAACCGACCAGTATTTGACCGCTGGGACAGTTAGAGTGTTACAGGGTAAACATGTTCAGTAATTTATTTCTTTGATGGATCTGATACTTTTCTCTACCGACATCCATAAATTTATAAAAAGAAAATGAAAATCACCAAAAGTGTATTCTTACATGAGGATCCAGTCCCAGGAGTTTGCATAATCCTCAAAGATCTTCATGCCAACTTCTTTGGCATTCAGCAGACTGGCGATGCTTCTGTGATGGTGTGACAAGGTGAGAAGAAAAAACTCTAAAAACATACTTAGGGTTCCTCAAAACATTTTGACACTTTATTTGTCATTAATGCTCTTACTACGGCAAAAAGATGAATGTTGAATGTCAAAATGCTTTATGACCTACACACTGGGTTAGGAGAGTCTGAAGGTAAATATACTCTTCACAAAACAGCATTAGTGTCACTGAAGCTATGGAGCGATAGTTCCTTCAGTATGGTGATAAAAGGTAAAGCAGCGGGTTACTGAATGTGAAACAGAGGCACATTAATGGATGTGTCACATTGGGAACCCAGGTAAAGATAATCAACAGAAACAAACATAAAAACAAAATACTCAACATAAAAGACTCCTGTGTCTCATCTGGAAATCTTAACTACTCCCTGCAGGGTGAAGACAACATTTCAAACAAAGACAAATGACTCATAGAACATTTTTCTTGTCTACTTCGATCTAATGTATTTAAAAAAACAAAAACAACAACCTCTTGTGACAGAAATCAGAAACAAACTTTGATGTTGAAACCTCTACGGGGTAACGACAAGACTGGCAGAAATATCGGAGCACGACTACGGCAAAGTTTGAACGCCCTATGACTCAGACAAATCTCAAAAGTACGGACAGAGGAGAAGCTAACATCGCTATGGGATGAACCATGTAATGAAGAGCTGTAATTCAGCTCCCTAAAGGTCACTGAGACCTTGTCTATAGACAGGAGATTGGATCACATCCAGCGCTGTTATGCAAACCTGCATTCATATCTGGATCAGAAGAGCAAACTGAACCACCACCAGGGGGAACCACATCACTCTCCATGTTATTTGACACCCAAAGTGGTGGTGGATGACTGGATGTTCTGAGGTAGATGTTTATGCCACAAACAACTGGATTAATCTGTCCTGATTCTTGTCCACTGTTGCTGGTGGAGTGAAGCAGGAGCAGATAGCTTATAATGAGGAGGGAGGGTTAGTCTACGCAAACCTACTGGCTACAGCGGAGGCAAAGTTAAAAAGCTGAAATATATAGTTTTTGAGACCTGTGCACTCCTCGCTGCATGGCAGTTACTTGGCTATGAAGAGAAAAGCATTAGAAGCACATTATCTCTCAAGGTAATTCAAGGCAAACACAGAATCATGTATTGCTTATTATATCAGCTCTCTGGTTGAAATACATGATCTCTTGGCTCATCCAGAGTTTAAAGCTATCCCAGCCCTTCAACGTATTGATGGAGTAGATTTACAAAGCAGCTGCTGTAAGCTTGAAGGCAACTGAAGTTTTACTCTTAAATCTGCAGGCGAGCTGCATTTTCATGCAATAAACATGCAAACTTGAATGTGGTTGGACACATTCCTGGGCGTCTGTGGCGTCAGCGACGTGCCCACTTGTCCTACCCTGTAATATTTGTCCAGAGCCCTCTGGGTGCAGAGTTGACAGCCCTAGTGACAGTATAACAGTTTTACAAAACACTTTACAGGAAAAATGATTGATGCATATTTCTACAGCAAGAACGGCATTTCTCCATATAATGTACATGAAAAACCTGGCTTAAGATTGAAGCAGCAGGGAAGCAGATCTTACTTGGCAGCATCTTTGAGGTCGTTGACACTTCTCTGGTTGTTTTCACCGTCTTTGAAGAGAGTCTGGTTGGCTACAGTTAAAATTCCATTTCTTGTAATGAAATCCGGGAAGCACCGCTGAAGGACTGAAACACAATTTTTAAACTTCTTTTTGTTCTGTAGTAGTTTGGCAAATAAATAGGGAGCCACTGTGTGTCACTGTCTTTGCAATTATTCAGATTCACTTACAAGGTCTGCTTGGCACGATCATAGATGGACAGTCTTCGTCTCGTATGACTTCTGCAATTGACTGAAAGGGAAATAAAAGAGACGACACAACAATTAAATCAAGTTATTCATCATAGTATTCATCATAACTAGAGACGGAGGGCCTTCTCCATCCTCCTCACCATCTCACCATCTCACCATCTTGGTCTCACTGGAACAAATCTCTCTGGTTTCACTCTTCAGTTTGTCACTACAACTCCAACTCCAACACTGCTTCAGTCTACCAAGGCGTGCCGCAAGGATGTGTTCTTGGACCTCTGTTGTTCACCACATAAATACTCCCCCCTGGTCAGATGGACAACCCTCAGCTCTACCTTAGCACCAAAGCATCCGCCCAGCTCCTTCCACAGTCACTCATCAACTGCCTCCTTGAAATACAACACTGGTGGTCATCAAACTTTCTAAAACTGAAAAGCAGTAAAACTGAGCTCATGGTTGTGGCCCCAAAGGCTCTGCTTCAGAAGGTTGGAGATCTCACGCTGGACATTGACGGCTGCTTCATCTCCTCTTTATCAACAGTCCACAACCTTGGTCTCATTCTCAACCCCATTCCACATCAACTCACCAAATCCACCTTTTTTATCTCGGAAATATGTCGCGACTGTGGACCCAGACGTTGCTTAAACCTTTATACACACCTTCATCACCTCCCATCTGGACTTCTGTCCTGGACAGGCTCCTGTATGTACAGAACTTAGCTGCCAGAGCCTGGCAGCACATCACTCATTTAACTGATCCTTCCATTGTTTTCATCTGTCCTGTCGGTTTCTGTATTTTAAATCACACCTAACGATTAATAGGTCAGTTCATTTAAGTTCTTACTGATGAAACCACTGCATTACCTACGTAAAAGTATCAAATATTTGCAGTTTCACCAGAACAAAATAGTAACTAGAAAAGCACTTAGAGGGCGCAGACCTCCGCCAAGGTGGGGGTGGCGACTTTTTATTTGAAGTTACCCCGCTGCCAAGGAGGTTATGTTTTCACCGGGGTTTGTTTGTTTGTTGGTTTGTCAGTTACCAAAGTAACTCAAAAAGTTATGGATAGTATTTGACAAAATTTTCAGGATTGGTCGGAAGTGGCCTAACTTAAAACTGATTAATTTTTGGTGGTGCCGTTGAATCAGACCCGATCACCACCAAAAATTAATCAGTTTTAAGTTAGGCCACTTCCGACCAACTCTGAAAATTTCATCAAAATCCGTCCACAAATTTTTGAGTTATTTTGCAAAACAACAAACCAACAAACAAATAAACAATCCCAGGTGAAAACATAACCTCCTTGGCAGAGGTAATTACAAAAATAATTAATCAGTCACCTGTATAACATCCGTACATTTTACAAAAATAAATTTTAGTTTTCAATCTCGCTTACAGATCCTACTTTAGCTATTTTTACTTTTCAATGGTTGCAGCATGTTTTTAATATCACGTCAGGTGTGACAGGCTTGTGTCGCTGTCATGCTTGGGATGATGTGGGAAACCAGTGATTCATTTTAAGACTGAGCTGTTCGGCACTCCCACATGCCACCTCACTTTCTGGTTTTTGCACTCCATCACGCCAACGTCAGCACACTGCTGCCAGCTGACAGATCGGGGCTGAGATGTGCATCAGAGGCTGCTAGCTCACTTCCGGTTAACTCAAAGCACATTCAAATTAGCTTTTCATTATTAGCAACACTGTGCAGATAAAAGTGATGCAATCTGAGGATGGATTACTTGTCATAACCAAAGTCATTTACACAGAGCTGGGTGATCTGGTCTACAAAACAATAGCAAGCGAGCACTGCAGCCAGAGGAGGCTGAGTATATAAAATAAAAGATAAAATGGACCACTAACCACTGTCTCTCACCTTACTGCTAATCTCGAAGCCCGGCTTGCAGAATTGCTTATAATATTCCCAGTTTTTGGCATTCCACGCATCCAGGAGAGTTGCAAATCTGTCAGGGCACTTGGAGACGCAGAGCTGGAGGAGACAACACATCCTCTTAATGAGAAAGCCCATCAATCTTGCATAATCAAGCGTGGAGGAAAGGTCGGAGAGGAACGTAAAGCAGAGCAGAGGGGTGCTGCTGAAAAGGGATTCACTCCTTCTCTCACCTGGGTTGTAGGGCACTGGAGGTTAATCAAAACTGTGGGATTGGCACATTTCAACATGTTGAAGTAGAATAATATGGCTTTGTTTCTGTGGAGACAAAGGATGATGGCAAAGGGAGGAGACTGATTAGAAGGATTCAAAAGATTGAGAAAGCAGCCCATTACTGCAATGTTTTATCAGCGTCAACACACACACATACATACACACACACACACACACACACACACACACACACACACACACACACTCAGATAGAGACGGAGGGGAAGAGTGTACCCTGCAGCCTGCCATAACTAATCAGCACCATCACCATGTATTGTGGTCAAATCCTTTTGTGTGCGTAAAGATAACAATGGGAAGCTGACAGACAAATTGGGGAACATAATTATCCCAGTGTACAATTATTTAAGAAACACATTGCTTCACTCACGCATTGGAGGTGTTCTGGTGGCCACAGAACTGGCCGTGGCTGTCGGTTGGATAGACGACCTTCCTGGGGTCGCCATGAATCCAGGCTGAAAACACAGCACAACACTGATCAACACAATGATACACACTAACTCAGAGAAATAAAGAAATGGATCTGCTTCCAAAATTCATCAGGCCAAGGCCTTATGTTGCTCACTGTGCTCACCAAGGATAAAAAAATAAGCAACATAATTAACAAGATAACAATGGAAATTTATCTGGATTGCATGTACGCATGTTAATTAAGAAGAAACATCTACACAGATTAAAAAACAACAACAAATCAATCCAGTTTAATTTGTTTTGTTCCGTTTCTCTAGATAGGAGCAGCAGCAACCCTGAAATTCAATTTACTAAGCAATTATTGTGTCTCATTTGTTTGGCCAACCTGAACAACAGCAGGCCTTTCACCTTGCCAGTCAATGAAGCATTGTGCTGAACGTGAGACGTCGCAACAAAGGCAGTCTTTGACACAACATGGATGATGAAACTTTAACAGAAAGAACAGAGGGCTCTTCAGCTCACTGCAGACATGTCAGTGCGTAGTTGAAGCCACATCCACTGTCACGGCTCCTGCTCTTTTTAAATGACTGGGAAACAGCGAGTCCATCTGATGCCAAAATTGAGACGTGACTCCTCTGACAACAAACTGGACAAGACACTTTGGTGACACTGATGGGATTTAATTTTCCCCTAATTTCTGATGTACATCATATGCATGGATAAGACAGGTTAAGCTTTTTTTGCTTGACAAAAAAGAAAAATGGCAGAGTGAAAGAAAATGAGAAGGGGAGAAATAAAAGTAGATGGAGCAATAAGAAGGAACAACAAATGGGGATAAAGGAAAAGTGAGAGCTGATGGGGATATTTACAACAATGCATGACTTCAGTCAGTTGCAGACAAAAGTGGACTCTCCATCATGCTCGAGAGAGCTAAACAGCTTCAAGAAAATTTGAAAGAAATGAGAGCCAGAGGGTCTCTGGTCATCCAGTTCCCAAAAAGCTCAAAAAACTCAACAGCAAAAACAGCTTTATCTCTATCTATCTTTATCTATAATACAGTCATGGAAAAAAGTATTAGACCACCCTTGTTTTCTTCAATTTCTTGTTAATTTTAATGCCTGGCTCAACTAAAGGTACATTTGTTTGGACAATTATAATGATAACAACAAAAATAGCTCATGAGAGTTTAATTTAAGAACTAAGGATTATTCATTTTCCATGGTTTTCTTGATAATAACCAAAATTACTTAAATTCTTACATCAATAGCTATGGCATTGTACCGCCAAAAACACTACTTTTAAGCATTCCATGTTTTCTTTTCTGTTTGCTTTAAACACATGATACACACAAGAGTTAATACTTGATTGCATGACCATTGTTTTTGATGACTGCAGCCATGCGTCTTGGCATGCTCTCCACCAGCTTCTGACATTGTTCTGCTGTCACAGCAGCCCATTCCTGTTGGACAAATTCAAACAAATTTTCTTTGTTTTTGGGCTTGTGGTTCTCCATTTTGAGTTTGTTGATTTTCCACAGGTTTTCAATTGGATTAAGATCTGGTGATTGAGCAGGCCAAGGCATGGTGCGAATGTTGTGGTTCTCCATCCAGGCTTTAACTGACCTTGCCGTGTGGCAAGGGGCATTGTCTTGTTGGAAAATCCAGTCATTCAGGCAGGAAAGAGTTTTCCAGCTGATGGAAGAAGACTGTTTTCAAGGGTAGTCCTGTACTTGACCTGGTTCATTCGGCCTTCACACAATTGCATTTGCCCTGTTCCACTCAGACTGAAACAACCCCAGATCATGACTGATCCACCCCATGTTTTACTGTAGGGGCAAGACAGTCTGGGTTGTAAGCTTCTCCAGGCTTCCTCCTAACCAGTAAGTTGGCTGGAGTGGGCATCAATTCAAAATTGGATTCATCACTGAAGAGAACCTTAGCCCAATCATCAACAGTCCAATCCTTGTGGTCTCGAGCAAAGAGTAACCGGGCCTTCCTCTGCCTTTCATTGATGAAGGGCTTCTTGCGTGCTCTGTGTGACTTCAAACCAGCTTCAACAAGTCGGTTTCGAACTGTCCTTGCCGAGCAAGTCACATTTCTCGACAGTGCCCACTCATTTTTAAGGTCCCTGGAGGTCTGACGGCGATTCCTGACACAGGAGCGGATGAGTGCACGGTCATCTCGTGGGGTAGAAAGACGTTTCCTGCCACGGCCAGGTAGCAATTTGGTAGTGCCATGTTCAGCTTGTTTTTGTTGTTGTAATGAACGGCTGTCTTGGAGATCTTCAGTTTTTCGCTACCTGTCTCTCACTCATGCCAATTTCCAGCAGTGCCAAGATGGCTGCCTTTGTTGCTTCACATAATTCTTTTGTTTTAGGCATTATGTGAGAGCTGACAACTTCTGAGTTGTGCTACGGCTTGAATGTAAGCAGGAAACCACTCTAGGCCTTTGCATGTGCAGTGCTGCTTGTGACATGAAATGGCCTCTTATATACCCTGGGAATCAATTAAGCTTAAGAATGTCAAATAGGACATAAAGTATTATGTGACCAGCTGCATTTTTTGTTGTGTTCATTGTATTATACATTTAGTGGTACCAGATATTAGAATGAACAAGAAATTGAAGAAAACAAGGGTGGTCTAATAATTTTTTCCATGACTGTATGTCTTAAAGTTGTACTTGAATTATTGGGTTGTGAATAAAATGAAACTGTCTGTGGTATATTAATAATTTGTCAAATTATTGTCACGGGCAGAAAGAGTTTCAGCTCACATCCGGACCAGAACACATCACATCATGTTTGCGTCATAAGACTCAAACTCACCCACGGTGCCCAGAGCGATGTAGCCCAGGATGACAAAGATGAAGATAACACAGCAAACCACATCAGTGCAGCTCCTGGTAGCGGGGGAGGAAAAATGTGTGAGAAGAAGAAAAATGTGTGAGAACAAATAAGAAAGGTGCGATGCGGGAAAGACTGCAAGAGAAAAATATGGTTATTAATGAATGGTTGGTTTGCTTGAATGCCTATCAGTATCATGGGAGTATCATGGCAGTATCATGGGAGTCTCCAGGAAGACTTAGGAAGAGTTGCTGTGTGGGGGGTGGGGGAGTTTGAGCATCGCTACTGGGTATAAGAAGGTGTCATCTGTATACTGTGCTGTCAGAGAAACTGTAGTGGAGGTCTACTGACTTTCTAATGAGACTCTGAAACCCCCCAGAGTTAACTGTCCCACAGGCACAGAGACAGCTATTTGAAGACTGCCTCTCTCTCCACAGTATCCTCAGCCTGCTGCTTTAAAGCAGCCTCTCACTCTCTCCCCTTCACTGTTTCTCCCACAGTAAGCTTTCTTCCTCTCATTTCCACCCTGGGAGAAGCTGTCAGTCCAGCCCCTTCTTAGCCCCCTTTCAAAACTATTCAGGCCATGAGTACTGAGCCCAGCCTTGAATGAAGCCAAGTTCAATCCACTGTGCCCAGCAGTACCATACAGGGGACAAACGAAGCCTCCCTCCAACACCATACGCTACACAAATTGACTTGAGATCCTCATCTCCTCCAGCTCCTAACCCCTCTTTCCTCTTTCATCCAGAGGAGTGAAGCCGATGTCAAAAGAAGGCCTGAGCTCAGAGATGTGACAGTGTTTCCTCTGTGTAGTCCTTTGAAGAGTGGATTGTCCTTGTTTTGTATGCAGCATGCTTACATGGTTCTACACAGGCTGCTCTTCAGCCTCTAAACACAATTTCACGATTAAGTAGCAGACAGTGAAGAGAGAGATGAGAGCAATGACGTGCACCCATCAACACATACTACAAAGCTGCATAAAGCAGACTAATTAATTTACACTACTGGAAGATACAAGCAAGAAAAATACAGAGCAGAGACTGAGTGTTGCCTCTTCTTTTAAGCTTGGTTGGTGAATTATCCCACAGTGCTGGTTTCACAGCCACCTTTCATGGCTCTGCATTAGAAGGTTGCTATCTGTGTTAAGAGGCAGCTCTTGTAGATTGGTTTGCTCTGGACTCAGCAACATGATAGATCAGATTCTCCCCATTTGAAATACATTGAGATACCTTCAAAGTCAAAATGTGCTGCTTGGTATCCCCAGGAAAACATCCCAACATCTGTCGAAACCTTTGACAGATGACACTGGACAACAAAAGTCTAAAAGAGCAGTTGGCTGCCATATGAAATAAGACTTAGGGGCTTGGTGTAAACACTTTTCTGGAAGCACAGCAATTATTTTTGGGAGATAAGAGAGAAACAAAGGCAGCAAAAGTGTGAACAGCTCTGCCTGGTAAAGACAGCCACAGTTCTCCACTGAGCAGTATAAAGACAACCTGCCACACTGCAAGTGAAGCTGTTGCTGATATTGTGCAGATTATCAACAAAGAGAGACAAGGGAGTACCATTTCATTACATTCAGAATAAAAGAACAAGAGGAAGAGCTGTCAGGGTTGCCATGGTAATGGTTGCATTCCTTGTCTTTGAATCCTTCTCCATCCTTTAGCTGGAAGATAAGTTAGCTATCACTCAATGACACATCAGAGATGATTAAAAAGGGGAGATCTGAGGGGTAAGGGTCTAAAGCCCACTTTGCCTCTGCTCCGCTGTAATGTCTTACTGTAGATCTGTTTTGCTTCCCCAGCTCCCTCATATCAGACAGCACGACTGCATTACTGAGACAAAGTGCACACTGCAGTGCCCGATTGCTAATACAAAGTCACCTCTGAAGCATGCAAAGGTGAGCGCTGAAGTGAAGCTGACAGAGAGAAGGTGGGTGCAAACAATTCTGCCTGCTTCTCTTATCTCGGAAAAGCAGGCCATGTCCAAAACTGCAAATCTGGACCCCAACCCAGCCTCTTCAGATGTGAAGAGGGACCAAAGGGACTAAAGCATTGCTTTGAAAGAAAGAAAGAAAAAAAAAAAAACAGCACTGGGAGCGCTGTCTGTGCAATGAGAAACTTTTTGAGTTAGTGTTTTATATATATATATATATACACACACATATTTATATGTGTGTATATATACATATATATATATATATATATGTATATATCTCAAGGGAAGGTTGGGAGGGTCAGATCTGCAGATCTGAGGGGATGTTTCTCACAGGCATGAGAGCCAAGCAGGGCACAGTGAAGAGCTTTTCTAACACAACACAAAGCTCCTTTACGATACATTATTGCGATATATTGTGATATTCTACATAGATCACTGAGAAATTTAAACTGCAGTTTAAAATACGGTATACACATATGTACATATATGTACATATATTCATACACATGCATATATACATATACTGTATATTTTAGGGCGATCAAAATTACCGCATTAACACAGATTTTTTTTTTTATTTTATGTGTTATTTAACTTTTTAATTCAATGTGCAGGAGTCATTCTGAGATCGGCCCAAATCATGACTTTTATGGGGGGGAAAAATTGATATTAAGAAATTAAAAATCAATATTATATCAGAAGTATCACAATATATTGCCATATCAGAGTGTTTCCCCACCTCTAATTACGACATAGCAATAAGACTGTGCAGGTGTGGTACAGCGGTATACATTTGTGACACCGATTGTGACGCATTTGTGTGGCATATTATTTACAGCCAGTTTGCACACACCGTATCCACTTCTGTATTATGTCCTTTAGAGGACTTCTCAATAACCACAGATACAGTTACTTCATTTAGGCACCGAGCCTGCATGAAAACAAGACGACCACAGAGTCGGTTCTCTCCCTGTTCTCATTAAGAAAAGCCTCTGAGCCACAGAAACATCAAAGTATCCTTGGTGCCTTCACCCAGCTGTAGCAGTGAAATGGGCTGGAGAGGGTGGAATAAAGAGACACAGGAGGACTAAAACATGCCTTCAAAGCAGCCTGCCAAACTGACACTGAACATAAAAGAGATAAGAGCCTACATTACCTCAGAAAATGACTAAATCATCAAAAAAAAAAGCCTGCGGTGACACCCTTGAAGAGTTTTTGCTTTATTGCAAAAATTCAGCTCTTCATTGCGCCGAGGAAATCAGATAATCTTAAAATACAGAGTTCATTTTAAATAGCCCTTATATTCATTTTGGAGGAAAAGGTTCAGTTCTGTAAATCTGCATGAGGATCACACCATCAGGATTTTTTTCCTTTTGGCACATGACCTCCCCAAATTATCACAAAAGCTGTCAAATTACATGTGAAGCTTCATGTGACATCCTTTTCTCTACTTTCAATACATTCGACAGCGATAACAGCAGAGTGTGAACAACAGCTTGCTGGGACGAGTAGGGAAATGTAGCCCTCGAGGTGGACAGCAGCCTGTGATTGATCAGGAGAGGTGCTGCTGGTTGAAAAACAGGAGACACCTCCCTGCACCAGCCACAGTGATGTGTGGACTACATCTGCTTGGGTGTATCTGGCTGGTTAATAGTGTGTGTCACTGCGCTAACCCCAGCCACCAGCTTGACTTATGGCCATTGATCTGTGCGGTGGAGTGGAGAGAGCTGCCAGCACTCGGCCTCAATCTTTATTAACGTGACATGACAAGTGATCAATCTATCAACGCAGCCTCCGACTTGGGTGTGTGCCAAAAAGTTTATACAATGGGCAAAATCAATATACACAGAAGACAGTTAAAGGGTCAGTTCCAGGGTTCTTGCACCATTTTAAAAGTCAAATTCAATACTTTTTAAGACATGTTTAATGATCTCATGACCTCAACAAACATAATTTAAGACCCAAAAATGTCAGAGCAATTTCTTTAGTTAAAAAAAAAAAAAAAAAAAAGTCATGTAGGGCTTGACCAAGATGGAATTTTTTTAAGCTGATGCCGATATCAATATTTACCAGGGAAAAAGAATCTGACAACCAATTAATCTCTGAAAATACCATTTCTTTTAATTATTTTTTCAGCCCTTTATCACTTGTGACAGCGATATAAATTGAAGGCATGACACTTAACTTTTTTCTTAATTTCACATCTTTCAAGAACAAAGAAGTGAACTTTTTGAACAAAAAAATGTGCAAAATTGCATTAAATCTTTGAATACTGTGCTGCAAATGCACAATCTGAAATTGTAATACCTGCAGCAAATTTATGGGAAATTTAAGACAATTTAAGACCTTTTAATTTAAGACATTTTAAGACTTTTTAAGGAACCGTGGGAACCCTGAGTCCATCAGAATTAAAAAACAAAACAGTGTTTTTTCCCCCTCGGGGTAAGGAAGTGTGCTCATTGAGTTTTTGAATTTCTTACAGTTATAAGATACTGAGAGTTTTAATAACAGTTTTAATACCGTGCAGGTGAATGTATTTTCATTTCCTGTTATTATTTTCAGTGATGACAAAATGTCTCTCAAATGTACTGCAAGTAACAAAAATATATATATTTTAGCTTCTCCATCCACTGTGAAACAAAAGTTTGTTAAATGTGTTATGTGCAGTTACCTGTTATGAACAGGCCCTCTGAAGTTTGGATCAAACTTGCGAGGTTCACCTGAAAAACAAGCAGATTATGTTGAGATCAGAGTCAAATAAAGTGAATACAGAAAGCATAGATGTCCGGCTGTAACCAACGATTATTTTAATAATCAATTAATCAGTCAATTATTTTTTCGATTAATCAATGAATCGGACAAAAAAAGAGGTATTTTTTTAATTTCCATAATCTTGTTCAAAAACAGGACATTATCTCAAATCGACCGTGCAGAAAAGTGCACAAATCACAGGTTGCTGCATGAACATCCCACAGCTCTTTAAGTAATAAATTCTGAATAATCAAAAAAACAATTTGTCAAGACTACAGCTTGCCGTGTTGTACACAGGTTCTGCTCCATATGAACCATGCTCTGCTCTTCTTCTGTGGTGTTTTACAGCAGTTTGCATCCATCCACTCAACTCAGTGAGCTCCGTGACGTAGCGGTGACTGACATATTAATCACATGACACAATAAATCGATAATGAAATTCATTACCCTACATCGATGACATAACAGCAAAGTGTACTGACTAATGTCTGGTTAACAGCTTAAAATAAGAGAATATAATTCAAAGCAAAAAGAGGAAACAGATGAGATGAGAGAATAACAAATGGTTCTGAACAATTTTATCAGTGACACCACACACCATACCAGTAAAGTGTGCTAGTAAACCAAAAAGAGTCAAACTTTTGATTTACCTTGACCTGGATGACTGAGAACCTGCACAGACACATACCAGTAAAGTTAACCTGCTGTGCTATTCAACTGGCCGGAACAAACAAACTAGGCCATTTCACAGTGCAGGTCTCCTAGCAGGACTGGGATGAAGAGGGGCAATCATGCTAACATAAAGCAGTAAGAGCTGAAACAATGCAGCAAATGCACAAATGTAATAAATCATTTTAAGGACTTAAGCCGAACAGCTTATCTGGGTCACAGCGAGGAATCCCCATTTGACCCAGCAGAGCACCATCCGTCACCAGAGGGGCTAGCTCAAGGCTGCTGTTAGGTATGAGGAAGCACACACATTCAAATTCATCACCGGCAGCTTCTTTGGTGTCCAAGTCCTTTCTCTACCCCACTTGAGTCTAAGCATGACGTGTTGCTGAGCACCTATTAATCACTGCACATGAAGCGTAGTGTCTCCAAGCAGCTGGGGCAGACTTAGGGGCAGCATGAGTGGGTCGGTCTCCCATCTGCCCAATCCCCAAACTGATCCTGTCCAGACGTACATGCAGCACTGTTTCTAGAAGTGTGAGGGATGAGTACACCGTACTACGTACATACAAATCGTGCTGTGAATGCAATCCAATAAAAAGAACCAACAGCGACTCTATCTGTCTCCAAAATTTCACTGTACAGTTGTACAATGAAAATAAAGGGCATCTGATTCTCTCCTGATAACGAGTATTGTGAATAATTTATGTGATGCCTCCTTCCCATAGAGCTCCACAATCATCCAAAAACAATTAAAAACACATTAAAAAGCTATGTTACATTGGGCTGATATAATCTCTCATTACAATGAACATGGCCATTGTTATCTATTTGGGAACAACTGCATTTTTTAAATCTCTGGAGAGTTTCTCTGTTTGTGAAGACATCTGTGAGCAGGAAGGCTCTTTAATACGGTTCTGTTTGCTGCTGTTGTAAAATGGTAGCATGCCACAAACCCTCTGAAATGACTCCTTTGAAGAGGACATATTATACACCTTTTTCTGCAATTTTCTATCGGTCTCAGTCTCAGTCAACAATATTGTATTCAAAGTGTATTACCTCAAACTCAGCCCTGGTCCTGAATTCCAGCCAGTTAAAAATCACTGTATTAAGCTCTGCTGATTTTTTTTTTCCGCATTTTATTGTTTATAAGATCAGCAGATACCCCAATGTGACTACAAAGGCTCACAAAAAGTGAGTTTTGCATATGTCCCCTTTAATTATCTGAATTACATCCAATTGGTCC
Organism: Synanceia verrucosa; assembly: GCA_029721515.1. Lineage (NCBI taxonomy): Eukaryota > Metazoa > Chordata > Actinopteri > Perciformes > Synanceiidae > Synanceia > Synanceia verrucosa. Next base: position 4,310,454 of record CM056558.1, read on the forward strand.
AATGAAATATACTAAGTCCAGAAGAGTAGTTAATAGTGATAAAGTTAATAGTTAAAAATTGAACATTTAATAGAGAGAATGTATTTTCTCAAGTAAAAAAATACATCATTATGTTAACTAATTGAGAGCCATTGATGTATTTATATGTCAAAGTGTGCGGGTCGCCGATCACGGTCTCCCACAGCCTGTGAGTAATTTTGGGGCTTCTGGGAGATGTAGTCGGAGCATAAAGAGACGGTATAGGCCTACGCCACAGAGATCAGAACAGGAAGTGGAGACGATCACGTTTAGAGAGCAAAACAGATGGACTCTGGACAAAAAGTGTTGTTTTGGTGAAAGTGGCCTCTACCTCTGATAAAACAAGAATGGAACAAGGTAAAAACAAACGTTTTTTTCATGATTAAATAGTCTCTTCTTTCATTTGAGCTACTCAGAGACACCAGACACCAAAATATTCTGTGGGTCTTGAAATATGACTCAAAATGGGCAAAAATGCTGGAACAAAGGTCATTGTTTTACAAAACATCTGGCACTCGGTGAGTTAATCACAGATCTGATCTGATGAAATAAACCAGGAGACGCAACATGCACTTCTCTCTGTCTCTAAGAAATATATTGTATATTATATCGTAACTCTCTGCCTTTAATAACTGATTCAGCACAGTCAAGCCTGGCAGCTGCTTCTCACAAAGACACCAGCTACACATCCCTAGGGACTGAGCGAGATGCCACAATTATTTGGCCATGGTGGTATGCTTCTGTGTTGTTGCAAACAAGATCTCTAAAGGCATTTTTTCTGCATGAAGATAAGGTATTAAAAAGCCAGGATGATTTTGCATGTGTGAAAGCACACATTCTTGCCTGCCTTTCCTCACTGGGGACTTCTCTACCAGCCAGCCTCCCTACAGCAGCGGCAGGCTGAAAGATAGAGCCGCCAAATTGCTGGGCCAACAGTAAAATAATGTCAGGAAAAGTGACGGAGCACCAGTTTTGCTTAGGAGCAACTCCCGCTGTCCTGAAAATGCAGAGTCAGCAGCAAAAAAAAAAAAAAAAAAAAAAGCACTGGACCTGAAATGCATTTGAATCTGGGTGAGCACTCACATTTCTGTTTTTGTTCATTCTTGCAAAGTGTATATTGGAGGGAGTAATGGTCATGGTAGATGGAGAACTGCATGTGTCACAGAGTACAGTCTGCTGGTCTCATGCTGACCACATGAGGCCATGTTTGCAGCTACTAGATCATGTGGAAATTCCTTGCATGCACCGTAGGTGTGATAAGGACCATTCCAGGTCTTTGCCATCGCAGCAGTGTGAGCTGCTAACCTTTCTTTTAAGATACTTGATATGAGAAGCTCTAAATCCCTTTTTCCTTTTGTCCTTGCTGTTAAAATCCCTATTAGCGTGCCCGGCCATCTGTTTGTCTGTCAGTGAAAGCCACTCACTTTAGCTGTGTTTCAGGTCTAAAAATGGGACACGTTCTGGGTTAAGTATCTGAATTCCTCGGCCAAGGACACACACTGCAGCATCAGCAGAGCACTAGCACTGAATACAAGAGGACACTATCCTTTATTTAAAGTGACAATGTCGAGAACTCAAATGTGTGTTCGCAAACGGTGCATTGTATACACTATCAATCAAGTTGTTTTTTTTTTCAAAGGTTTTATACAATATGGGACAAATAAAGTGAGCCCGATGCCAAAGAACCAGGGTCAAGCATCCCGACTCACAATCAGTTTAACCATGTGGACTAAAAACAACTCCATACCACTCACATTTTCATTTGGGACCTTTACAGTCACCTCTGCATGATGTACAGACAGAGTGAGTGAACTATTCCTCTGTACTGTTGCTACATCCACATGGCCAGCAGGCAACATCACATGAAAGGAACCATATGTAGGATGGTGGCCAAAACTGGTACTGCAATCACTTTCAATTTACTGTAGAGTGGTGTCTCCCCTCTCCTAGTATCCAACAGGAACAGAAAGTGTTACAGTGAATGAAAAGCAGCCACCTTGGGCATCACCATGGGCACTTAGAAGGAGTAAAATGGGGTGGGGGAGAGCTGTGGGGTGCTGGGGTAAAGTGAGCGGAGCTCTGGGTCGGGGGCTGCGGATCCGCAGTGATAGTAGCTGATTGGGAGTGCTGCTTCTCGGTCAAGGTCGGCGGGTAGCACCGGCGTCTGCCTGGAGGTCCAAATTCAGCACAGTCAAGCCTGGCAGCTTGAGGAACAAAAAGTGTAACAGTGAATGAAAAGCAGCCACCCTGGGCATCACAATGGACACTTAGAAGGACTAAAATGTGCCGGAGGAGAGCTGTGGAGGGATGGGGTAAAGACAGCGGAGCTCTGGGTGGTGGCCAGAGGTACTGTATGTGGTGAGAGTGACTGATCAGGAGTGCTGCCCATCCGCTTTCAGCCGTCTCCATCTTTCAAAGGCATCTCCTATACAAATTCTTGTTTTATTTTGGACTTTGTCACAACGTATTTCGGATCCATAACGAGGTCTTTTAGGTTTCATAACGTTAGACATTATTTAGCCGACACATTTGGCTGTGGTAACTAGAGCAGAGCTGGCAACCCGGATGCTGACGCACTACTGACTTGGTGATTGGGAGATAGGTGGAGGGTGGAGCATCAGACCAAAACACAACATGACAACATCAACATCAGTTGAGGGCTACAACTTGGCTTTTTAAATGAGAATATCCTGGCTGGACTACTGTTGTCAGTGATATAAGTATTTCTTAATGTCTGTTGACATATCAGGGCCATTTTATGATTAATTCAAATACATTTCTTACATATTGTAACTTTAACTTACATCAGAGCTAATTAAAGGTACAGCTGCTGGGGATGAACAAGATATGTAGCTGGGTACCACACTGGGCCTAGTGTAAGCTATGTGGATTTAAAAAATCCTTTCACTGACCCTCCTCAGTTGTGTGAATATTCAAAACATTATGCGAGTCTCCACGGTGCGGGAGCAACTGTGACACAACCTGGATAGTCCATATGGTGAGTGCAAGTTGAATCACACTGAGATCAAGGCAAGCTAACGGTGAGAGGACAGACTGTGGTGCAGCATCGAGGAGCAGAGTCATGTCAGTGGTTTCTTGATCAGCCTACTGTTTGGAGAGTCGTGGAGTTTGCCAGTCTGTCCAGCAAGACAGCCAGCAGGCAGCAGGGTCCCCCGCCAACTGGCCAAAAATGAGGCGAGTCATTATGTTGATCAAAACCCAAAATAAAAAGCTGATGACAGGAACTCAACAACAAAATGTGTGACTGGATAACAGAAAAAACATATTAGAACCTTATACGGTAAACTGAAATATTTGTGCGGTTTACAAAGCCCTTAGTTCCAACACAACATTCAGGTGGCAGAGTGTGTGCTTACTCAGCAAAGCTAAAATTAGCTGCTGTTCCAGCATGACTGTGGTTCTTCTCTCTGTCCCACAATAAAAGGTTAAGAGAGAGGTGAAAATAATCACCAGTGACGCCTGGATATCAGCAAACTGCATTAGATGACGGCTGTTTAGACTGCAGTCTGCCAGTGCAGGGGATGAGGGTGGTGGACTGGATGTGTGCTGCCTGGCTGACGGTGCTCAGGCTGAAAGAGGGTCTGTAGTCAACGACATTCGGAAAAAGCCTGGCAGGCATGCTACACAGGGACAGCTAAAGTCACTGTTAGCTCCACTAACGTGGAACGCTGACCCTCCTCTATTGACACGTAGTGTTGGATAATGCCACCATGCCCAGCTGTGACTGAAAGATTTATGCATAACACAACAATCATGGTGGCAATCAAAGGCTCTGAGGCAATAATGCTGGACGGATGAGGAATTACACATCAGGATCAGATAAAAGGCTTTGGCAGTCAGCTTTGCTCCCAAATTCCATTTGCATTCACAGCAAGTCTGCCATAGCAACAACATCTATGGATCAATTTACAGTGGTGACTACGTCTGTGAAACGTAAATATTTTGCAATGAAATCTCCTCTCCCAACAAAGTTTCATTAAAGCTCTCAAAAAAAAAAGCTTGAAGGCAACGTGCCTCAATTTAAAGTCTGTACCTCCTGTCAGACAGCCTCTGAAGTGTGTGCTGCTGAGACTGACTGCTGAGAATCATCTTCAGAGTGTCTGAGAGGAAGAGAGCCAGATGCAAAAAGCCAGCCTGGAGTGATAAAGCTCCAGGGGAAAGTCACAGAAGCAGTTCATCGACTCGTATTTCACAATTTGGGAGGAGACTAAATTGCACACTTACGTCCTGCAGCTCACTTCATCATAAGGTAGACTGCTCAGGGATTATGTGCACACTATAAAGCTACATATATTTCCATTTCATGTGGCAAGCATACTGTGAGACGTGTTAATATGAGAGAGAACCAGCAAATGAAGTCAGCCTGTAGAGCTAATGTAGAAGTCTTAAAATCCAAGTAAAAAAAAGCATGTGATTGTAAAATGTAAAATGAGATGCTAGTCATACAGGACGGTGCTGCCATCTCACTCTCCAGAGTAAAACTTTCTTCACTTTCTCTATCCCGTTCTTCACGGCCCTCCCATCCCAGCACTTCTCAGCTCGTCTCCGTAAACACATCCAGTGCTGGCGGACACAGGCACTAGTGTGCCCAGGCTCCACTGTCCAACACAGGCCTCTTTCATACCGGAGTCAGGCAAACAGCTCGAACACTGCAGGTGCTCTACATGGGCTGGGTCAGAGGGGCCATTTGGAAAGGGCTCTTTTTTTTATTTTCACTCTGCTGATTCATAAACATTTCCAAGACCTGGAGAGAGTGGAGTGCTGCGAGACTGCACTCCTGTCAAAGCTACACCAGGCTTGGCTCCAGCTACAAATAAAAACAAAGAAAGTAAAAATAGAACTGTTAAAAATTCAGCATAATGATGTTGCTCAGCAGGGCAGGCACACCCTGCAAGGCTCAACTGCTGTATACAGTATGTTCATTCATATTTGATGACAGCACTGACTTCTGCCAATCCAGAGAGGAAAGCGACATCAGTAACATGGCTTTGGGGGTTTGGGGTTTTCCTTTGGTCTGTATTTCAAAATTAGCAGTGTTGGAGTTTCTCCTGCAATATTAGTGTTGGGCATGAAATAACAAGAATAATAATAATGAAGCTGCTTGGATTTATCATTGCCATAAAGATAAAGGGGACATGATAAGAGACCCGGTCAGGTCACAGGGTCTCTGTAGGGTCACACAGTTGAATCAGAAAAGACACACACACACACACACACATAAACAATTGAGCATCATGAGCATGAAGTAACCCACATGCACAAGAAAAGAACATTAAAAAAGAGACATTTGGAGTCCGTCTGAAACAACAAAAGCACTCCAGATGGCTTCCCTTTTTCATAATATTAAAAATGTGGAGTGATAATACACTCAAACACTCTCCATGCTGCACCACTTCTCTGCCTCATGATGTCTATCGCCCTTCTGTATCCAAAAACATCCTTCCTGCCTCTCCGGGCAGTACAGTACAACCTTTAAAGTGCTTGTCTCCTCGCTGAGACAAGACAACAACATCCAGATCTCTGGTTTAGGTTTACTTAGCAGAGTCCCCTTGGGATCCTCTCAACTATTAGCAGATACTCAGAGGACTGAGGAGTACTTGGTATATCTTTTTTTATATTGTTTGGTGTCAGTGCATGAACAGTGTTTATTACTGTGCACTATTTTTAGAGCCAAGATAAGACCACAGTGCTAACTGACATCGCCTCAAACGCAGAGGATGGAGGAATCTGGGTTGGGATTTTGAACCCCAAGAGGAGAGTTAGCATCTGAGCATGTCAGGCGCTGACAGCTAGCCTGCTGCTCCGAGCGGAGAAGTGGCAGTATTGTGGCTGGGGCTTTGTGACCTTGGTTACTTCTGTGGGAGCCTCCAGGCATGTCGGTGACCCTGTGAAACAAGACCCACTGCTGCTACTGGAGATCAGTGATGGGCTCAACCGGCGTTGGCCTGGGTTTTTAAAGACATAAACATTAAGAGGATATGCAGCATCTTGATTTCTAAATATGCAACACACACACACAGTATTCGAGAAATCTATAACTTCCAAAATTAATTCCCATTTTCTGTTCATGTATTAATGTTGGTATCCTGAAAAAAAAAAACAAGACAGAATAAGGCAGATGGCTCACAAAAGCGTACAAATTAATCTGCACTGAAAACAGGTTACTGTACATAATCTCACCCTGTAGCCAGATTTATTACCATGTTTTAGGAAGACAAGATATTCAAGACTCTGCACTGGAATGAATTACTAATTACTATGGGGATTTTTTTTTGCTGTATACATTAACACAGAAATCCTCCTCCCGCTTTGCACATCAAAGTTTTATGTTTTATGTTAGGCAGGATGCAGTTGGGCACAGACTCCCAATAGTGGGAAGAATGAAGTGTTGCTGTTGCACATTTCACCATCAACCCTGCTTTTTGATCAATTGCAATGTCTTTTAGTTGCGTACGCTTTGTGCTGACAAAAAACTAGGAAAGGCTGAAGGTCAGGTGAAAGTAACTTAAAAATGAATCCATCACTGACTGGAAATGATTTACATTGCTGAATGTTGTTCCCGGTTGCTAGAAGTTGCTAGAAATGTTAATGACTAGTGACTCCTCTGTCTTTCAGCTAACTCAGATCAGTAAACCCTGATATGTGTAAGCTAACATACCAGGTGCAATGCAAGGCACCTCACCTGTGCACTAAAAAGCATGTTTCCACCATCAGAACACCAGGCCTCTCTTGTTCTTAGGACAGCACATTCATTTAGCACATTAAACCTATCAAAAGTAATCCCAAGACTCACTGTGCATCTCAGACTGAAAACCTACGTGTCTAGCATGAACTCAGCTGTATTTCTCACTCTATTTCCACTGTATCTTTGGCTTTGTGTTTCATTAATCACTGTCAATGTCACTTAGCTTTCCTCTCATAAATACACACTGACTACCGGCCTATTTGAACTGCAAATTGGAAATTTAAAGTCTCCTTGCTGACGCCCAGAAAGCCCCTCCATCGCTAAATATCCACATTTTCACAGATTTGAACAAATCGAAAACCAGAGCAGAGCAGGAGTGACTCTGAAACTATTCACTGACTCGCCCTGCCATTAGTATGAATAGTGTACTTCAAAACTTCCAGGCACTGCCTTTGCTATGCATTGAGAAAAGACATGAAATTATTACCAAAAGAACATAACCTTGTTAAAAATAACGAGCAGATCTGCCGTAAAGACTACAGAGATGGAGCACAGAGCGCTATAGAGCACTACAGTGAGTGCATCGGTCTTAATTTGAGACAAGTACCTGCAGAGGACGGTGACACTTGAAAAGCCCATAATAGCACTTAGTCCTGGGTGCAAAATGGGCCATTTGAGCCATAACCTTCTGTGACTGTGATTTCACAGGAAGAGGCAGTGAATGGTTGATTCTAAACCAAGGCTCTGAGCTTCATGTCAAGGCTCTGCATTGACTCCTTATAAAAATGCAGCGTTTAGGGAAGCTGGCCATGCGAGAAATTTGTTAATTAACAGTGTGCCCGACTCACCACTTTCTGTGGTGAATAGAACCCATATCTAAATTGTTACTTATAAACCTGCCACGGCATGATTATGTGCCATTTTTCCACTTTTCTGACTGACTGGACATTGCAGCAGTACAACATAAATACAGTTACAATTCTGATATAAGGTACCGGTCTAAAAAGAGTGCATTTCAATCTGGGAGGAACAGCAATTGGACAACTGCTGAACGCAAATGATGGGATGGCCGGTAAATCTAACTGCTATTTATGACCAGACCAACAAGTTTACGGCTAGGTGTTGCCTCTATGAGACTGCGAAATAGTACAGCTGGGTACCAAACTTCGATATTTTTGAAGTTCCGACCCAAAAGCTCCGATCCTATCGGGCGTCAAAAAATTAATAATTTTTCTGTGCTAAATTCTGATACCTCAGTGTCTCTGAACCATGCTATCAGATGTCTCTAAGGACGGGGGGACAGATTCATAGAGACACCGATCTGAGGATTAATGTTACTGCAGCAGCATTCGTGTTTTCGACATACGGTGCATTCAGTTGAACATATCAGACTTTCCAGCTCTGAGTCCTAATTTAAAATCGGAACTGTCGGATCTCCAACTCAGAAAGTTATCTGCTACTGACGTAAACAGTAGCTACATGATTTGTTGTACGTCTGTAAAGCTAGAAGAGCATTAAACTTAAAGTTCTGACTTCCAGTGAACACACCATAAGACAAACTCTCACTCCCCAGGGTCCTAAAGAGGAACTGGTAGAAGCCTGTACCTGTTGATCATTACACCAATGTCTAGTATGTCTGCCATGATACAGCCTAAATTACACAAAAATAAACTACTGAGTGGATAATGATGATAATAATAATAATAATAGCACTGCAATAATTATTGATTACCGTGATTAAAGCCTAAATTACACATCGAAATTGACATTGTATCAAAACATTTTGAACAGTACCCAGCCCTAATAGCGAGGTATTCAGGAATCACCCGTTTGTGGACTATGGTTTTGAAGTCGCAAGTTCAGCATCTTGGCAGTCGCCATCTTGACTTTTTGCACACAAGAAGTGGAGTCAAGTACAACCGAATGCTGAATAAAACATTTAAACAACCAAAATGTTAAATTAACTTTCATAAACTGAAAACACACTGTGAAGAGTAGTTGAAAACTGGGACAGTACAAAATTAACATCATTCAGCATTGAAGAAAACGAGAGAGATTATGAACTCAAATCAAGTCAGATCTCATAGACAGAATCAATACAGTTAAATTTGTTGGACAAGTGTCAGTAATGCTGGAGAGAATAGTCCACTTCATCTTCTGGAATAAGAGCAATAAACCAAAACAGAAAGCTAGAAATTGTAGTTACATTCCCAGGAATGTGATTTTCATTTCTATGCACTTCACATTTATAGAAATGCACTGAGTGAAACATTAGTTTCCAAAGTAATCAGACAACACTATGGGATAGAGTAGGCTGAATGTGTCCTGCCGTTCTCTGCTCAGGTGTGAGACCAAAACACTTTGAATTGCTCTTTTGCCAAGCTAGCTGATGAAACGAAAAGCACCCAGGAGCCAATAACATAAAGCAGCTGACCTAAACACTGGGAGGCCCAATAACTCCATCCCATGCTCCACTAGCTGGGTTGCTGGACGCTGTTAGGCAAAATTATGTCCTTTAATTAAACTGTCTCAATATACTCTATGTAATTCTCTGGAGAGTACAGCACTCGAGTTGAGGCAACAGAAGATGATGCAGGTATGTGTATTAGCTTCTGTAATGATGCATACACTGTATCTAGGTACTAAAACTAATGATACACAGGCTCTATGTTGTGTTGCACGAAGCTGTTTGCTATAGGGTTTATGCTAATAAGATGGTGGTGAGCCACATGTCTGCAGAGAGCAGTGAGAATCAACTACAGATGACAGGTTGCAGTCCTGATTGGCACAATGCTGTAGTCATGAGGTCTGAGGGACACATAGGGTCAGCATGTGGGAGACAGTCCTTTTTCTTCCAGTGTCAGCCGTCAGCAACAGACTGGTCAAAACAAAACTGCACAGCTACTGTATGCAGGAGGAACAAGCCTCCATTGCAAACATCTTGGCTGTAATCTAATTACACAGAACTTGGACAGAGTTGGATGATATGATGCAAGTGATAATGATGTGGAAGGCTCTGCTGGCAATGATAAGCATGACATGAGAAAGGTAATAATTATAGCTATTCACTTTTGATGAATGTGAGTATGTGATACCTGATTAAGCATTAACCATACAAAACATACTGTAAAGAAATATTTCATTGACAGACAGTAAGTGCTCGGGAATCGCTTCATCTGGGTTTCAATAGTCAGTTAGTTTCCCATAAGCAGCTTGTGAACGAAGCACTAAATATGGATTTTTATCAATGATTAAATGGAGTATTACATAATATAAAGGGGAAGGAAAAACACTGGCATCAAAGCTCAAAAAGCCTCCAGTAAGTTAGACCCTCACCGCTGTAAGTGACGCTTTGTTTCAGAGACACTGTGTGGCATCTGGTGGTGGTGATAAAGGATTATATTGCTTTAATAAACAACATGATTACTAAGGCGGGCTAATGGACAGAAAATCTGCCCACATACACGCCTGGAGCAGCAAAAAAAATAATGCCACTTGGAGACAATAAATCCTTTGTTATCAAACCCATTCACAGAGGACATTGCTTTTAATCTCCATCACTAACTGCACTACCTGGACTGCAGTGGTTATGATGTGGTAATTATCTTTAATGTGGGCGAGAAGAGAAGGAGGAAAGTGGAGACAACACTTATTGTTGTCAACAGTCTCCTACACTTTTCTTATTTTTTTTTCACACATGAATAAAGACAAGGTATCATAAGAGTCAACTACTGCCAGGGATGATTTTGAGCTAGTGTTGTGTTAAAAAATAAGAAGTACCTTTTAAAAAGGACAAGAGAGCTCACATTAGGCTCATTCAGCTAAAAGAGTTCTGTCATTTTTTTAACTAATTAAGTCACTGGTTAAACCGCTAATTAACGTTAATTGGCGTCGAATCAATTAATAGCCCCTCAATCCGAAATGATCTCAGATCTTTTTACTAAAACCTAGACAGTAATCGACATAGCTAGCTGCTTTTCTTTGTCTTGCTGTTGGAACAAAACAAAGAAACCTGATGTCATCCTCCTGAGAACACAACGATGGACATTTCCCTCTAAATTCATGACAGTTTATCCAACTACCTAGACCAAACGACAAATGTAGAAATGTGTCAGTCTAATCGATAATGAAGATAACCTCAAATTGTTGTCATACCATCACACACACACACACACACACAGAGGGAAAAAACGCATTCACGTGAAGTGACAAACGCAGGAAGGGAAGTGATCAGACTTATTGTCTCCTATTGGGAGAATTCAATGATATATGCCAGGTAAACAAAGGGAGGTAAACATACTACATGGTTGGAGTGAGCCAGGTAACGTGAACTCACACTGATAACTCAATAGGCAGGTTGAGGAAACAAGGCGTCTTATTCTAACGTAAGGAGCCGTTTAAAACACGACCGTTACTGCGTATTTTATGTCAAACGACGAGGAGCCCCGAAATAGTTAGCAAGTGACAATGTAAGCTAGCTAACGGCTCTGAAAATCACAGCAAGAGGCTAAACATCATTTGGGCTGGAGGACGTGATTTTATCATACCGCTACACAGACAGAGAGAAAATATTTTTTTAAAAAAAATGTTGTAACGTTTAATGTAACAACAAAGACGACCCGACTCACCATAGTAAGAGGAGGGGATGTCCGTCTTTCTAGCCATGACACTCGGTGGGACAGATGCAGCGTCGTCTTGGTTTTGGAGACCGCATATGAGAGTCGAGGTGAGGCGCAGTTTTAAGCCTTTCAGCGGTCCCGTCGAGACATAAACACAGCAGGAAGGCGGAGAGGTTTGGGGCTCCTGGATCCTGGAGGATGCTTCTTCGGCCACGCAGCTGAGCGTCAGTCGTGTTTACAGCGCGACGTCATGAATTATTCCAGAGCGGCCTTAAAGGGGACGCGCGCCGCGGCTGCTGCTGCAGCTTGTCTTTGTTAGCAGGTGAGTTAAAGAGCTCACCCTGAACACGTGTAGCATTTATAACGATGCCAGAGGCACGGGAGGGATCAGGACACTGTATATGCGTGCAATAAGTGTGGTGATTTCATGGTTCATGGCTGGCTCCCTGATCAATAATACAACAAATATTGCAGGTGGTATTTTTAGTGACGTTTCTGTTCACGTTGAGGCGTCCGGTGGAGAAACAGCGACCTCTGCTGGACATTATGTGACATAATCAGAATTATTATAGAAAGCTTTACTGGCCAAGCATGTGCACTGAACACGTGAGGAATTTATACAATAATCTTAAAAATACTAAAGGAACAAACAGTAGCACAAAAGGTAAAGAATTATACATATATAATAAAATATGAGATAAATAAACCAACTTAGACTGTGTGTACAGTATAGCAATATAGTGCAGTAAAGTGGAGTGAGTGCAAATGATGCATGAGAATGAATATAGTCATTATACGGATATCTTATGATGTATGATGATGAATTACAGCAGAACACACAGAGGGGAGAAATGATATAAAGTGCTTAATAAATTTACGAGACCACCTGCCCTATTTGTCTCAGAGCCCATCCAGCATCATGAAGTGCTTTAATTGTGACTTTCTTTCTCAGTGAACTCCTACTCTTCACCATTTTGAACAGGAGTGAGGAATTTAAACAAAATTCACATTATTATTAGTAAGAAATTAATTCAGAATAACGTACAACCACTAATGTTTCTGTTCAGGAATGAATGAAAATGAAAATTGAATAACTGTAATTTGGCATCTCAATCAAAAATAATAATTTGCTATGATATTTTTTCTGTATTTTGGAAAACAGTAAACATTCATTCGTGGATAACAACAACAATTAGAGTTTAGCACTGAAGATATAATTTTGATTTAAGAGCTTACGCATATTGGTTGATTACCATTACAGAAACATAACAATATATTTTGGTAATCAGCAATAATGTTAATTTAGGGCAGTGGTGGAAACACCTTACGTTGAGTGGTGGTCTGATACATGTTTAGGCACTGTATGTTAATATACTAATACCATGCAAATAGGTAGTGATATCCATGCATGTACATGTGTTTGTATGTATGAGGAGTTGGGGCCATAGTAACCGTTAATCAACATCAGCAGCATCAAACTAACATTGTGAGATAGAGTGCTGCAAAAGGTGTAACTTCTCCCATCCAAACATTCAACAAAACCACAAGCATAGTCTTTACACACATGTTGGTTATGTGTGTTTTTGTGAGTCCATGACTATGACCAGGACGTGGCAGCAGAGACTGTAAATGATGCTCAATACATGGGGGTTCAACAGCTGCAGGGTGAGATTTTCATACAATAGCAACAAAGTGAGATCGAAACAGAGAGTGTTTTTATCTGTGACAGCTGCAGGCAAAGGGAGGTCAGCAGTATCTCAGTTTGTAGTCGGGTTTGTACTTGGGCTGGTACACGCCAAGGTAGGACCAAGTCTGGACAGTGGGCTGGTAGCTGGAGAGGTGCCACTTCCTCCTCCTGGGCACTGCTGAGCTGCTCTTGAGCAAGGCACCACCTGCTAGGGGCACCTGGATACAGGTGACACCTCTCCACTAATGCATGTGCATGTGTTTCATAACCTGTGTTATAAATACTAACTGTGTTTTCCCTCATTGAGGGATTAATAAAGGTATTCTTCTTCTTCTTTTTCTTCTTATTCTTACCTGAATAATAATTGCCCATCGCCAAACATTATTCCCATCTAATGACAGAGGATTGTAAAACGTTAAATATTTCATGCATTTTAATGTGAGATTAGATTAGAAAATGGACCGGGGTAATTTGTATTACACACTGACATCTAAAAGGTAATGTCTGTCTTAGTGCTCTGTGGATGAGAGTAATGAGAGCTCAGGTTGCCAAAGGCCAGTCATTAAGAAGGACTGACTTCCCTGGGACAGATCATATGTTGATGGGGCAGGATCACTGCCAGCAGTACAGAGAGAATCATGCAGTACGATACATGTAGAACCATTTGTCTTAGCGACACGCCTATAGGACGGTGATTTTCCACTTGTTACGTCCTAGAACTGTTCCTCCAGATTTACATCCTGCAGAGACCCGCTGGTGTGTCTGAAGAAGGACGCTGAAACAAAACCCAGCAGCAGTCAGCAGATGTCAGCTCTCAGTCCTATATGTTTTTTTTCAGGGAGTCTTTTTGAGCTTTTGTTCATCAATGTGTGATGGCTTTTTGGGCTATAAATAGAATGGCACCACAGCCAGATGGACCCTAGATCTGTCCTGCTCAGCTGAAAACATTCCCACATTATCACAAGTGAACAATACTAGTGAAACATGCAATAAGTAACTGGGCAGAACTCTGCAAATGATGTTACGTCTTTAAATGTGAAAACCTATATCAGAATCAGAACCAGAAACATGTTTATTGTCAAGTAAGTTTGCACAAGGAATTTGACTTGGTATGTTGGTGCATGACATATATGAACATACTGCAAAGTACAACAATATTTTGTGAGTTAAGGGAGAAAACAGGTTGATATCTATCTATGTTCCTTTTCCAACTAATTTCCATTTTTTATGGAATGGGCCTGAACTATACACCACTGTATTGTGTTGCAAGGTCAAGCAAAGCATTTGTTCATTTGGCAGCCAGCAGTGGGAAGGTTCACTAATCCTGCAAGGACAATGACACATATTGCATAGGTGACTTGTGTTCCCCTCTAAGAATAATTGCATGTATTTGCCAGCCCATCTGCTTGTCATTCAGTGAAAATGATGGATGCCAACAGCTTGCTAATTACATAATCGAGAGGGTACACAACAGATGCAGTCCTATTTTGTGCTGATTTGGTTTGCAGCCTCTCTCCACTTTCTGAGAGAAAAAGATGATTTCTTTCTCTGCGGCAGTTGTCCTTTTTGCAGTTTGTGTAGTGAGTGAGTGTTTAGAATTAGAGGCAGAAGGAGATGCTCTCAACACAATCACTCTTTCTTCTTTATTCAGTGCGTACAATTGCTGCAGTTGCTATCAACCCTGCTGACTCCTAAGAATTGAAATCCCCCCCATTCCCGAGCCCTGCCATTAAAGGGAGTGATTCAGTAATGCTGTACAGCAGTAGCATCACTGCATTAACCAGCAACAGAGATACAGAGTGCACTGGGTGATTGGAGGTCTTTTTTTCAATCAGCTGGATAAACACAACACTTCTGAGAAATGCATATTGGGTAACAGGAAATTGCATCTGTGATTGATAGCGATCAGTCTTTGATCTGCATGCAGACACTATTTGCAAAGAGAATGGGGGTTTTTTATGGCCTGGGGCTGGAAAATTCAGGACATAAAGCTTGTATGTACTATGCCATCGCCCTCTTTTTAAAGATGTGTCTCACCTTAAGTGCACAGATACAATAACATTCACCACACCGCCACCTCCACCTTTGTTTTGTGCAGGTATTTTAAAGATTTATATTGCTATTACAGTTAGATTGATGCTGTTTATAAGCCTAACATTACCCTTTTCAGTAGAAACAGCTCTCTCTTGCTTATGTTAACAGTCTGTAAACTCTCTTCCATAAGGAAATGATAAGCTAATACATTATATTTGCCATTAAACTGGCAACAGAGATGCCACTATTGGTATAAACTTCCATTATATTCATCATATATACTTTACATATTGTGCCCACTGTTACATCACTTAAACATAAACAGCTCTGTACGTTGGGAACATACTCAGAGTCCCACAGTAGTTTCAGGCATCAACAAATGTACATTATAATGCGTGAAACCAAGCAGCTTTTGGTACAGCAAACAGGTGCAAAACAAAGCAGATTATTTCACACATGTACTTTTTTAGGCCCAGCACAGACAGGCAGCCATGATCGAGGTAATTAAAAATGTCTTTGTTGCAAAGACTTTTGTCTTGCTTGTGTGTGATGTGTTGTGTTCGTGTGTTCGCCAAAGTTGTGTTTTGAGATGTGTTCGAGGCCTCAGGGACACCTCTAATCAAAGCACACAGACTGCCAGCCACCCAGTCCTCTGACTGAGGTGGTGCATTATGAGTCACCACTCCTCAGGTATAATTTGGTGATTCAAATTATTCAGCAATGGTAAGGAAACAGCAAATTGGGAAAATTCAGTAAAAAGAAGTGTGAATGTTCCATGCCAAACCATGTGCATGTTTTGTTTCCACCATATTTTAATGTATCTAACCTGAACAGAACGCGGGAAGGTATGAGATATTTTCATCAGTTTCACAGGTATTCTTCTGTAGAACACAGAGACTAAAGAAATGATGGTATTATCTCCATTTTAGCTACCTCACGCAGGCGTCCATTTATACATGGGGCTGAATTTAAAATGGTATTGATCGCTGTCAAACCAACAAACGAGCTGGTGCCGTAATAGGTTCTATTGTTTCAGAAGCTTGGCTCAGTAGACAGTAGCTTTGATCCATTCTTTTATTTTGCAGCACTTTTTAATTTGCATGGGATAAATATTTATTATTTACAGTCAAAGAACTTATTTATGGTTATATTACTCCTGAGGAAAAACACTCCAGTATTGTTTTGGCAGAAAAAATCATGATTGTATGTTGCAGATTTTCCTTTTCTTATTATTTTCTATATTTTTAATCATCTTGTGACCACCCAGATTTATTATGTGACCTGTTGGGGTGTTGTAAGCCGCTTGGCTATAGATCATCTAATGTCAATAAAAAGGTATCTTTATCATGTAGATTACAATGTAATCTCATTGTATTGCATTGCATTGTATTGTATTGCATTGCATTGCATTGTATTGTATTGCACCGCTTGAGTAATTCATATTTTATGGTATCATATTGCATTATACCATACAGTGCATATTGTAATGTTATGTAATCTTGTCTCATCTTATATCACATATTCTACGTTCTTGTATCAGATAGGAAGCTAATTAATTTTAAAAGATGATTGTTTAAACTTGTGTAAATCTGGGCCAAAAAACATAAAAGGGAAGGCGTGCTGTTCCCTCTGTAGCCTTAAAGTAGGCTACCCTGCTCTTCATTACAGCATCTGGTCTGGCTGTGATAGCCTGTTTTTTATTTCAGATAAATTACTTATTAATTCCCACAACACCAACGGATCCATTTCAGTTTGTAAAGTGAGACTTGCTGAGGAATGGCTGGAACATGAGAGACACATTAGGAAATGAACACAATGGTACCAGCTCAGAGGGCGTCTATAAAAAGACTCATTCCCCGTCTCCCAGCTCCTCCTGACTAGATTACAGCCTCCAGCAAATCCATCTCTCACGAGGAGCTTTAGCTGCTCAGGTTGACATGACAAATGAGTAAAATAGTTTCCTATCCTTAGATGGGACCCTTTGAAGAGCTGAAGTAATCTTATCATAACTTTAAGTGAGAGTCAATAAATTGATAAAACAACAAGATATGACAGTTACGTAAAAATATTCTTCAATATCATTTTATGAAACAGAGAACAATAACATCTAACCTACGAAAGGCTGTCGCTCAGTCACAACGCTTACCATTTCAAATAAATATCACCAGCCAGCTAGTGAATCACTGCTGCCAGAGTGAAAATCCTTTTACCATCAGAGAAACTGAGACAATATCTTCATGATTATGATCAAATAATGTGTCTTACAGACACAAGTTTTAAAGTCCATCTACAGATTTCTCTCTGTCAGTGGTGACCTCTTTAGTCTCAGTATCCTTTCCCCACAGTCCACATTTGAATGGACCGGCTAATGGACAGGGCTAATTTCTATAACTGGGGAAATATTGTCATTTATGCCTTCCGCCCTAAGACAGCTGGGGTAGGCTCCAGCCCCCCTGCGACCCTGTGAGGATAAACAGTAGAAAATGGATGGATGGATGTTTGTTTGCCTGAAAATTCTCTCTTTTTAGGTGTCATTAGTGAAACGGCAACATTTAATGTTTCAGAATGATGCAGATAGTTGGAGAACAATAACAACAATATGGAGGCTCTATGGGATTTTTTTTTTCTTGACGATTATCATGTTTTGTTCCCAATGATGTACAGTACATACTGTACAAACATGGTTGCATTGTGCAGTGAAAAATAAAATACTAAAATCATCTCGTGTGCCTCACATCTGGTGAGTCACTGGCAGAATCCACAGCTCCTGGCCAGCACACACACACACACACACACACACACACACAGAGGATGATGACTATACCTGCCATCTCTGTGAAGAGCAGAAATCTTCAAACGGACTGAAAAGAGAGCAAAGCACGTCTACAGCGACATATGATGTTTGAAGCAGACTATGACTTTGGATTGATGATTGATCAACACATCTGAGAATAATAAAGATAGACATTTGAGACATTTGAAAATAACTGTGTTCTTGTATGAAAGCAGTGAAAAGCCACTGCAAATTAGAGAACCACATAGCATCCTTTGTACTTAAGTGTCTGACTGCCATCCCATAAACTCTCAGTGAACCCTGACAGCAAGGTGAGCTGGGAAGTGGAGTTGTCTAGGACCATGAGGCGGCGCAGGACCGAGTGAGGGCGTCCCCGTGGAGAGGAGAGCATGGGAGAGAGGAGTAGTGGAGCTCCACTCTGTCTGCAGCTGATCCCACTGTCAAGCTGCAGCTCTGCTGGGGGAGAGGATGACGGGATGAAGGCTGGGATCCCGGGGGGAAGCAAACATGAAGATAAGAGTGGTAATTATGAATAAGACGTCACTAAAAATGTTTATTTAGTGTTTTCTCTCAAGTGAGCTGTGACCTAATTGCGCTTGTTTTGTGTTCCTCTTAAATTGATCTAATTCCTATATGATAGTCCTACTAGTCAGTCCGCCTCTGAAAATATATGTATTTTTTGCAGAGGGGGTGAAAATAATTATGCAACATGTTTAAAATAAGCAGCTATGTTGTCTTGTTGACAGATCGCGTATTTAAAGTGGCACAGCTGACGCTTCGTTTGCAGCCTCAGCTGCACTTATTACGTCGCCTGCTTCCGCTTTGAACGATGATATTTAATTAGCAGTCAATGAAAAAAAAATGTCCTGAAGCTGTTTTTTTAAATGCTGTGACTTGATATTTGTTTTTATGCTCTTGTTGTAAAAATAATAATCATAAAAAACTCTTTTCGTGTGTTTTTCTCCAGTACCAAGGGGTTAGTGGCATCATCATCGTCACCATGGTTACCAGTTTTATGCTGGTGTACAACAGCAGCGGCTCTGGCGACAAATCCTCCTCCTCTTCCTCAGCATCATCGCTGTCGTTCAGTCGCTCAGATGGTCATACAGTTCCAGCATTTGGGAAAAAGCCTCAGAGTCTGCAGAAACCCCTCACACCAGCACTTGAGGGCTACACGGGTGTCATGGATCACAAGGTAAACACGTACACAGTGATGATGCTGCAACCTCTTCCTTTGAAACATTAGAATATTTATGTTGCTTAAGCCTGCATGTCCAAACTTTAATGCTATAAGAGGCCAGAAGGTTGAAGACAATCTCTGTGATAATATGTTTTCATATGGACTGGTGTTCTCATAAAAGTAGAAACTCTTCATTTCTTTAAAGAAATGCAAAGATAAAGAAATACAGAGATAAAGGTTAACCCTCAGCTTGGTTTGGGGTGAAGGATCAGGTTGGTACAGGGACAGTAAAGTCACTTTAAATATCTTTATTGTCTGGGATGTGCCCTTTCTACAGCCAGGAATTTGAATTCACCCTGACAATTGTGTGACATATTTATGTCGAGCACCAAGCCCTTGAAAAAAAAACCTTGATTGCTGTGGCACTTTCGCACATAATGTAATACAAACTGCACCTCATCTGTATTCTGCAGCACACCAGGTAAAGCAGAGAGACGAACGTGTAAACGCAGGGTCCAGGTTTGCACTGAAAATGCCTTTTTCAAGCTTTGGGTGCTGCCAGGCAGATCTGAAAAGTCCTCTTGTGTGTCTTTAGCTACCTCACAGCTGGATGTAATATCCAGGTTTTTCAGTTTGGGTCATGCATTATTATTTGCATATTTTACTTTTCACTTTTTCTTTATTATGTTTTAAGACAGCCAACTGATTTTTTGGGAATAACAGTAAAGACATCTATTTTTCTCAGGCTATAATAATATCAATCAGGCTTTTAAACATTGAAGCCAAAAGCTGAACAGCTGTAGCAGTATACCATCTCTCTCAATTATCTCTGTACTTTACCCTGTTTCTTGATTCATAATTAATGTGCCCACCATGAAATATTTAGCGACAGAAGCACTTAAAACAGGATGGTTTCAGCTAGACGGGCTATTCAGTACATCTGCACTGTAATCTTTTTGGTCATGTCGTTTGACGGATCTGAACCCAAAAGCTTAATTCACATAGTTTCAAACAAAACAATATTTATTTAATAAATACCGATCAAAAGGCACTTGGCAAAACGAGAATACAAACCCAACCAGACCTTGGACAGTTAACAAACCATAACTAAACAGACAAAGGCTATTAACTGAAAAAACAAAACTCTGACTACTCTCAATACAAAACAGACTATCAAACAAAGTGACAACAAAAAGCCTCACACCAAACATAGACTTGACTCGGCTTGGCTCTAAAATACTAACACTGGCATGGAACGACAGGTTGACTTGATGAACTGGCACAAGACAGGGGACGATACAGACCGGTGTTAATTTTGTTGGTGAAAATTTTTGGTTATAATGTTCATCGTCATGCTTTTTTTTTCTGGCGACAATGAGACGATAACTAAATAAAAAATAACCTATGATGACGACTATGACAAAAACAAATGACACATTAATCAACGAATGAAAACAAGACAAAAATGTTAAGGAGGGATGAATCGGTAAGTGATCCAATAAAAACTAACCTGTGGATTTAAATGATTGAATATATAACCAACCAAAACAGAAGAAGATGTCATGTGACCTGAGGTACTGCGCTACTGGGTAGGATGATGATCGGTTAAGTTTTGCTTATGCTGCTTTCCGTTTACATCGGAAGACGGAGCTGGGAATGTCGTCATTCCTGAGTTGACAGTGTTCCAGTAAACAAGTCGGAAAAGCCTCTCAGAAAAAGTTTGTTGTGCTTGCTCTGTCGGAATATAGAAAACTAATGCAGCAATATGAGGTCCACTTCAAACACAATAGGAACAAAGAAGACATAGAGGGTGTGTGTTTGTTCCTCAGCGTAATTCTGTGTGGGGAAAAATGTTTGATTCTGTAACGTGTAACGCTACACAGAGCTAACCCATGGCGCTGCCATCTTGGATTATACTGTTGTGGTCAAGTCGATTTTGGTGAGGGTCGTCTGACTTTCCAAGTCGGAAATCCGACTTCCGGGGTCATTCCCGTTGAAACTTCTGACTCGGAACTCAGAAATTCCGACTTCTGAGTACAAATAGAATGCAGCATTACTATTAGGAACACAGGTGTCACTTCAGGGTGGACTGGGGCCGGGTAAAGAGCCTCAGCCCAGAAGAAGAGCTTTGGAATGCTCGAGCGTACATCGCCGGTAAGAGCGGCCGCCTCAGGGTGCCCTTTCTCTGCCCACGACTGGGGCAAGTGTACTGTGATGTAGACAGTACAGGCGCCCCAGCATGGGGTACTGGGAACCCAACGGCTAAAATAAAAAATATCCTTTGATTTAAAATAATGATTTTCCACCTTTGGTATTACCAGGGGCACGAAAAGGGAGTGAGATCACTGTGGATCACCAAGGGCACCAAAGTGAAAGAATATTATAGTTTCCTTCATGAGTATACGAGTTGGGACGTTCTGGACAAAATGCTGAGGGTTAATGCACTATATTTTAACTAAACCTGTTTGTTTTTTTAAATCTACAGTAGATTTAGTTGACGAAAGTCTAACAATATTTTGGTGATTAAAACTGAATAAAATTCAGGAAATGACAAGACAACATGACTGAACGTGAAAAAAGGCTGACTTTAAATTAAATGACGAGACATGACGCATGTAAGGCACCATGGTGTTATTGCAATGCAGGGGCTTGTCGCTCAGACCCAACACATGGTGTTACAGATAGATCAGTCACAGATTTGTTTCCCCTCGTTGAGAAAGATATGCAGCGAGAAACAGCAGAGCAGAAAGTACAATCATCACTCAGGCAGCACCTGGAACAGGAGAGGATTTGGAGGAGACATTTTCATGTCCTCACCTCCCATCTGGGGCTTCCAGCTCTTTGTGCTTCTGCTCTGCCCTCCAACAGAGCCGGGGAATGACTAACGGGAGAGCAGACCTGCTGTCAGGATCTGTGCAGTGGGTGGATTTGTCTGTGCTGTTTCCTTCACGGTCATCTGAGGTCTGCTGTGCTGCTGGAGGAAATCTTGGCTCTCACTTGTGCACACATACATTCCCACACAGCACTGGTGGGTGCACTCATGCAGACAACCTGCATGCAAATGCCCAGACATGTTGTTAAGATTTTAATGCCTTCGTCAGAGCCAGGGATGCTTGAAAATGTGAAGGGAGCTCTATCTAATGTGCCCACTGGACCTGATTATGGCCCTTATGTGCATATCGTGTTTGCATAGAAGGAGGGGGTGCGATGGGTCTGTGGGTGCTTCACTCATTTATGTCTCACACAGGAGTTTGGTAAAAAACAAACAAACAAACAAAAAAAAACAGCACACGTAAATAACTGAGGCTGTGTTGCTTTGTGAGGCGGTGGGTTAAAGGTTAAACATTTGGCTCTCCCCTTAGCCCCCCAGTGCTTATAATGGTGATAAGAAAACAGCAAAACACGAGTGTTGAAACCCATAAATCTCTACATAGTGAGCTCAGACTTTAAAGTTATAGTGCACATTTATGTCGGGTACTTTTTGAGAAACTTGTCTCGCTGTTCATTATGTTTCCCTCTGCCTGCCTTCTGCAGCGTCTGCAGGTTTTTGTGAGATGTCCTCCTCTTGTATGTATTTCTTTTCTTTGACAAGCTCCACTAATTAGAGCTGCAGAGATGAATAGGCTCTTTCAAATACTCACACACACAAACACACACATTTGAATCCGAACGGACAGACAGCCGCTGATGTTTTGACGATTGCAGTTAAAGAAATTTTGACCTTTGAAAAACTGTCTGCACGTTGGCCTCCATGTGCTCTTATCACAAAGCCTGTGGTTGAATGTGGATTGTATGCCTGTATGTATTGTATGATGTAACCACTTATTATGGGCAATACCTCTCTGTGCCTCCCATCACCCATAATGCAGTCAGCCTTGGAGAAATACAGGAGGTGTCATTAGAAAGTCAATTATACAAAAAAGTGTTGACGCTGGCCTCTTTCTATGGCAGATGTGTAGTTGTTTTGTTAATGTACAGTTTACTTAATGGATGCGAATTATAATTCCACTCAAAGTAAGGAGCACTCCTTGAAAGAAACTGAATGTATTATCAGGTGTCATCCTCAGTTTGTGATCATGCTTTGCCACAAATCCTCTGATAGAAACATGAGATCTGTATCCAGACAATGTCATCCAATGCTTTCTCATTATCTTGTTTGTGCTCAGATCCCTGACCATTACAAAAAGTGGTCTGGCTCTTTGATCTCATGCACTTATGCGTTATTAACGTGAGTTTGTCCCAATGGGTCTGAAAAGTGAAGCCAATGTGCTTTAAACTTGCATTTTTTTTTCCATTTGCCAGTCGGGGTGACTCAAAATTTCTCTTGATTCATTACCTCAGTAAACATTGTAAACATGAATTTATGGTCTTGATTGATTGGTCTTTGGTTTGATTCCATTTAGTGTGTTTCAAGTTTACGAAAGCTAACAGTGATGTCACCTAGAAATATGTTCGGTTGCACCTCTCTCTTGTGTCTCTGCTGGTTGCAAGATAGCAAAAGCCAAATATAGATTCCCTTTTAATACCAGGCATATCATATACATACAGTATATTCTATTTTAAGTCCATATTAATTGAAATACCTACGAGATGGATGAGGTGAGGCTAGAGCTGTCATAAACATCATCCTCTTTCTCGGTAGAAACCAGACAAACATGATTTCACATCTCTCCAAAGAGGTGCTGCTAACAAGGCTTCAAAATCACACTGAGGCGCCGCCACCCTCTCATCTCTGCTTGATGCTGACTGGATGAAGAAGAAGCAGCAGACAGGTGCCTTGATTACCTCGTCCCCCAAATTGAACGCAGAGCAGCAAGTTGAGGATTGCCGCTTCAATGTGTGTTACCAGAAGGAGCCTAATGAGATCAACTGCCAGGAGGATTTCAGTGTAATTAATTGGTCTTTGAGAAAAGAAAGCAGCTCTGATCATTAAACCTTCACACCACACAACATGTGGCACTTAATCCACCTCTGCTGCTCTCAGTCGAGCCATCAGCCCAACTCTGCATTGTGCTATAAGAAGTGTACAGTTACTTTTATAATGATGATTGAAAATAATTTGTGCTACTAATCCAGAGGAGAGCAGAGGAGGCTTGGGTTGGAGATTTTCTGTATTTATGTATCTTGTTGTCAACGAACCCCACAAAAAGTTTGTTGCCTTGGTCTGATATGTCTTATTCCTCTGAGCTCTATAGGTGACACCTCCAACATGAGGTCACAATCAATAAATCCCACAGAAACCATTCAGTGATACAGGCACTCAGTAGCACAACAATTTCACTATTTACTCCTGAAAATTTGTGAAAGAGAATTTTCAGAACATGTAAGTATAATTCTGTGACATATTTCTAAAGATCTCAGATAGAATAAATGGATAAATGAGGATGAGAGCCACGGATGAGGACTGTGACTCACTGTTGGTTGGAGCCATGTGTCTGAAATAGTCCATAATAGATGACCTATGGTTTAATCTCTGGTGAGCAGTATATTGACATGTAGGTCACTGATGAGTCATCATCACATCACAGCAGGGCCACTGTGGGAATACATGCTCAATGTCTGATTATAGTTTGAACCATTTCATCATCGCTGCAGGTCACGATCATAAAACACTCTCTTTTATCTATCTATTTATTTTTACATAAGATAGACTTTGAGGTATAAAATTATAGTCTTGTGTTCAAAAGCAGCTTTGCATCAACGTTTGTGATGAATGTTTGCCACACTATCACTTTATACAAAATGAATTACACAGAAGGTGCAGCAGCATCACATAGGATTGTTTTCATACTAAAGTTTGGACATATTAATAATCTCACACACAGTTTTAGCTGCTAAGTAGCATGTTAATATTTCATTTTGTTTGCAGCCTCAGTGCACATGCCATGGACATTATACACTCAATCATCTTTCTTTCATGGCATTTGTTGACAATAAAACTATAGATTAACACAGTGCCTTATCACGGTTAACAATAACAATATGGCTCTTTTTGTTAACAATTCCTCTCTGACCTCTTAAATAGCTCTGCTTTGCCAAGTCTTTTTTTCTTAAACTGAAAGGGTGCAGGCACCAGGCTCTGGTGAGATATTAGCAGCTGACTGATGGGGTTTGGTCTGAAAGCAATTATGATCCTGGGCTCCCCTGGGAGGTGTATAAACAGGATCATTCTGATGAGTCTGTGTGGGCTGTAATTGACTTTGACTGGAGCTGCCTCCTCTACTTCTACTGCTCTGAGCAGAGGTGTTCAATTTAAACCGGATGCAAAAACTCCATCTACACTATGTAGGAATCCTTCTTTTAGTGATGATAGAGAGGTTGATAAGCAGATCCAGTTGGAATATCCCTGTTAGAGAGTGAGTTTTTACATGTGGAGAAAAAAGCCATGACTAAAACATTCATCATCCCTGTTGGGGGCATTCAAACAAACCTGTGATGCTGGTTTTCCAGAGGCAATGACACATCTGTCATTTGAATCAGAAACAAGCCGATCTGCTTCAAAGAGGACCTTTTTTTGAAGAAGCATGCCAAATCTAGAACGATAAACTTTCCCCTCCCAGTCATTTCATATCCCTCTATCCCTGTCACAAAGT